>OY744606.1:20686547-20771547 GCA_963556255.1 Allolobophora icterica
GTCGTATGAGCGTGATGTTGTATCTCGGATTTCTCTGGCTCGAGTCGTCTTAGCCTTGAACCTCGCCGAAAGAGTAGCAACAACCGTTCGGTGATCCAAGTCCAAGTTCAGTCTCAGCGATACTCAACCGTTAGTAACTGCTATTTGGATGATACAGTAGGACTTTTGGAAGAAAATGTCAAGCCACCTAGGGTTTCCTATGCAAAAGCTCACCGAATTCGGATGAATTCCAACACACAACCCGAGAAGTGTTGGGTCAGCTATCTCTAACCCCCTTAGGACGTTAATCAATCAATCAATCAATTAATCAATCTGTTTATTGCTTTCGATGACAGTAAATAACGATAATATCAATAGAGAAGCTACTAAATTGGCAACATGGAACGATATCATTATTGAATAAGCTATAAACAAGATCATGTACATAAGTCCAAATGAAAGTAACCAGAGTAATGCTTGATAGTAGCTAGATGAAGCATCAGTACATGCAAAATTGCATCAAAATTACATCAATAGTACATCAAAATTAAATGCAATATGCATTACTTTCTTTTATAGAATATTATAGTTTCATTTTGTTGATTTTGTACTTTTTCAGTCATCTACGGCAAAGGGCGTCTCTAAGGGATAAAAATCGCGCTAAACAGGGGTACCCAACTAGTAGTAATTACAAATTATATGATGGCTTAAGATTATTCTCTCTCCAAGGTTAAGAGGAGGTTAGAAATAAAGGACTGACGGTTTGCAAAGGGTCACTAGTATGGAGATCTTAGGGGTCACACTCACGGATACACTGGGATTTGGAAACCACATTCATCGCATATGCTGCCGGGCGCGCCAGTCCATCTATGCTTTACGCACCCTGGTTGCCCATGGCCTGCGCGAATCACCGCTTCATGAAGTTGTGCGTGCCACAACCTTGGCTTGGATGCTCTATGCCTCTCCTGCTTGGTGGGGCTTTACGAATCGGAGCGAACGAGACCGGTTTGAGGCTATTGTGCGTCGCCTCATCCGCTACCATTACCTTCCTGATGATAATCCTACTTTCGAGCAACTATATCTCAGAGCTGACTCTTCCCTCTTCTCAGCAATCTTGGTGGATGAGGGGCACATTTTGCATGACCTGTTCCCACCGATTAAGCCCTCCGTCTACCATATGAGAACGAGGGCCCACGATCGCGTTATCCCACCTGCCGATAACTTGATGAGGAAAACTTATATTATTGGAATGTTATATGGGAACATATAGGTCCTAATGCATATATGTATGTCTGTGTTTATATAAATATATTTTGGTAGCAGAAAAATATGTATTCGATTAGCGGTTGTACACCAAAATGCGGGTAGCAATTGGTTCAATAAAGACTATTCTTATCTTATCTTATCTTTAAGTTAGGAGGGAATTTACAATTTAGGAAACCACTTAACTATACTTAACACGTTGACCGGCGCCATTATTTTCCTCTCCACGCCACAGAGAAGTGGGGGAGAAGTTTAAGAAGTGATACACATACATACATACATACATACATACATACATACATACATACATACATACATACATACATACATACATACATACATACATACATACATACATACATACATACATACATACATACATACATACATACATACATACATACATACATACATACATACATACATGCATACATACACACATATGTAGTGGTTGACTACTTGACTTCTGTGGCGCCAGATTATCATTGGAAGACATGCACTCAATGACACGGCTAATTGGTACCACACAGACTGACAAACCCACGCACAGATTCCAGACCACGAAGGCGCCGATTAGTCTGAAGTGCGAGCCCACTGACCAACTGACCAGATGCCACGTGTACAGGAATATACAGACGGACGAAGACGAATACGAACAGAGGCAGAGAGAGGGATGAACAGACACAGCTATGCGAGTAAGCGAGTAACCAGACCGACGGACTCGACAGTATGAATAGAGACCGAGCTTAACATGTAGAGAGAAGAGAGGAGAGAGAGTTGTCAGTTGTCACAAGTTATAGTAGAAGGTTGTCGTCGTAATTGTAAGCGTGAATAAACGTATGAACTGCTGCTGAACGTTGTGTGAGTCTTTCTTCGGGCCATCGGCCTGGGGCCGAGCTGGTCGTCGAGCGCCGGTCGTCCTAGGTACGCGCCGATAACGTAGGACACAAACCGATCTACTACAGACATGAGCGTCAACTACCTTACACTACATGCTCTCCTATTACCTACATACATCCAACCTCCTCATCAAGTAGCTACGCTACACATACATATACACGTACATAAATGCATATATACATACACACGTACATGCATACAAATACATACATACATGCATGCACACGTACATACAATGTCATACATACATACATACATACATACACACGTACGTACATACATACATACATACATATATACATAGGCACATAGGTACATACATACATATGGGGCGTGGTGGCTCAGTGGTAAGTTCGGCGCCTTTTGACCGGAGGGTTTCAGGTTCGAATTCCACTCTAGCCGCTGCGTACGGACCTTGCGCAAGTTCTTCACTCGCAATTGCTCGTGGCGCTTTGGCGTGAAAATTCCGACACAGTATCAATGCTGTAATCTGGAGCGCCTCTGAGTAGTAGCTGACTTCCAGAGGCGCTATAGAAATATCCGGAATAAATAAATAAATAAATAAATACATACATACATGCATACACACGACATACATACACACATACACACGCACATACATACATACACACATACACATACATACATACATACATACATAATTGAGATCTGTCGATGGCCCCATATATATCGGAAAGGAGGCCAACTAACATAGTAGCCAACTAACAGAGTGGCTATTTCTGTGTCGTGGCCCTTGTATCCTAATTCCATCAAACTCTTTCAAAAAACCTTATTTACCAGTATTTTTCATAAGTCATATATATGTATGACATTGTATGTATGTATGTACGTGTGTATGTATGTATTTATGTACATGCATGTATGTATGTACATAAATACAGTACGAGTTATCTCGTACTCGGCGCCATAGGTCAAAAAATAATATGCGAATTTTCTCGTACTCGGTGGTGAACGTGCTAATTAAAGAATAAGTTCCGGGGCCAGGCCTCAATAGTGACATTCAGTTGGTTCGATAAGCGGGTGCCTGATTAATTATGAGACTTTCTGGGATATAAGAAATAATTTTAGAAGATTTTTTAAACTCATATTTGTTTGTTGCGGACTTGATCTCGAGCGGCTAAGTATTCCAAATTGACGGACCTGTTGATTTTATGCAATTTAATCTTAGGTTAGTTCGTGCTTTGATGGGCCTTTATATAGCGTATCACTTCTAGTGTAATGGTGATGCATCGTGGAGGCTAGAGTATGTTCATACATGTAGAATAGTAGTCCAATTTGAAATATTCTAATCCGTTTTAGATCCCGGAGACCTAACTCATCAAAAATAGGTTCAGAGTGGCTATTTCTCCCAGCACCCACAATCATCCTTACTGCCTTTTTAAAGGATTATTACTTTTAATAGCCGGGAATTATAGTTTGAGGCCCATATCAAGTTGCAATAGTTTAAATAAGGGAAGATCAGGGAATAGTAAAGACTTAGTCTGATTTTTGTTGGAAGCAATTGGGTATAAACAATAAACTCTAAGGGTTATTCCAATGTTGTTTGAGATTTTTAATGAGATGTAGTTGATGTGAATTTTCCAGGTGAGATGCTGGTCAATGAAGACTCCGAGGAATTTAGTAGATTCAATTTTATTAATGGGAACGCCGTCTAAAGTTATTGACCAGTTTATTGGTTTAACTTTTCTATGCGATTTAAAAATGATGAAATTAGTTTTGTCAATATTGAGTGTTAATTTATTAGCGATGAACCATTTATTAATTTTAGAAAGTTCAATATTTACGGTTTCCATAAGGGATGTCTAAGAGCTATTTGAGTAAAAGATATTAGTGTCATCTGCGATCAATATGAGATAGAGTGAAGAAGATACTGTTGCAATGTCATTAATATATAGTAGAAAAAGTAGCGGTCCTAGGTTCGACCCTTGTGGAACTCCCGACTTAATATAACCTGGGGCACAGAGTGAACCATTACAACTTACCCTTTGAGTGCGATTTCCCAAATAACTTATGAACCAGTTGATTTGGGTTCCTCAAATTCCATAGTTACTGAGCTTATTTAGTAAAATGGCGTGGTCGACAGTGTCGAAGGCTTTAGCTAGGTCGACAAAAATTAAAATTGAGTAGTCATTATTATCAATTGCTTTTGTAATTTTATCTTCCATGTCAAGAAGGGCCATGAAGGTGGAATGTCCAGCTTGGAAACCATGTTGTGAATTGTGAATTATGTTATTCTTTGTGATAAAGGAACTGAGTCTATTGTACATAATTTTCTCTAAGAATTTTGCGAAAAAAAGACTGAGATAGGTCTATAATTTTCAAGGGTCTGTTTATTTCCTTTTTTGAAAACCGGGATAACTTTAGCAGCTTTCAATAAGTCTGGGACAATCCCGTAGTTTAGTGAACTGTTGATAATTTCAAATAGTGGTTGGGTAATTAGGTGTAGATTGGGTACGGCTAGGTAAGGATCAATATCATCTAGTCCCTTTGTATGGGTTTTTTCAAGGATAGACCTATTTTCAAGATCTCCTCGGATGAGGTTAGGTACAATCCAAAGGAGGTAACATTAGGAGAGGGCAGGTAATCTACCTAAGAATGGGTAGAAATAGGTAATTCTTGTCTGTAATGGTTATACATGTAGCCAAGTTCCGTGACGGAAGTTATTCCACCGACAAAGAATTAGACCAGTGTTCTACAGCGTTGGTGAATAATTTCTGCTACAGGCAGCTATGACCCTTCACTTCCAAGACCTACAGCTCACCGATTTTCTGCAAGCGAAAGGTCTGTAGTGACTTCTCAGACGATATTGCTGGGGCAGCAAGAGCCGGGATAATATCTCCTGCAGCAGGGTGACGTTCAACGTGACTACTGCAGAGTCTCTCTTTTAGCCTCAACTCGGAAATCCTGGATGTAACTCGCTCTGTCCGCATCGAACTGCATACCGGTACTGAAAATGTCAACCGGTATTCCCGCAGATCCTTAGTTCTCAGAATCACCAGTACTGTCTTCCATTCAAAGACAATAGAGACTTTATTTCCCGTGCACTATCTAACTTTGTTTCATGGTGCAAATGTCCTCAACGTGTGTTTACTTTATAAACAATAAACGAATATCACCACAACCTTAGCGTCAGTTGCCTCAATGAAATTCTCCAAATTAATAATAATAATAATATAATAATCTTTTCTTTAATTAAGCGCCTGCAAACGCACTGCGCTGTACATTGAACATACATATAGTAGAAACGGCAGCCACGCAGGTCGCCTTACATACATGTATTAAGTAGAAGCACATGATAACAGTTTTACAGGAGTCGAATACAGCTGCTTATGCGGCAGCCAACACACGGCGCTAAATCACGGCCTACTATTCATTTAACCACCGCCGCCGCCTAGCGAGTGGAAGGCAGAATTAACCTTAAATTAATGGCTGTCTACGGGGTTCGATCTTGGTACCTTCAGCTCTTCACGCCAGTGTGTTATCCATTACTCTACGGGCCCCCTCCCGTAGATCTTCTATTTCACTCTCTGCTGTTTATGCGATCTCTTATTTTACTTCACTGCTCACATTGGAGTCAAGTTTCTTAGTCTGTTTATGAATTGACATTTACTCCAATTTGTGCATTCACTACACAATACTATGGCAACAATTTCAATTCATTAATGGTTTCGAGATGCAAAACACCAAAAGTGTTTGCTATGAGAACTGGATGTCATAGACCTAATAAGATAAAAGATTATTATTTACTGAAGGAAGTTGGAGTTTGAAGCCATTTAGGCGACTATTGTACTTAGAAATACTATATCAAAGACGCAGAACAGTGCAGAAATCAGATATAGTCACTGTTGAAACATCTTTAGTCATAGCCAGCAACTGAGAAATATACAATAGATAGTTCGGTCACGGATACTAGTGAGTGAGCCCGTATTTCTTTGGCTACCACTGCACAAATAGTCATTTCTACGGACCAATACTTATCAAGTTCACATTGTCATCAGACTATATCAGTCAAAGTTTGCAATTGTTCCAAAAGAATGCATAAATTGTCTATAATGACTAAGTCCATTTGGGGAGTAGGCCCTATAGAGACGGCACTGACAGTAGAGTTACAAGGAAAGATAGATTGCTACTGTATAACAACAAACAAACAAACAAACAAAATCCGTTTATTTGAACAGCCCAGTAAGTACAAATTTAGTTGACAAGGTTAGTAAGGTGGGTGTCTAAATGGGATGCCCCTAAGGGAGGAGTCCCGCTAGTTGGGGCACCCAGATGATCGCAGGCTGAACGGATGCGTGTGATGAATAATAACTAAGATATAAAGAAAAATTGTATCAGCTTGATTAATGAACATCAAACCTGACAGTAATTTTCTGTCTACAAAGAATACGTTGAAAATTTATGTAAGCTTAGAAATAATAATACATCACTCGAATGCCAGATTATTACACTGCGAGCTAAGACCATTAGCCAAATTATTAGATTACACATCGAACAATTATGTAGCGCATTACAATGATCATTTACCCTGTGAGCAGGGAAGTAGAAAAACGGTTATCAAATGCCGGTAATTTTCATTCAGTCGGATTTACACTCTGAACAGTTAGTTATGTGTGGGATAACAGCAGTTAAGTATGAGCAGGAGAAAATACGAATATGGAATGAGCGATATAATACCGTAAATAAGTTTATCAAGAGATATACAAAGTTTACATAGGTACGTTGTAGAGACGCATGATGGTCTGTGGGGTAGAAGGTATGATGATCAGTGGGGTAAAAGGGAGATAAGAATAGATTACAATGCTAAAAACATTTTCAGTTGCAGGTAGTGGTTGATTGCTTTAAAATGTGAGATCTTAATAGTACTTTGAAGCGGCTAAGGGGTGTGGATGAGGTTATTTCAACGGGCAAAGCATTCCAAAGTCTGGGGCCCTGGCATTTAATTGAAAACAACTTGGCGTTGATGCGGGCAAATTCGGGGCGATAATGACGGGCGCTACGTGTTGAATAGTGGTGGATCGTTTCACCTCTGATAAAATAGGCGTCCATGGATTGTGGTAGCAGTCTGTGGTGAAAGCGGCACATGAAGATATTAGATTGGAAAATATTGATTTGGCATAGGGTTAGGATTCTATTATCTCGAATAAGGGTATTGTACTGGTTCCCCAGCTAGACTTAAATACTGTGCGAATTGCAGTTTTTTGGAAGCTGAATAAAAGTTTTAGAGCCGTTTTGTAATTCGCCCCCCATGATATATTAGAATAGGAGATGTAGGGGAAGATTAAGGTGTAGTACAAAGTTAATAGTATAGTAGAGGGCAGGTAGTGACTAACTCTTTTCAATATACCAACATTTTTCGCTACTTTTTTAGATAAGGCAATGATATGGGTTTTCCAGTTAAGTCGAGATTCGATTATGACCCCAAGAAATTTAGTTGAGTCAGTTCTGTCAATTGGAACGTCGTCAATTAATATTTCCAAGTTTGAGGAAGGGGAGTTTTTCGAATAGAGTGGAATACTATGTAATTGGTTTTCTTTAGGTTCAACGACAACTTGTTTGCTCCGAACCATGTGGCTATTGATCTCAGCTCATTGTTTGCTCTAATGAATAAATTGGTGATAGACTTGTCGTTAAGGAAAGCATTCGTATCATCAGCGAAAAGAATAAATTTAAATATTACAGATGATGCGGCTAGGTCATTGATGTAAATTTAAAAAAGTAGGGGGCCTAATATCGATCCTTGAGGAACGCCACAAGTTATATTCATTGCAGATGAGAAGTGATTTTTAAAGGTAACGAATTGGGATCTATTCGTTAAGTAGTCCCTGAGCCAAGCCAAGGCATTACCCCTTATGCCGTAGCACTGAAGTTTGCTGATTAAAATATTATGAATTACCGTGTCAAATGCCTTGGCAATGTCAAAGAATATGCCGATGGAGTAATTGCTATTATTCATGGCCTCGGTGATGCTATTTTAATATCCAGTAATGCCATATAAGTGGAATGATTGGTTTTGAATCCAAATTGGGTTGGAGTTAGGAGGTTGAGTTTTTCCAAGAAGGCAGTTAGTCGGGTTTGCATTATTTTTTCAATAATTTTAGAGAAGTATGGAAGGATGGATATTGGCCTAGAGTTGGTAATACTATTCTTGTCACCTGCCTTATAGACAGTGACAACTTTGGCTACTTTTAGTTCATCCGGGACTATACCACTGCGGATGGATGAGTTCAAAAATAATGGAGGTCAGGATATCAGTAATTGGGCTAATAAATTGTTTAGCAAAGAGGGGACAAACATCATCAGGACCAGTAGAGTCTGAATGCCTTAGGTTACGTACTATTGACGCGATTTCATTAGGGTCAGTTGGGAGGATTCCACAAGGGCAAGGGGGGATGGGCATAAAGTAATTGAAGTCTAGGGAGCTGCGAGGCACCGTAGCTGCTAATGATGGACCGATATTCGAGAAATAGCTGTTAAAGGCATTAGCAATTTCGCTTGGTTTATTTACTTCAACACCGTCGATCATGAAGGAGTCTGGCAAAGATTGTTTATAGTTAGGATTTAAGATGGATTTGATAACTTTCCAAGTTTTCCGTAGATTATTATTACACCGTGAGAGTTGCTCAGCATAGTACAGTTTTTCACATTCTTTTCTAAGTTTTTAAACAAATTACGGTAGGCACAAAATTTTAGTTTATTTGCTGGGGTGGGTTTTTTAGATATGCTATGTAAAGAGTATATTTCTTTTTGCAGGATTTTAGAAGAGCTTTGGTCATCCAGGGCTGTTTAATTTTTATTCGATGACTGTCACTAGGCTTTTTTTAGGGAATGCCGTATCATAGATAGATTTGTAAGTATTAATAAATTTGGAATAAGCAGCATTGGAGGCATCAAGGGCGCATAAGTTTTCAACATGTGACCAGTCAACATTATTTAGAAGTGAAATTAAAGCAGTCTTAGAGTCAGTGTCAAACGTTCTATGGGGATTAGCAGATGCTGTAGTAATACAAGTGGGTTGAAGATCTATGTATAAGATAATCGGAAAATGGTCAGATAAATCAGCTATACAAATACATGAATCCTGTTGGGTAGTAAGGGAATCTGTGTAGATATTATCAATTAATGTTGCTGAGAACTCAGTTACCCTAGTGGGTCTCTGTCGCGCACTCGGCGGCTGGTAAACCTGACGAGAACGGGTCTTTGGGTTCCTTTATTGGTTCCCGGAATATAGTGAGCAACCGAGACATCGGAATCCTTAATGTCCAGGCCAAGTGAATCATTAAAGAGAACAAGCGTTGGATAAGGTCGGTTGA
Source organism: Allolobophora icterica (assembly GCA_963556255.1). Lineage (NCBI taxonomy): Eukaryota > Metazoa > Annelida > Clitellata > Crassiclitellata > Lumbricidae > Allolobophora > Allolobophora icterica. The sequence goes on from OY744606.1 coordinate 20,696,024, forward strand.
TGAACCCGGTATCACGAGGCCATTGATAACAAGGTTGTCTCTGCGAATATAGTTGTCGGTGAGGTCGGACGATTGCTTGAGTAGTTGGTTCTCCTTTACCAGACTCGAGATTTTTGTTTTTAGTTCTGAGTTATGTTGATGTAACTTATCATCAGTTGCAGACTGGATCGAGTCTTTTACTTCTTTGCACGAGGCCATTGATAACAAGGTTGTCTCTGCGAATGTAGTTGTCGGTGAGGTCGGACGATTGCTTGAGTAGTTGGTTCTCCTTTACCAGACTCGAGATTTTTGTTTTTAGTTCTGAGTTATGTTGATATAACTTATCATCAGTTGCAGACTGGATCGAGTCTTTTACTGCTTTGCTGTGTTCGAGTAGAAGATTCTCTGTTGCAGTTAGGATTGCTACTTTCTGTTCCTTGGCATGATCCTGTAGCTGAGTCTCAGTGAGTGATATGATTTTTTTAAGTAAGTTCAAGGTTATTGACTTGCAAGGCTGCATCCGTTTTTATCAAGATGTCCTTTTCAATCTTTACGGCGAGAGATTTTACAATTTTGTCAATCGTGGAGGCAAGACTTTTTTCCATAAGTCCACAAAGGTAGTTAGAAATGCGCTCGTCTTGCAGACTGTCTAGAAGCTCCTCCGTTTTTAAGCCTCTCTTAGCCATATTGACAATGAACGGCAAAACGTTGACCTATGACTCGTGAGACAGCTGTTGATTGTATCCTCTGTACGGAAACGCCAAATTGGGACAACAGGCTAACGGTCGCGGTAGTGATCATGGGCTATAAATAGCCACCGTATGAGTGATTCAAGTTGACCGTAACTTTACGTTTTTTGGCAGCTGAGACAAAATATAGACAGACCAGTTGTCTCATCAGACCAGGATTCCATTCATAGTAGAATAGTGGAATCCGTATTGAGGTCCAATCAAGTGTTTACGAGAAATTTATGCATTTATAATACTGCTGTGACTCCTGTATGACCCTATCAGAGCTCCATCTTGCGAACTACCTAATGATACATCAACTGAGGGCTCTACCGCATACGAAGTGCTACAAGAAGAAATGCAAGTGACGATGTCCTTGTACTACACATTTGCGTCTTATCAAAGACGAGTAGAGTAGTGTAGTTGTGCAAAGTAAAGTATTAGATGCACTGGATGTGTGGTTATGTGATTTAATAAAAGGAATTCGTTAATTACCAGCATTTAGTAGAAACCAGTATCACTGGGAACAAAGACGCAGATAGGCCTTGCGAAAGACGATTCGCCATTCTGGATTATTCGATGTAAAACAGAGAACCCTGCATTCATGATTCAGACTTTAACCGTCTGCTTTGATGTCTACAGTTTGCCGCGTCTTGAGCTGAACGGTGTAAAGAGATTTTAGTCTGACATTGACTGTTACGAGCGTTATTCGCTTCTGATGAACAGTGCAATTCGTCCACTTCAGATCAATTCGTAAAAGAGTAAAACGAGTTAGGTTAGTAAATCGAAGACTAGAGTGAAATGCAATAAAACAGTTCAGTCTTGCGATAAGTAGAAACAATGGGACTGTCGAATGTCATCGAACTAGGAAATTGCGGTGACCGAAGCGGTGACCGAAGCGGTTTTCGACGATAGTCGATTTATTGTTGTTGAGGCGAGCAAAGTTAATTCGAGACCGTGATCAGCAAACGAACTTTTCAGAGGAAGTAATCTGGCTAACTCTTGACTAAAAGAACAGAGAAAATGTCAAACAGTGTGTTCAAGAAATAGCTAATTCTACAAGACGGTGAGGAGGAGGAGGTGGAGGAGGAGGAGGAGGAGGAGGAGGAGGAGGAGAAGGAGGAAATCTTCGTTAATTGCGTATCAAGAACTGAGTAGAAGCAATTTACCATTCATATAGCCAAAATGCAGAGAGATGTTGAGAAATTTTGCAAGTCCTGCAAAAATGATTGTTGAAAGCTAGAAGTTTGGTTACGGATAGGGCACCGATTACTGCTATTTCTAGAGATTATTTTCAGAAGATGACGTTGGACATCGTCGGCCTAATAAAACTGACTTCAGCAGCTGGACACAAGTAGGCCTACTGTCTATGCATCATAGATTTATTAACGAAATGGCGTATGATGCTGTTGATGAAGCAATTGACAGCGAAAACGATGTGTGAAGCATCAATCAAAATGTTCATTGATGTGGGAGCTCATTCAGTACTCATAGGCAATCAGGGAACGAAGTTCACGTGAGTTTAACCAGAAAATTTCTCAAACTGATGAGATACAGTCTAAGGCTTGACATGCCGGGACAGCCGCAAGCAGCTGGATTTGTTGAGAGATGGTATCAGACACTGGAAAACATGATCCATCACGTGTTCACTCATAATCCGCGTCAACCAATTAATAGTGATGGAACCTTACACAAAGCACACAGTTGCTCATGGAACCCAGCGCATTTCACCTGTCCAATATTTCAAGAAATAAATGTAAGTGTAACTTGTAATGTTGAGAGACTATTTCGATTTTTAGAATTTTATCAGTTATTTGCACTTTCGGTGCAGGCTATTATACTACATTACAAATACATAGTTTAGCACTCAAGTGTAGTGCCCAAAAACGATGTTAGTGAACGACAGCATTTTATTGCATTTCGCCAGTAACTATTTCGGAAAGATGGATTGAATATTAAAATATTCTGGAACAGTGTTCTAGAAACGCTGTGCTGAAAATAGCTCTCATCAAATTTAGTGGAAAATTTGTGCCTAATGGCTTCGGAGTATCATTTTAATTTTCGGAAGAATCGTAGAGAGACACACCTGTAATATTTCGTCCTCAACAGAAAAGAGTCGTTCTCGCTTTTTGTTTTTTATGATGGTCTTGGCAGAAAATCTGAACTCGCATAATTAACTAGTCCAGAACTAGTCGATCTCTGCATGCTTGAATTTGAGCGTTCCATCAGCGAGTTCGCCTCTTTCAAAGTGAACTCACCCAATGAAGAATTAATTCACACAGATGTATTTCTTACCAACATATACTTATGGAAACTAATTATTGGGACTGCTGAATAGAGCGTTCAAATGGTTCAAAATCAACGACGAACTTTCCTGGTACTTTATCTGAACGACATTTAGAAACGTATCTAGATTCCCATTTGATGCATGCCTTTTCCAAATTACAAGTCATCAGTAGATTAACTCATACGGCCATGTATGTTGTAAAACGACCTATAAAAGGCACCAATATTATTCACTTAAGTATGTTCAGTAGTTTAGCATAGGATCCAATGATGGGCATTAAACTAATTTTTTTAGTTAAACTAAAACTATTTTCAAACTAAAAATAAAATAGTTTAACTAAAGTTGGCAACTGATTTTGGAAATTAGCTAACTAAACTAAAAAAGTAGTTAAACTTTTTCCAACTTTTTTCCAACTTTTTACGACAAACATTTTCACAGTAACAGAGGTTAAGTGAACTGTAATAATGCAGAGCGTCAATGACAATTTCACCTTCAAACTATGCATCGTGTACTCTTCTAGCACACAATTGGGTCATTCCTGCAATTTGGTTCAAATCAGACTGTTGAAAAATATTTTTTTGAAGTATTTTTTCAAGAAACTTTGACGTGGTATTTGGATAAATATGATACTGGTGGGGTTTGATGCAAAATATGCAGGCTTAAAGACTACTCATAGAGATGTGATCCGCGTCAAAGTTAGTATGTCTGTCGTTAACTTGTCAACCCTGTTACCGACAAACATGGTAGTAGGTGGGTAGGTAGAAGTTATTACATATTTAAAAGGATGGTGTTTCTAGTAACAATAAGTGTCCCCATGTTAAAATAACATCAAAAATGAAACTGAAAAATAGCCAATATATTTATTAAACAATAATCATAACAAATATTGTGTACTATGCATAGAAAGCATGACATAGATTCAGCTGTAGACAAATAACCAGAACTCACATAGTAATTAAACTTGCAGGAGTACTTATATGTGATGCACACTATTTGAGTGTATGACACTTATCGTCTTCGTATAAAACTTAGAAACTGTTTAAAAGTGTCAAAGGCTCGTAACAGAGTTGACGGGTAACAGAGTTGACGGGTAACAGAGTTGACAAGCATACTAACTACACACTCAAGAGCAAGTTGTGACACTAACACAGTAATAATACTTTTAATTTAGTCATACAGGGGCGTAACTTTGGTCTAAAAAGTGGGGAGTACCAATTTCTTCTTCACTTTCGCTTTTCTCAAGGAGACCATTTTGGAGATATTACCCTGTCAGTAACTGATTATGAAACGCTGATGAGCTTACCTCTAGGCCTATAGCGGCAATTTCATCATCTATAATGTTATCTACTCGTTTTCGTTTTAGAACAAATTTATCATTTTCCCTATCAGCAAAATCGGAACTCGACGTTTACAAGTCAAAATCAACGACGTCTTAAATGCTTAGGCCTATATTACGTAACGGAGGGAGCTTTCTTCAGCTAGCCGGCTCCGGTATATTTAACCAAGGACAGTTATTGATTCTGAGATTGTGAGGAGACTCCCGGGGTGAGGAGTCTTATCAAGGCCGACAAAATGAGTGTGAATCCATATACGGATTTCTAATTGATGAAGGATATAGAAGCTTGCAATTTGACCTACGTCTCCACATCCCGATAAGACTAAGATGAAAACCAAAATGCGGAGAGTGAAGACGATGTTAGATCTTTTTACAAGAAGACTGTAGCCGTGGCCCAGATCTGTGGCGCCTGCTGTCCGCGGGCTGATTACGGCGGTCAGTCTGTCAGGTGACCTGTGTGGCTGAAAGTCTGACTGCCTGTGACTCAGTTCGTCTGGCTCTCGGTTTACCTGTACCTCTAAGTACTTTCGTACTTTTGTGGTACATACTATTATTACTCCTCAGTCCTCACTCTGTCTACATACTCGAAGCAAGGCGGAGACTGCGATCTCTGGGAAGGCACAATAATAAACTAGTGATAGGCATTGTTTAAAACGAGGACTGCGGTACCTCCAGTCCAAATAGTGGGGGTACGGGTAATCCTCGTACAGCCCAAAAAATTACGCCTATGTAGCCATACCTCATAACCTGTTGATAACAAACATCAAGCACAAATGAGGAATATGCTTAGATATGACCAGAAACTACAACAGAACTATGTTTGGTCAACTCTGTTACAGACATGTCAACTCTGTTATCTCAGCGCGGTAACAGGGTATGACGGTAACAGAGTATGACATTTGACACGTAAAAAAATGTTTTTAGCATAATGCTTCCTCTTAATATCACTGACTTTAATATTCAGACTTTAGATTACTTGTATAGCACGATTTCTGAAAGAAAAATTGTAAACTTAGACATTATCGAGGTCATACTTCTGTAACAGAGTTGACATACTCCAAATGTACGATGTAAAAATAAATAAAAACAAAAATTTTTGAACTATAAAACATACATAAAATCATCCAATCTTCTCATCAATTTTAAACCGTACAGAAGTGCTCCACCTGATGAATTAAATAAAACTAAACATATCAAGATGCCATCAGAATGTTAATAATAGTTGAAAGTAACAGAGTTGACAACATTTTTAGGGACTCTCATTGTCAAAGAAATATTACTGCTATGAGCTCTGATACAGAAAGTAAAATTAACTTATATTACGGCCAGCACGTGATGTTATGTGAATATTTTGCAAACACGCAGAACTTATACACTGTCTGAGTAGAATGATCAAGTTTATTACCGCCAAATGTAGAAGGGACAACACTACTGACTATACCCCGCTGATTACAAAACTATTTTACTGTTCCGTATGTTATGATATTGATGGTTGTTTTAAGACATTTTAAATCAAATAACATTTTTATATTACGCAGTAAAGTATTTTGATCTAATCTGATGATATTATTAGGTATCCGCATTCAAACATGTTAGGGACATACTATTGAACCGAATTGGAAGAATGACCCAATTACAGGCGTACTGTAAGTAGTGTATGAATTTGAAAACACAAGGCTGTTAATGCTAAAACCATGCAGTGTTAAAATGTTTTTGCTGATAGTGTTCAATGTTCATTGTAGAAAAATAGTTGCGTATTGCTGAAAATTTAGGTAAACTTTTTAGTTAGCAACTAAAAATGTTTAGTTATAACTATGGTTTTAACTAAACCATTTTTAAAAGTTAAACTTCATCCTTAACTAAAAAAATTTGGTTAAACGAAAAGTTAGCAACTTTTTAGTTGACTATTGCCCATCACTGATAGGATCGTGCCAACCAAGAATGAGTGAAAGCCTTGGAGAATTCTGCTCATTGCTAATCCTTTTGTGAATCCAGTTCGTGGTTTTAAGTTTTATGTATTAAAGTGCGGGGAACCTCTGGCAGACGCCTGCTGCCTATCGGCAGAACTCGTTGAAACCATTGATCCAGTTAAAAGTTTACTTGTATCCAGAATAGATGGACCACAATTGAAAAGTGGGCCTATGTCATAGTTTGGGCATTGAAAAATTGAAGAAAATTGCAATTACGTACCAGATTAATGGTTTCAGAGGCCATAACCCATTGACTTACTGTCGGAGTCTATGCTAGTGTGTCAAGTTGGTACGGTGGACATTGACGCTGCACCTATGCTGTAGCGGTTAATCATAACATTGAATATTGCCTCTCATCATTTGTCACGATTTTGACGTTGCATAGTAATTTGTTTATTAGGCCTACGTGTGATTGTTCAAAATTACAAAAGATTTAAAGGATAATATGCGCACTTGAAAAACGAGTGAAGGTAGTGTGAGAACAATTAAAGGGTTTGCTGCAATAACCAGGTACGTCGGATTTATTTTAGTTTAGGGAAAATGACTTCAAAGATTTGCCACTTCAGACTGTTGTATCCAAGCCATTTTCGACATATCGACAAGCTGTTTGAAACACTATGTGAATGTGAGTTATTATTGTCTTTCACGAAATTTTTACGTAATGCAATGCAAACGATAACATTAATGTTTTTTTTCACGACATTTTGCTTCATAATATGTTACTGAGTGTCAATAACCCAGAATGAAGCAAAAATTATCTGCTGTTAGCCGACATACTTTATTCTTGCACCAAATGGTACAAATTAATAGTGCAATAAGAAGGTAAGTCATCGTAGCTGCATTACAGTAAGAAAAACATAATATTAATGCAAAATCAGCGGTATGTCCAATCACCTGATTGTTACACCGGTTTTAATAAAAAAATTAGAAGAAAAAAACGACAATGTTCGTTATCATATCGGGATATTGGACTCGAGTATTGCTGCCGGTGTCACGAAATAGAGTATCCGCAATACAGGTATATCCCCTTAGCAGAATAGAGTATCCGGCCGGATGAATATAAACGGGATGAACTATCCCCCTTCGTTCAAACGTATCCCCCATGAGTCGTACGAAATTATCCCCCCGTGAAAAAGTATCCCTCTGCAACATAATTACAAATTGTGCGATTTAAGTCAGTTTAGAACTACCGTACATCAGTCGTAGTCAAAGGCAAAGCCATAATGCTACTTATTGTTGGCATGCGTGGGAAAAGAATCCAGTGAAGTCAATGATCCTCGCATTACTCTCTTTCTCTACTCTATACTCTGTTTACTCTTACGCAAGTTGTGACATTGATATTGGTCGATTCGTATCAATCGGTACACCAGCAAAACGAGGAAGACAAAATATCAGCAGTCACAAACGACAGTGTCATGAAAAGGGACTATTAAAGGTGCTAATTAGGTGAATTGATAGCTCGCGCTTGATATCGATCGATTCGTATCAATAGGTAGCCTACACCAGCAAAGACAGTGAAGCCATTTGAGGCAATGAACCAACTTCAATGACTCTTGTGTTCTTTGTGGTGTTGTTATCTCACGCAAATTAAACAATGTCTATTCGCATTATTTTTTCATTATTATGAATGAATGAATTAGTTGCGTGAAGGGCTTGTTGCGATGGATGTGTCTAAAACAAGGATGACTAATATCAGCAATCAGTTGCCAAACTCAAACGACAGTGTCATGAAAAGGGACTAAGGTGCTAATTAGGTGAATTGGTATAGCTCGCGCTTGATATCGGTCGATTCGTATCTCGGCAAATCTCGGCCGACAATTGCGTCAGCTCTACACAAGGCACCTAACCATATCGGGAGCCTACATGTTAAAGTCCTCCCTGCCAGCAGCAAATGGACTTCTCTTCGTGTGGGCTGTATGCAGCTGCCTATCCAATTGAGATTGCTTCCCCTTTTGTCACGCTGGATGTTGACTTCGGTGAGCCTTCAGAAATGCGAAAATATCTGTATTAATGATTCAACGACAAGGTAATGCTGTTCCTACTGTAACGTCGGTTTGATTTGCTCTAAATATTGCTTAGAAGACTTAGAACACATAGAGTCACTTGCTTTACCCATTTCTCGTTTTGGACTTTGATTACAACATAGATTTGTCTCCCTGTTGCACTACGCCTGGTTCATATGACTCACTTTACTTTGTTCCTTACCAACTTAAAGACTACTCTCTCTAGCTGTGGTTGGACTGGGAGCGCTCCTGAGTAGATCACCTTGAAGGGACGCTATTTTAAAGCTCCTTAATAATAATAATAATAATAATAATTTTCAGAGGGAAAGTGCTGCTTTCCGCAGCACTTTCCCTCTCTCGAATCCTGAGGAATAGAGGCCGTTCCAGATTATTTGCTCATTTTAATTAATATTTAAGTCCCCAAGGGATCATATGTACCTTGGGGCATAAAAAAATAAAATAAAAAATAATAATAATAATAATAATAAATTATCAATTATACGCATTTTTAATAATACCTTATGCCTGTGAATTTTTATCCCCCGGGGGATGATTTTACACGATGGGGGATAGAAATGGTTTATCCCCCGGATACTCTATACCGGTAGATTCCATCCAGGGGATAAATTTATTCATCCCCCGGGATAGTTTTAGGATGGATAGTCTGTCACGCGACACCGGCTGCACAATACCATATGTTGACAATGTTTTATCCAAAAGCCAATCCAGAAATAATCCCATTTGCATCAAATTTGCAGGGTATATAGAATACAGTATTCCAAGCATGCTGGCATACTTTTTCACATAAACCAGGAATTTTGACATACCACCCTTCAATTTTTGGATTAGCGATTGGCAACGTTTTGCTGAGATGTTAGACTTAGACGCAACTGCACAGATTCTTATCGCACAGTTTACAGATTCAACGCCGATTAAACAAACATAACTTGCAAATTTTACTGCTATATTACTTATTTCAGACGAAGCGAATACGAACTGCGAAAACCAATTCAGCTTTGTTCAGCATTAGACAGAGTGGTTATCTCGAAATTCTAACTGCGCAGTTGTTACTATCTGTGCATGTAAACTCACTTAGGCGACACGATGTGCGAACTTGATGTTGACATAATGAGTGAAGATGTGAACAGTATTTTTTAGTCGGCATAAAATCTGCAAACTGCGCAATTAATATCCGTACAAAAGTTAATGTAGAAATTGCTGAAAGAGCCGATACAGCGGCCATGGTTTACTGTTCTGTAAAACAATAGCGGCACAAACGAAGTGTCCAGATAAGATTAGAATCACAGAAAATACTTACTCAAAGTTTTATGGCAGCGTATGAAGAATCCTGAAACAAATTTATCCTTTTTAACCAGCTCGACTTTAAAGGTGTCGTTGACAAAATGGCAATTAGGAACAGCATCACTTTTGGCATAATAGCACATGACGCACTTCACTCTTTTTTCGCACATTTCTTCGCAATTTGACCCACTTTCGACTGAAACGTTCTCATATACTTGCTTAGGTGCATATATTTCACCATAATTTATGGGATAAAAATCCTTTCCTAAAATAAAAATATAATACAGAATTTCTACTAGAGGTTATGAAAGAATTCAAGAATTCCTACCCTAAACCACCTGATCCTCTGCCTCACAAGCTTTTTCGTCCTCAATGAAACCCTCCGGAACAGCTGCTCTGCCTCTCTCTTGTCTCTCTGGCAACCGGACTCGGACCGCCACTGGACATCAATCCCTGATACGACGCAGCGCTCGTGAATAAGCTTAGCTTAGCTTTACAATGGCGCTTTAGAAAATTGGGGATTACGATTACGATTTCAAAGTAATGTGGACATTTTCTGCGCAACAATGAGCTCTTTTTAAATATATATGTAGATGCCGAAAATGCATGCGTGCTCTAGCAAGGAGTTATTAAGGCGTTAGTGTAGGCTAAGTGAAACCCAGGGGCGTGGCTGTCAAGACGCAAATCACACGCATAGTTGACCGGATACTGATGCTAAATAAGTGCTTTTTATTCAACAGAAACAATTGTTTCAAATTGTTCCTAAGTTGTAGTAGTGGCCCATATTTTATGCTCATACAGACCTAACTAAACTAGATCAGTAGGCCTACTGATATATTTTTGCTTCATCGACTAGCTATCAGTGAAAAATGGAAGCCCAAATTGGACTAGCACTCCTATGCTTGGATATGTTTTTTAACTTGACCTCAGTGCATCGAAACCTCAGCCTGAGTTTTTGGCACGTTACGCTTTTCAAAGTTGTTCAAAAAAGGTTCACGGAACTGCAATAAACAGAGTCTAGTTCGGCCAAGTCTTTTAGCACTGTGCTGAATTTTGTGTTAGAATTATTAACAGATTGCAGCCAACAAATGGCTCGCGTACAGTTAAAAAGCATTTACTGCGTTACCTAGCTAATGTTGGATAAAATGTTAGCTAATGTTAGTTAAACATTTCGTAGTCTATATCACACTGAATGCATAGTTTGAAATTTGATCATCATCATCATTATCATCATCATCAATATCAGTAAAAGAGGGCAAGAAGCTCTTGGCGGAGAGAAAAAGGGAGACAGTTTCAAGCACAGGGGCCGACATGACGAAGGGTCTGGATTTTGCCGTGGAAGAGCGCATACGAGGGACAGTCATAAGGCCGCGGGCCTAGGATCGCAAGGAAGCACTCGCAGGCAAGGAAGAAACCGGGTTGCAAAAATTCATTAAATAAGTGAGGTAGTTGTACACGAGGGTGAGTGTTTTAAACTGAATTCGCTATTGGGCAGGAAGCCAGTGGGGAGAATCGCGAATAAAGGCAGAAAGGTGGGCAATTCACAGGAATAGCACCTATAAATCGAACAGCAGCATTAAGAATAGTCTGAAGTTTGTGCAAATTGGAGGAGGAAAGGCCAATGCACACAGCATTGCCAAAGTCCACCCAAGTGCAGATTGAAGCGTCGGTGCCCCAGGCATCCGTGATTTGCAATAGGATCGGTGGTTTAAGGGGACTAGCATATTTCCCCGACAACCAAACGTACTATAGAAAACTTGCGGTTTAGCTTGTATACGCTCACTTCTCCTTAGCGGCTTAGCCTAGTAGTTGTTGGCATTTCTACAGTGGTTTTCGGGTTCAAATCCTTCTCTTCTAGTACCATATGGCATAAGTGGCTGTCCGCGACTTCCGGACAGGAAGTAAGTGTTGCCCTTGGCAACGCCTCATGGTTCAATGGGACCCTACCACTAAGGAAATTTCTTAATCTAAATCATCCACAAGTGTAACCAGCACTTCCGGTTGGGAACTGACGTCATCGCCTGGTGATCTTACCATCGAAGATCTACCTGACGGGTCAGATATATTTACACTTAACTCTACCATACTCTGCAAAGTTCAGGTAACTTAAACCGGATGGTCGTTGTAAAAATGGATTCATCAAAACAGAAATGTGTTCATATCCATGGTTTAATGTAATCTTGGGGGTCCATAGAGTAGTGGTAATATCACTGGCATGAAGAGCAGTAGGTATCGGAATCAGGGGCGGATCCAGAAGGTCTGCCAGGGGGGGGCAAAAAAATTTGTAGTCATCATCTCCCAAAAAAGTTGATGACCTTTTTTTTTTTTAGTCATTAACCTTTTTAACTACATCTACGGGACCCGCGTTCTGTGTACATTTTACTCATCCACGCCTGCAGGGGGGCCACGCCTGTGTAAACATCATAAAACGCCCATGAAACACATGTTAAAAATGAATAAAAATTTCAAATGGGGGGGCCATGGCCGGATTGGCCCCCCTGGATCCGCCCCTGATCGGAATCACTTCCCGCAACTCTCCCAAAGGTCCACTCAGCCTATCATTCGCGAGATGGCGCGTTGATAAAAATGAGATGTGGGACGTAATGGGCGCCTTGCATGGCTGCCGAATACAGCTAAACTTCGACTCCTGTAAAAACTTGTGATCATCCGTTCATACTGATTTGTAATCATACTGCGTAATTGTCAGTTTGAAAATATTAAACGAAGATTATTATTATTATTATTATTATTAAAGATCTCCCGTCACAATTAGCAAGAGTTCAGATTCAACGAAACTGTCCTTCAGGCTCTCTTTCCTCCTGATACGACCTAAATTGCATAAGCAAACAGTGTTATTTCTTCTACTGTTCACAGCATAGCACAACATCGACTCTTAAGCTATAATTATCTACAAAATTAGGCCTACTCAATTATCACTTACTGATGAAACCTTAGCATCGGATACTTAATTACAGGGGAATGAAGTGGGATACCCGACACCAATCAGGAGTGTTTACTGAATTCTATCATCTATCCGTAAAAGAAAAGAAAAGAGTCACATCCTGCTTAGAGTCCAAATTTGAAATCAGTGTTCAAACAATCCCCGTCGAACACTTAAATCAGAGTTTTTTCAAACTGTGGTCCGAGGACCAAGAGGGGTCCGCGAGGAATATGGCGGGAGTCCGCGAGAGAGTTCTGAAAATATTTATTAATAATTCATTAACTGCATGGTTTTAGCATTAACATCCTGTGTTTCTAAATTCATACACTAGTTATAGTATGCCTGTAAGACAGTGTATTATTATTATCATTAAAGCAGTTTCAAATAGCGCCCCTTCAAGACTGCTTACTCAGGACCACTCCCAGCCCAAACACTGTCGAACAACACTGTTTTGAGGACAGCAGGTAACAAGGTAAAATGATCAGTCGCTATTTGACGGAGCGTTGTAGGGAGCCCATACCAGATCATGGGGGCAGCCACAGAGAAGGCACGGCGCTGCCGCATGGCTGTTCGTGCGCGGGGAACAATAAGTTTAGCTAGCGCAGCTGAGCGGAGAGAGCAACGACGCAGCGAACACAAAGTGGGACAGCAGAGCTCCCACAGATATGGAGGGCCAAACCCTCAAAGCGCCGCTGGACCAAGGCAGAGACTCGGTAAGTGATGCGCTGTGTGTAGAAGAACGGGAGGAAAGATTTATGTGCGCATGGAAGTCAGTTTCTGGTCCAGGAAAACTTACAAGTCCTGGACCTGGGTCGAGGAAGAAAGGTGTGGGAATCGCAAGGCAAGAGAAGACATATCTATTATAGAGAGCTGCTATAGGGCGTGCAAAGCCAGATAAACTGCGCCTTAGCCCCTTTAAGCCTTTAAATGAAAGATAATACAGAGCATTTAAAAAATATCCCCATTTCCTGTTCGCTGTAATATCTTAACTAAATAATTTTGCTGGTTGTAGCAGGGTTTGGATAGGTTTTTGAAAAGTAAGAATAGTGCTTATCGAAAATAGCACTAAGAATTGACAGTTTGTGCAAAGCAAGGACGTCCCTTGCAATTACATTATTGGGTTTTGGGGAAACAAATATCTTTGATTTCTTAAAAAAATGACTGTGTTCCATAATTATTGCAGGAAGTTAATAACAATTTATTCAGTGTTACTGTTTATATTATAATAGTCCTGAGCGTCTTAAGCAAGCTTGCAGTGTGGAAATAGTCTGCCTGTCATTTTCATTAAGTTTTAAGTTAACGTTTACTTTTTAAATACCTGGGTCCGCGAGCTATGCCTAGAAAAAATGAGGGTCCCTGGTCCACAAAATTTGAAAACCTCTACTTAAATCAACAATGGCAGCGGTCGCCACGACACACACGCCAATTTCGAATATCCTCGAATGTCCCCAATTTTTATCGAAAGGTGCGCCTCCAATGCTCGAATCGACATCGATTAATTGCTCTGCTTAGCAATACTCAAGTTCACCGATCTGAATTCCAAATTTAGATGACAGCCACTGCTCTCCAACTCTTCGCTTGCTGCTGCCCGAAACCACTATATATACGTTAAACTGCACAAAAAGACCCGCTTTCGGGTCACCCATCAAATACTTTTATAGCGCATCTAGAAAACTTTCTAGAAGAAATTGCACCAATAAACTGTAACCGCTATCCAGTTACACTATTACAGCGTGAACCAGTGTAGTGACAGCATTCAAATTGACCTGACACCTCTCTTTCAACATTGCAATGTCTTGGCGAAACTTTTCATCATGTTCAATTGTTCATCACTGACTGCTCGAAGATTGGCAGGGAAGAAGTACAAATGTGATTACAGGAAATGAATCTGCAGCGTCGGGTTGCACATAATGGCTTTTGAAAGCTTGAAGCATGTTGTCAACAAGGTGAACATAGTTTGGTGCTCTGTAGGTGACAAGAAAATCATCAACAATACTGAATGCCTTCCATCAAAATTTATACTCTGGCCCCATTGTACTAGTAGATCTTTGAAACGCTCGTCATTCATGACGTGTTTATTTCTTCTTTTTCTGGTTCTCTGCCTTCAGGCAGGTTCAAACTCTGACTTCTCTCGATTTTGAGCCCCTTCTTTGTGTCTTTTGTATCCTTCCTTCTTCATGCAACCTAGCATCATTTGTCTTGGTCTTCCATTTGTCCTCCTTCCCTCCATTCTTCCCTCGATTACATTTCTTAGGAGTGAGTCCCCTCGTAGTGTGTGTCCGATCCCTTTCTTCTGCCTCTTTCTTAGTGGGTGCATCAAGGACCTTTCTTTTCCAATCCATCCCAACACTTCTTCGTTTGTTTTATGTTCTGTCCAGCTGATCTTCTCCATTTTTCTCCAAATACACTCCTCGAAGCCTCCAGTTTCTTGATGTCTTCTTTCTTCATGGTCCATGTCTCTGATCCGTACAACACCAAACTTCGCATCAGTGTCTTTACCATTCTTTTCTTCAGATTCCTGTTCATTTCTCCTCTCAATAGCTCTGTCCGTGTTGTGAACGTCTCTTTATCCAGTGCTTCTAATTTCATTATGGCATTTGCATCTGTCGTAATCATGCTTCCCAGGTAGCAGAATTCTTTTACTTACTATATTTCATCTTCTCCAATTTTTTTTCTGACTATAATTTCTTTTCCTTCACTTATCCTCATTACCTTCGTCTTTTTAATGTTTATTTTCATAGCGTATTCAGTTGGTATGGTGTTTAGTCGGTCCATCATTATCTGTAGGTCTCTCTTACTTCCCGCCATCATTGCCTGGCCATCTGCAAACCTGAGAGCCCATACCAGTCTGCCTCCAAAATTGATCCCCTCCTTCATGTCTTCCAGTGCTTCTCTAATAAGCTCTTCTATATAAGTATTGAAGAGTAACGGTGAAAACGGACATCCTTGCCTCACTCCTCTGCAAAGTTTCCCTGGTTCCGAATACTCTCCATCTATTCTTACTTGCACCTTTTGTCCCACATACAGGTTTACTATCAGTCGTATCAGCCTTCTTCAGTCGACTCTATCGAATGCTTTATCGTAGTCCACAAACATATAATACACATCTTGTCCATTTGGCAGCTCCTCTCTGTTAGTAGCGTTAATGTTCCGACCGCATCTCTGGTTCCCATGACCTTTCTAGATCCGAATTGGTCGTCTCCTATCCCATCGACTGCCTCCGTCTTTGCTTGCACTCTCTTTGTTAGTATTCTTATCATGATCTTTGACGCATGGGTGAGGAGGCTGATGATGCGATAGTCTTCGCAAGCCGTTGCATTTAGTTTCTTTTTGATTGGTATTATTATGGATTGCAGGAAGTCCTCTGGTCATATTCCTGTGGTATATGTATTATGGCATAGCCTTATCAGTTCTTTCATTTCTCCTTCCCCCAGGTTTTTCAGCATCTCGGCTGGCATGTTTTCTATCCCTTCAGCTTTATTGTTTTTCATTTCCATTATGGCCTCACTCACTTCCTCTCCCAGCACCTCCGGCCCCATGTCCTCTGATCCGTCTCGTGTTTCCTCTTCATCCATGTCTTGATTATCATCTAATCCTCCATTTCTGTTTTCGCTCATGTACAATTCCTCTACATATTCTTTCCAACGGTTTTTGACTTCATTAATTTCATTCAGGATCTTTCCATGTTTATCTTTAACTTCTATTCCTCCTCCTTTCTCTGGTTTCTTGGCATTTTGATATCCGTTTCACATGGAAGACATGGAGGACAGGATCAAGGTTGGTGGTCGACTGGTAAGGGTTCTCGGGTTCGCAGATGACCAGGCAATGATGGCGGGAAGTCAGAGAGGCCTACAGATAATGATGGACCGACTAAACACCATACCAACTGAATACGGTATGAAAATAAACATTAAAAAGACGAAGGTAATGA
This sequence comes from Allolobophora icterica, assembly GCA_963556255.1. Lineage (NCBI taxonomy): Eukaryota > Metazoa > Annelida > Clitellata > Crassiclitellata > Lumbricidae > Allolobophora > Allolobophora icterica. Next base: position 20,712,501 of record OY744606.1, read on the forward strand.
GGATAAGTGAAGGAAAAGAAATTGAAGTCAGAATAAAAACTGGTGAAGAGGAAATATAGGAAGTAAAAGAATTCTGCTAATTGGGAAGCATGATTACGACAGATGCCAAATGCCATAAAGAAATTAGAAGAAAAATAGCACTGGGTAAAGAGGCATTCACAAAAAGGAAATAGGTATTGAGAGGAACAATAAAGAGAACTCTGAAGAAAAGAATGGTAAAGACACTGGTGTGGAGTGTGGTGTTGTACGGATCAGAGACATGGACCATGAGGAAAGAGGACATCAAGAAACTGGAGACGTTCGAGATGTATATTTGGAGAAGAATGGAGACCAAGACCGCATGGTCCAAGACCAAGACCGTGACCAAGACCGCATGGTCCAAGACCAAGACCGAGACCGCATGGTCCAAGACCAAGACCAAGACCCCATGGTCCAAGACCAAAACCGAGACCGCATGGTCCAAGACCAAGACCGAGACGAAGACCTTCTGGTCCAAGACCAACACCTAAGCCTTAAAACCAATACCGTAAACGCCATTCTCGATTTAAGTGTTAAATAATCCCATCATTCAAATAAGATGTTTATTACATTTTATAAGAACTAATTTAACTCACACAAGGTTTTGTCCCCAAGTGTCGTTCCCTGTGAGGTCTCATGAAGAGTCTACTACAGCTAAACACCCTCTCAACAGGTGCGGATGTTGATGGGATGCCAAAATAACTAACGATCGCAAAGACCAGCGAATATCGACAACATTTAACAAATAGGCCCCATACTCCACACTCCACTCTCGATCAATCCCACCCAAGAGTGCGCAGCGGCAAAGCCCAGTGAAATCATTTCACTGGGCTTTGCAGCTGCGCACACTTTCTCGAATATTCTGAGAAAAATTTGTAAAGCGCCAGTGTAACTTACGAGAAGAGCTAAATGTTAAATGTAAATGTCCACGTTTTCATTTACTGTAGTGACCGTGTGGGCTCAACCATGCTCATTTTCGGATGAGCTCTTTCGCTACGGCTCACCGTTTGTATGGATGCCACTCCCTTTTGGGCTTCAGGTACGGACCGTATTAGCAGGACCCAAATTTGATCCAATATCGATCCAATTTGAGCGAAGAAATAATATAGCGCCAATCTAGACAAGAACAATGTATATGAAACAAGGGTGTAACTTTGCCGCCAAAAGTGGTGGTGACCAATCCTCTCCTCTGCCCTTCCCTCTCCTCTTCTCTGCCCTGATCCTACACAAGAGTTTAGCAACATAGAACAATAAGTAAGTAAGTTAACGTGAAGACATCCAGTGTAATTGTAATTGTAACCGAAAACTTATATAGCGCCACTCAAATCAGCGGCGCTTTCAACCCGCATCAATGCCGGCACCGGCAAAAAGGAAAGTTTTCAGGCGTCTACGGAACTGGAGAGGAGAGAGGGCAAGGAGCTCTTGGCGGAGAAATAAGGGGAGACAGTTCCAAGCAGAGGGGCCAACATAGGCGAAACTTCTGGATTGTGCCGTGGAAGATCGCATGCGAGGGACAACCATAAGGCCGCGAGCCGAAGATCGCAAGGAAGCCCTCGCAGGCAAGGAAGAAACTGGGTTGCAAAAATTCATTAGGTAAGACGGAGCAGAGGCAGTAAGGCAGTTGCGCATGAGAGTGAGGGTTTTAAACTGAATTCGCTGTTGAGCAGGGAGCCAGTGGAGGGAATCACGGATAAAGGCAGAAATGTGGGCAAACTTGGGAATGTCACCTATAAGCCGAGCAGCAGCATTAAGGATAGTCTGGAGTTTGTGCATATTGGAGGAGGAAAGGCCAATGTACACAGCATTGCCAAAGTCTACCCTAGTGCAGATCAGAGCATGGACCAGTGTAGTAACAGCATGAAATGAAAGAGACTTGCGGATAATTATTGCGATAATTATCTTTTAGGGCGCCAATGAACATAGTGTCAAAATATTTTTTCACTTATTCTAATTTCTGACCCCCTCAAAGTGTTCCTTTCGGTATGTAGATTTTGTTTTAAAAATATTATTCAGACAGATGCACACAGGTAGCCATGTATGTATATTCGTTTATTGAGTAAACTTGTTGTCATACCGCAACCAGGAAGTACCGGTAGTAATTTATTCAGTAGTAATTTATACTAGCTATTACATTATTTTTGCTAACGCTGTCATGTCGCAAAAAATGTCAGCACAGGACCAAAAAGTGGTGGTGACTGTCACCACCACTTTTAAAAGTGGTGGTGACCGGACACCACCGTCACAATATAAAGTTACGCCTATGATATGAAATCGTATGTCTGCCATAGAATCTACAAAGCACAGAAATGATCACTTCGAGTTGTTTCTATCAGATTTATTAAAGAATGAGGCCTATGTATAAATAGCATGCATTTGGTATTATATCAAAGAGAGATGCAAGAAACATTTTAATACGAAGATTTATGGTATCGTAATGTATAATAATTTTTTGGAATCGAGTAAAGACCATACACGGATTTTTATACTCTGTTCTGACTAATTAATTTGAACTAGGCATTTAAGTAACAGAGGTGGCGGTTGAATCTGTCCCAGTAGACCTTATTTGTTTGAAACGTATGATGCATTTTAAATGGTCATGCATTAATAATATTAAAGTATCGGCATTACGAATCAGTCATGCTCACCTTCCGATTTCGAGATGCAGGGGCGAGCGATTTCGTACATGTCATACTTAACGTCCACTTTTCTACCTCCATCAGATCCTACTAGGATATAACATTGCTTGATATTATTGGCTACGACAGCCCCCACGCAGAACCCATTGACGATACAGTAGTGAACGCAAGCCTGTCGATTCATTTTTGGCAACTCAATTACTCCTTTGGTATAAGAGCCTGTCGTCCTTGAAACGTATGCTATATATGCTGCAATATCCAAAAGCAACAGACCTCATACAACGGTTCACCGTTCATCAATACAGACCAATAAGTCCGTTATAAATCTCTCCAATGTCGTTGAGATAGTCTTGTCCTATGCAATGTCAGAAAAGTTTGATTCTGATTCTTTTATTATCATTCTGATTGTGAATTTCTATCAAATGTGTATAACCTCCCCATCACGCATTGCTCTAGGAGAGCAAAATGACGTTGACATTTGCAACAGATCACGACGATACGATTACGATATTTTCCGACGATTACTACAGCCTACGCCAAACTTACCTTCTTGAATATCTAGGTGGACGACACTAGTAAACACTAGCCATTATCGAACGTCTTTTAAAACTGAGCTTGCGCCCTCCTTGGCTAAGTATTGGACTGACTGGCCCTTCCTGTCTAACCATCTACCTAGATCTAGCCGCCTAATGGTGAATTACTCGTACCGTCTTCTGCATTCGGATTAGTCTCTATCAACTTTAAGCATTTAAAAATAATAGAGGGTTGAGAAGTTTGGAGGGCGTTCCAGATAAGAGATTTAATTTATAATAGATGCGTTGAGGGACTTTTAGTCAACGATGTGATTTGGGACCTGGGTTATGTAGCGGTGTTTGTGAGTTTAGTGACGGGCAAGAGCGTTCTAGAATGCTTGTAGGCGTTTCATTTTACATGAGGCGACATTTTAGAAGAGGGAATAATGCAGTAGTCGATATTGGAGTGACCAGCTGAGGTGGATATTGTGCAGGCTGTCATAATGTGTCAAATGATCAAGTACGGGGAGCACTTGAGGAAGATCACGACAATCCATGGAGCCAAGGGAAATGATGCGGTGGAAGATAATTTCAAAAGAGGGGATTGGAGAAGAGTCTAACGCGGGAGGAGAGAGAGAGAGAGAGCTGCTGGAGATAGTTCAAAAGGTTAACTAGTTTACTTAATTGCCTGCGAAGGCCAAACACATGCGTTTGCTGAATATTTGCTAATGACTTTGATAAGCGGTTTCATGCTGAACAGAAATTATAATTTCTGATTGAATGTGTCACATAGCAATCTGAAGAAACATGAAAATAGATTTTAAAGAATCGCACAATGATGACGACGTGGTACATAGCATAGGCTCATCGGAACTAAGATTGCTTAGCTTCTGATTTTTGTTTGTATTCAGCAGTTGATGCTTCTCGATTCAGTGTCAGATTTGCCCTAACACCGCTTTTCTATCGTCGCAATGTCTTGGTGAACCATATTCGTTAATGACTATACCAAGATTTGCAAGCAATAAGTCCAAGTATGAATGCAGAACATTGCACAACATATTGGTCTTCATGCTTTGTGTGCTTGAAGCTTGTTGACAACCATAGGTACGTAGTTTGGTGCTCTGTAGTTACCGAGGAAGTTTTTAATAACATCCTTGAATGCCTTCGAAGCGATTTTTCTGGCCTCACTCGCAGATTTTCAAACAGCGTGTCGTTGATTTGTGGAACAACAAAATCCTTCCATACAATGGGTGCCCGATATTCTTGTAAATATCGTCCTGAAATATTGAAATCCTCCTTCTTCTTTATTCATCGCTTCCACAAGTTTCTCATCAGTCAGTTGTTTTAATAAAGAGGAGGAAAATGTCTTCCTTTTGTCGACTAATGGTTTTGCCTATATGCCACACATTTCTGTCATGGAACCAAAGGCTTACGGACAGGATCATTCTTTTCAATGTGTTTGATCTTACACTAATGGTACATGGTATTCATTCCTGTCCCCGAGTTAGTTCAATGTAGGCAAAGTTCAGTTGAATGGAATTGAGCTTCATACAGTCTTCTTTTGATTTATAGTATTTAATAAGTATGGAAGTTTAACAATGCATTGAATTCATTCAACGCTGTTACAAGATGAAACACAAGGAAGTCTTTCAATTATATTTTCTGGGGCACTCTACTTAAACCAGTCTCTATTTATTATGATTGCTCTATTTTATTATAGCCTGTCTAACCTCCCACAAACTACAGATCTTGATATGAGCATTGTCACCGATACTTGACACGTTCAATCACAGCCAGACTCCGACATTCTCCATCTTTTACGGCATGAGACCTTGCGTCGCTGGTTATCCTACGATGATTTCCCTTTACAAACTAACTTTACTAAAGTTTTCCTCCAAGCAGGATTGTTTAGACAACTAACCACAGTTCTATTGTCAAAACAAGTTCCATGTAACTTGAAACCGAACTTCACGACTATCCGACTATAACGTTCGAATCTTCTTTGCGCTTACTGTAAGTCAGACACGTCGCAACCGGTAAGTTTGACGTCTTACAGTTCCTCACAACTATAAAATCGCTAGAGCAAACTTAATTATGCCCTTTATGCGAAAAACTGATCATTCCTTTCGAATACAACCGCTTTTAGACGAGTAGATCAAGAGTAAGTCACTCGAATATGCATACTAAATACGTCCACCAATTTTGACATCCAGTGCATAACTGATTCTTTCTTGCAGTTAAACATAGCAACTGCGCCCCTCTTTCATACGAGCAGACGAGTATTATAGGAAGGTGTACGTTAGCGGTAGGATTTTGAACTAGGTGCGCTCATGGATTTTCAGCTAATGGACTGATTTAAGGACGGAAATTATATAATGCTTTGGTGTCCGAATCACAGAAATCAAACTTGGAGTGAAGTTGCAATACTAGAAGCAGTTTTAAAGTCAAGCATGGATCAAATTCGTTGGTGGAGGTCAGGCATATGCATGAAACAGGTGCGAGAGGTTGGAAGCGATTAGAGGAGAGAAGCGGATCAAACTACTGAAAATGATCACGCCTTTTCGCTGGACAACATCTTCATATCTTTTGATAAATGAAAGCCGTGCTTCTCAGAAGGCCTCGACCTTAGTTCTGATATCGACACTGTCAACAACCAGTAAAATTTTCTGTGTCTCTGATACTGCCTTAAACTGGCTTGCTTCTTACCACTTAAATCGGTCTCAGTAAGTTGGTAATGCTCAGTTTGATCCTTCTTTCTCCACCGTTGGTGTCCCATATTGATCTGTTTCGATAGGAAAGAGATTATATGTGATGCCGCATATGAAAAGGGACCATAACGCGGGTTTGGAGTTATTCACACCACCATGATCAGCAAAGAATTCTGAAAATAATGTTGTCTAATGTTGCACAGTGGGAGTATTATTGCTTTATCTGTAGAAGTTAGAATGTGATGTACCTGAAATATGTGATTTTCGGTAAAGCTCATTTAAAGTTTAGACTGCCCATAGAAATTGCCATTTATTCGAAGTTATGTAGCCGAGCATTTAATTGAAATGTTCTGTTTTAATGAAACTGTTGTGCTAGATTGAATACCAGTGAAAACCCAATTTCGATATTTTGATGGGTGACCATGTTTAAAGGCCTGTATCTCAGTAAATAAATCCCGCGTTATGGTCCATTTTCATATGCGGCATCACATATATCAAATCAAACGGTAATTAGACAGAAAGAGAAGTTCATTTTCCAGTAATCGTTTTGGGAAGTGAATCAACGACTCAATTTTTGGAAAGCACAGGTGTGATTTCCAATTCCTTCTTTCACATTAACTGTCTCTGTATTGCCTCGGCTTTCTTTTCCTATTCTATCACTTACAATAACTGAATTCACTGAATTCTACCTATAAGTAACTTTACCACGGTATAACGTGGCTTTTGATTTCAGTTGACACAATTCAACAACGCTTTTCATTATATGACTGTCTTCTCTTCAATTCAACACATCAACTCAACTTTTGTCCATGAATTTAGGATTTAGACTAGCTCACCAATTTCTAATCGCTCACATTAGCGAATATTTTCCCTCGCCAACTGAAACTTAGTGGAAGCGATGAATAAAGAAGAAGGAGAATTTCAATACACATGCCAGTGTAAACCAGCAAATTTTATAGATGCCCAAGAATCAAAACTCTGTCCAACCAAGCGTACCAGCTAACGCATTATACACTCTCTCACCGTAGATCTATATTATTGTGGTCCTTATTTTTGAAATTTTAAACTCTCAGATTCTCAAACGAGTTCGTTTTAGTAAAATAAACAATCTGTGTAATATTTGTAGAAGATTAATCCGCACTTAGAGGCCGCTCACGGGGGCTAAAATTTACTATGTAGTAGGGCAGTGCTTGTTTCTGCCGGAACGGTCAAGAACGGCGTTCAGGCACCTTTTTTCATCTATTTCATTTTCTAGTTTGAAAATGTTTTAAAATAAAAGGCTTCCACAAACTTTGTTCTGTATTCTGTCGGCGTCAATATAATTAGATATATATATATATATATATATATATATATATATATATAATATTATGCAGTGGTGTTCATTTTCCAGCGGAACAGAGATATCGTGATCAAATTGAGAAAGCGCACACCGGCGGTTACGTCAATTTAAAGGGATGAGTCATCCCAGTTACAACTTGCGTACTTCTGGGAAATGGCTTAGGCGATTAGCGCACAATTCAAGTGGGCAACTAGGTTAATCTAGACTTTTTAGAGGACTTTAGCTATTGAAGCATTAAAATTTCCAGCAGTGAACTGCTTGCACATCTTAATGGCAGGTACCCAAAGCAATTGCAAAATCTGCGGTGATTTTAAGAGTAAACTCCAAGTTACCTTTTGAATGGCATTAATTCAGTCTGAATTGCACATTTAAACAGCAAAGCCAATACTATATCATATCATAAATGCTAGGCCTGCGTGAGAATAGAGGAGTTATATCAGTGTATATTTTAAGAGATTTTGACTACTGGGACAAAGTCTGCCATGGGTCTGGTTTCACCTTTTAAAGGAATTCATCTTTAAAAAAGTTGATGACTTTTTTAGGATTTCATCTTTAAAAAATGTTTCCCATGGGAAGCGACTATTGGGACAAACCTTAAAACTCCTGCAACATTTGTCCCACTAGTTATACAGTTTCAGCAGTTTAAGTATGCATTTTTGGGGACAAATCACTCTAACTAATGGGACAAATCGTAACACTGTACTGGGACATTTGTCCCAATAGTTATATAGTTAAAATATGCCCTGAGTTATATTATTATTATATAAAGTGTCATTATGCATGTTGTAGCGTATAAATTTACATATTGAGGACTTACTCAAGCAGACGTCGCAGTAATCCCAATCTTTCTCTCCCGAACCAGCAACATAGCACCATGGAGCTTCGTATTTTTTCGGATCTGGGTTGCTGAAAACATTGTGCCAGATTCTGCATTCGCGTTTTACTGATGCACCGTTAGCAGTCATCTTGCTACTTATAATTATTCCTGTATTTATTAAGCGCCACTATTATAACGATTAAGTATCAATCGATGGCGCTGAGCAATTGTGAGTGAAGGACTTGCTCAAGTCCCGAAATAATAACTGCATCAGGGAAGACACGAACCCTTACTCTCCACATTTAAAAGTGGTGTAATCATCAATCTATTACTAGCCTCTTTATTCCTTAAAAGCGTGATCCCGAAGTTCGAAATTATTTCCATTAATGCAAAAGTTTAGTCAACAATCCAGCGACCGAATGCTTTATCCTACATCACTGGAGCACACGGATCACGTGCTCCGGGGCCCCCGACGACCAAGGAGCCCCCAAATACGAGTCGTTTTTTCTGCGTCTGAAAATTCAAATTGAATTTACATTTGGTGAAAAAATGGAATTCATTTTGAATAAAATGCGGCGACAAGTCACTTTACTTTGCACTCAGCCTATAGTAATGTCAAGACACTAGATATTTTAATTATCTCTGTGCCATGTTGTGCCGAATTGTGCGTAACTAACTAACTACGGTAACTTTGCTCTAGTTTTAGTCATTATAACTTAAAGTATTGAATAATGTCGAGTACTCGCAAGTACGCCAGTGGGTTCTTTAAACGTGCTGCAAAGCGCGAACAAGTGAAGCGAAATCTCGAAGCGTTTACTGACACTCCAAAACTGACGACGTTCTTTCAAAGTAGTAGTAGTAGGGGCCTACTGTGTCTGATTGTGTGCCTGTGACTGTGAGTGGACAGGCTAGTGATTGTAGTTAGCCTGAAATAGTCGGCAGATCGATCGTTGACAAACTTAACGACGATGCGCAAATTAATTTGAGTTCTAAGGATCGCGTATTTGAAAATGAGATGTTTGCAACTGCAATTCAGTCTCTATCAATACCGACGATCGTTTTGAAATAATGTCTAGGACCTATCTATGTCTATTCCTTATGAGGCCTTAGAATCAGAAGTGCTGGCAGGCTATGAATCTCAGAGTTACTCATCAGAACAGACAAAGCAGTCGCAGTAAATTATATCAGTTTATTTCAAATTTATTATTAGTGGTATAATGCTAATTATACTATGTAAAGGAATTGCTTTGCTGTGAAAATACAACAAGGTACGTACGGGCCGTACGGTTTCATTCTGTAAATACAAAGGCCTACAATTCTATTTTGTAACTTTCAGATACTTTTCAAAAGTATTGTAATATTGTATTTTCAGAATAATATCTGTCACCTGTGTCAGTCTGTTACATTTTAATCCTGTGTAATAGACTACCTTTGCAAGTATAAATTACCTTGCATAACAGTGACAATACTGTCAGTATAAAAACCTAAAATAGCCATAAATAAATTTTAGTGTTTGGCATTTCTTAAACTTTGCTATTTATCTGATTCATGCAATTCTGTTCACACACCTAGAGCCTACAGTCTGAACTAGTTCACACAGCTTGAGCATACAGTTTGAACTAGTTTGCTGTGAGTCTTATGTGAGTAGAACGTAAGGTGCTAATGCGATCATTGTGATGCAATGACAAAGTCGCTGTAGCCTGCTTGCCTGTTTCCATGACCCGTTTGCGCGTTAGCTGACAGTTTGATGATGAAAAGTCAGTGTGGCTACTGGCTAATGTAAAATAATTTGACAATCCATTAACTGACATTTGCACTGAGATGTGGCTCTGTAATGATGCGATTATTCGTTAGTAAAAGTAAAGTGCTTACTATTATTATTATTGAATTTGTTGTTGATTGGAGTCTGAGGAGATTTAAATATCGCTAAATTAGGAAAGGGGAAGAGAGGGAGGGGAGGAGAAAGGGAGGGGAGGAGAAAGGGAAGGGAGGAGGAGGGAAGGGACGGAGGTCCCCAACATGAAATAGTGCTCCAGAGCCCCTTAACACGGGCCTGCTTACTTGATGTAGCGAGTAGGCCTTACTGTCAATTCCACGTGACGAAAGAATTCGAGGCTCTGAAGCAAAGGTGAAAGAAAAGGAATAAACGTTCCAATACTGTGATTATTATGCAGGGTGCAATAAACGTCTAGTTTGACGATAAAACATTTAATGCTGTAGGCCTATAGTCTGGAGGAACTCTGACGAATTTCTTAAGAAGAGGTCCCATATACATATGCGATTACAGTTAAAAATTACAAGCTTATAAAAAAGTAACTAAGTCAGTAAAAATAAAGCAAATAAAGGTAAAAGCAACAGTCGAAAAGTGTTGACAGAGAATACAGAGAAAATAGTGTGTAATTTAAGTACTCTCAAATATGATCTAAATTAGGATTTATCACTAGCTTGTTTTTAACGACCAAAACAACTAATATATAATTGCAACGTATGAATATTTTGAATTTAGTCAATTTTTATAATGTTTAGATGACCTAATGCCTCTGGTCACTGGTCTGCATGATTTTTGCCTGCAAAATACGAGGAATTCTTTCCTCTTCGATGAGTACAGAAATGATGAGCAACTATTTTTATCGGGTACGATCTTGAAAAAATTATCGACTGCTACTTTTGCATTTTTAAACATATTGCTTGTATTCCAATTTCGCTTTCTATATATTGACTTCTGTTATTTTCATTTGCTATTTCAATGTCTGCTTCTTTGCTATTGCTGTAACATTGAAAACTTGTTGTTCACTGAGTTTTAAGTTTACCGATGCCAGAAATGTCAAGTGAAAGTGAATTAGAATTTCTGAAAGCTGTTTGCCGCTTGATATACTAATTGTATGGCTGAAACAGAAAGATCATGTTACAGACTTTTTCTGCCTCATGATACGTAGCATTTTTAATAACAGTTAAGTAGAGGACAGATTGAGAGATGTAACACAAGGCGAGATAGAACAAAAGGTCCCAGCCTCCCCTCCTCCCGCGCTGAAACACATACGCACTCGCACAAAGAGACGGACAGAGAGCCGGAACACACACACACACACACACACACACACACACACACACACACACACACACACACACACACACACACACACACACACACACACACACACACACACACACACACACACACACACACACACACACACACACACACACACACACACACACACACACACACACACACACACACACACACACACACACACACACACACACACACACACACACACACGTACAAAAAGATGCAGCGGGAACTGGAACACACATGTCTTACCCACACGTGCAAAGAGGCATACAAAGTGACATACGCTTATTAAAGATCAAATACTTAGTCGCTTACCTATGCAAATTGATTAAAAACGATTATTGTCAGTGGCAATAAATAACGCCTATATAAATATATTTCATACTCTTGCAAAGACAAACCGCTTTTGACCAGCCGTACTATTATACTACATAGGTAGTCAACTTTTAACTAGGGTAATGAGGGTATTTGACTAACCAATGAGCACATTTCATATATCACGACCATTGCCTATATCACTGTTTCTTAAACTTTAGAAAGCTAGGGACCGGCACCATATTTATCTTTTAGAGCTAGAGACCGGCACCATCTTTATGTAATTTTCGCGGACCACCAATGGCTAGCGCAGGATCGCAAACTGTGGAATGCGTACATAAAATATGGAGAAATCGGGGATTTTGCTGTTAAAGTTGCTAAAAAAACTAAATCGCTTTTTACAATTTACATTATCATGATGTGATTAATAGTTTCACATTATTTCTGAAGTATTTTTCATGAGTCATTTATGTATTAACCAAAAGTTGAAATATTAATAATTTTTAAGGACTGTTTCACGGACCGGTGACCAGAGCACCGCGGACCGGCACCGGTCCGCGGAGCACCACTTTAAGAACCACTGGTCTACATCATTATAACAGTTTCTGTACGAGCATTTTTACTCTTATACTTCACTCTGAAATCGACGCCAATATCAAGAAGAAGATGTTTACCAGATCCACTACATCTGCTAGAATATGTGAGTATATATGAAAATACAATTTTCAAATATGTAGTTTTGTTCTGCGATATATACATATATACATTTAATGGTATGGTATGGTATCTGAAAATTTATAAAGCGCCTCTAACTGTGCAAACCATTCAGAAGCGCTCTCAGCGTGTGAGCCAGACGGAAACAGAAAAGACTTTAAACTAAGAACAACAGAGAGAGAGAACCCAGTAAGTAGGGTCCCTCGCAGTACCAAGGGAACGGAGCTCCATAGGCTAAGGCTGGACCAGCGACAGTAAATCTATGTAGTTAATTATAGCAACAATGTTATTACAATACTATTTTAAATGTTTAAGGTTTAAAACATGTTAGCTTTACTTAATGGCGAATGAATGAGTGCATAGAGCGTATATTTTTAAAATTTGCATATATAAACTATAACAAGGTCAACTTAAGTTTTTGTAGGTACAGTTAAAGCGTGGAAATCTAGAAATGTTTATGGAAACTATTGGAATCAACCGTTACCTGTCAGCGAACATGTACAAAGATAACCTTATAGTACATGTGCGCGAGTACGAAATGGGACACAGCAAGCTTTACCCAACAAGAAAGGGTGTTTGTTTGACCAAAATCAGATGGGCAATGTTCCTCGGTCACAGGGGCGTCTACACCATCAAAACCTTGGAGCAAATGCTCCATGCAAGAAATGGGGGGGGGGAGATCTGTCAGTGTGTGTGCCACCATTTTAGGGGGGAAGGAAAGGGGAGAGTGGAAGAAGAGGGAGGAAGGGGAAGTTGCTCCAATGACTTAGGGGGATAGACGCCTCTGCTCAGTCATATAGATGACATAGATAGAAGTGTGGAATTGCTAAAGGCTGACCAACCAGAGGAATATTTTTCGCATATTTGGTGGACGCTATTATGCTACAATTTCTAAGGGTGTCAACATTCGACGTTACTTCCACCCAATTCGACGTTACTTCCACCTATTGAACAGTAAAAAGGAACGTCCAACTCGTAGCGGAATCATTTTACGACTGGGCGAATGGAAGTCGCTCATTTCAAGGATTCATGAGTTGCATGAACAAGTGCTAGAACTCATCGAGGACCATGGGGAACTCATCGAGGACCAAATGGAATATTACAAACACCCTGTCGCGAAAACAATCCATGTGATATGAATCATATTAATGAGTTAAATGGATGAGACTAGAGTTTACTTTCATACATTATATGACATTTGAATAAAATAGAAAAAGACAAGCAGTTCATGTTTTAATAAAGCGTAATAAACATAAACATGACTTCCTTATTTGTAAATTTTACAAACAGCTATGAACCAAGCAATAATTTAGTCCAGTGTCTAAAGTTAACAGATTGGCAATAGCAATAATATTTTTTATTTCTAGCTCTACGTAAGCAATAAAATATGCAATAGTAACCGGAAAAATGACTAATAACACTTTGCAAATGACTTTCATTAAATATCCAGTTCACACAATCAGGCCCGTGTTCAGGGGCCCCGGGGCCATGGAGCACTTCGTCACAAGGCGCCGAACTTACCATTGAGCCACCACGCCCCACATTTTTGCGCAAGTACGTTTTGTAGTGTTTTGGAAAAAATGAATGAAGCATATTCCATTATTCCTACACGTTCAAACTTCTACCGCGTACTTAGGCTGCGATATTCTTTTGTACAAGATGATATATGTGAGAGGACAGGTAGGGCGGTAGGAAGGCAGAGAGAGACTCACTAACTGCTGTTTGTCTACGTGTCAATCCGTCTGACTGTCTTTCTGACCGTCCGTCCGTCAGGTGTGCGCCCACACGTCCAGTGCCAAGTGTCCATGGGCGCCGACTCTGCGAGGCCCGTGAGTGCCCAGCACCACCAGAAATAGGCCATGCGAAGCCCGCCTATGCCTGGGCACCACCCGAAATCAGTCCCGAAAGAGTCCTTTTTAAGAGATTATTTTGCTAATGACATTATTTATCTATAAAATAATATAACGTCTTTGTTATATTTTAATCTCAATTAACTTTATCACTCGTCCTGTAAGTTTTATGCTTTCAGTCTTGTCTCAAACACGATTGACACACTTGTATACTATGGACACAGGGAAGAAACTGCTAGCTTATCGCTTGAAAAAATCTGCAACGATTTGATCTCCTGCAGCAGCCTTTGCAAAAAGAAATTCGCAATTTTTAAAATACCAGGGAGACTTAGAGAAAAGCCATTTAGTTGTGAATCATTGTGGCAAATAAAGACATTATAATTATAAAACAAAAGAATTAAGAATTGATACTGGAGAGAACCATGGCATTTTGTAGCACTGTTACATATCCATTGGAATTTTTGACACGAGTGGGACATATCCCACCCGTCATTAACAGTGAGGGGTCACAGTATACAGTTTATTTATTTATTTATTTATTCCGGATATTTCTATAGCGCCTCTCGAAGTCAACTACTACTCAGAGGCGCTCCCGACTACCGCATTTGACACTGTGCCGGAATTTTCACGCCGAAGCGCCACGAGCAATCGCGAGTGAAGGACTTGCCCAAGGTCCGTACGCAGCGGCTACAGTGGGATTCGAACCTGCAACCCTCCGGTCACAAGGCGCCGAACTTACCACTGAGCCACCACGCCCCACAATTGTCTCCCCCAGTTGTCTCCCCCATTTCTAAAGAAACTTTTTGAATGCTGTTTTTGTTAATAATTTCCATGTGGAAACTTGACCACTGAGACCAGGCAGCTGACAAGTCGATATCAACACGTTGCCACCAACAAACAAAAAATTAATGAGTTTTGTTTATTATTAGCCTAAATTCTGTTTATAGGCCAACTGTTTCGCACTATGTTACTAATAAGTCAATAAACTTTAGATTTGAATTAGATTGCATGCGATTATACATTTTGATGAAACTATATATCTACATGCCGTTATAAAGTGCCTGCCCCTTGCTTTTTAACGCATTTTTCGTGCTCAAAAAAGGTCAAATAATTTTTCAACACTCACGCGCGAATGAATAGGCCTATTGACCCAGTTCAAGTGTCCCCCTACCTGTCAAACAAGATCGCCGCCTCTGTGTAGATTGCAGTGCAGATTCTACTGTCAAAGGGATAATTTCAATAAGTGTGTCCTAACCAAATCCAACAAAACAAATAATAGAAAATTCCAAAAAGTCAAAAAAATTAAGAATTGACACTGGACGAGAGAAGCCACGTATTTGTAATTTGACATTAATTTGCCATTTTAATTATAAAACAAAAGAATTGAGAATTGATATCGGAGAGAACTATGATTTTTGTAGCATTGTAACATTGTAACGAAAAAAAGGTCAAAATTAGTTTTCGTTACCGTGAATATTTTTTCACTCTCTTTGGGCACTCACACTTTTTCGGTCAACTCGGCGCCTATGCAAGTGTCGGCGGGCCGGGCTAATTTCGCTTGCCCGCGTCATATGCCGGCCTTAAGGAGGTCGTCGAACGCAGTGAGAGAGGGAGAGGGATGGAGGGAAGAAGTGAGAGGGAGGGAGAGGTAGGGCGGAAGGGAGGGTGGCAGAGACAGACTTAGTAATCGCTATTTGTCCATGTGTCTATCCGTCCGTCCGTCCGACCGTCCGTCCGTCCGTGTGTGAGCCCGCACGTCCACCCGCACAGCGCCGAGTGTCGACGGGCCGGGGCAACTTGGCTCGCCTGCGTGATATGCCGGCCTTAGGGAGTATGTCGCAGTCATATTCCAGACATTCCAGAGCGTTTCTCGTAGGACACACGAATCTGGAAAACTATAATAGATATTATCTACAGTTACTTACTTCTTTTTTATCAGTGTCGTGCCGATTTATTTATATAATTTTTTATTCTATGTTAAAACGTCACAGTACGCTTCATAAAAAAATGGCGAATCGAAATGTTAACAATTTTTTTCATCAGGTGTTGAGGTCTCATCACTCATTAGTACATGAAAGTAATGCTTGCCAGGCAAAACTGGCTCGACATTGTTGTATCATTAGCCGTACGTGTTCGTTATTACCATGTCAGAAGTCGATTTAAGTCGGAAGTTGGTTGTTTTTCTGCCAAGTCGGATCAAGTCGTTTTGGCTCCAAGTCGTCGACTTCAAGTCACCTTAGGGTCAAGTGGGTCAGATTGGCTGACCAAAGTCACTCTCAGATCTAAGGACTGTTAGAATGTTTACATGCTCGTTTAAGGCGGAAGTTTTCACGACAATGTTCGAGTGTCATAGGGTTGTTGACTATTTGCGATTGGCTGTTAATGCTCTTCGACAAGCGAAATTTCGATGGCACAATATCGACGAGTCATCGTATTGTTGACTTTTGGAGTGTGTTTAGGGATTGTGGGTTGGTACTTCGTCATAGGGCGTGCAACTTATCTTCTCCCCCAACTTATTTGAGTTCGTGTGGTATAGGGATGACCGACCGTTTCAGGTCGCTGCCTCGCGCGAAAATAGGTTGGGCTTAAATTTTGATTAGTCGCAGGAATGCCTTGCAATTCTTGCTAACGCGAAGGTTTTGTTCTACCTGTTCTTCGGTACATATTAAATAGCTGCCAAAATTGTGTTAACAAGATTGAGCCTTGGGTTGTGGTTGATTGAGTTACAAATGTCGTTGATTATTGCTGAAGATTGAAAGTGATAGAGTCCCGCATCGAGAGGCTAACTGTTGGCGATTCAACTACTATCACGGTGCTCGATAGGTAGTCTCCGCTGGCGCTATATGAAAGATTTAGTATTTATTTAACGTGTGTGGCTTTCCCTTTGGTACCTGGGTGTGGTCGGTTTGATTCCAGATAGAGTTGGAATCCCAACACATAAAGTGGATATAGGCCTACATATAAATACGGTTCCACGCAAATGGTTCACGACAAATAGTTCACCGACAACTGGTTCACGGACAAACGGTTTACGACAAATGGTTCACTATCTTTCAGGATCTTCCAACTTCTAGTTCGAGTTATATTTTCATAGATCTTCCAGCTTCTAGTTTGAATTTTACGATGACATATTTTCATCACTCAAGCAGTGTAAATAATACGAAAAATTTCCGCTAAAACCCAGGTTTGTGAAATTACAGCTCAAACTAGAAGCCGGAAGAGCGACAAAAATAGAGCTCAAACCAGAAGTTGGATGGCCGATGAAACTGTAACTCAAACTTGAAGTTGGATGACGAAGAAAATAGAGCTCAAAATAAAAGTTGGATGACCGATGAAAATACAGTTCAAACTAGAAGCTGGATGAGCGATGAAAATATAGTTCAAACTAGAAGCTGGATGAGCGATGAAAATAGAGCTCAAACTAGAAGCTGGATTATCGATGAATATATAACTGAAACTAGAAGCTGGATTCTCGATGAAAACATAGCTCAGACTTGAAGCTGGAAGATCGCGAACCATTTTTCCGTGAACCATTTGTCTGTGATCCATTGTCCGTGAACCGTTTGTCGTGACACCTATAAACACACATGTGCGGATATTATGTGCAGCTATCTTGCATGTTGGGCTGATCCAACTGCGTCGTACTTCTCACTACACTAATACTGTGTCTAGATAACGTTTTGTAAGAATATTGAGAACAAAATATTTATCTGCGTACCGACAGTAATTCTCTGCCCTGTCTGCCTTTCCTTCTGGGAACCAATAGTTGTCTTCTGGATGAATTGTCCAAGGTTGACATTCCGAGTAGGATTGAGAATGAGCGAGTTTTCCTCTGTAGCCTGCTCCTTTATCCTGTAGCGTACAGCCTGTGTTTGAAGATAAATTTAATGCAAAGTTAGAGTATCCGGAGTAATTCAAAAGACGGAAAATAAACAACCACGTAGCGATAGACATTTCTTATCACCAAGTGATAACAACGAAGAGAGTAGCAAAGAAAAACTTATATACTCATGTAAAGCATTAGAAATTAAGTGCCAATGTTTTAATGCCCCGAGAGAGTTTGCTTCTTCCACACACACTTATATGATATAACAAATTTCCATAGACACTCTTTCTTCAATTATTGTTAAGTTTATAAATATTCACAGATTATCATGACAGACCAAATTGGCGTTGACGTCAAACAGTTTAGTCCAAGTAAATGAAGTTTTTCGCGAAACCTTTTCACTACTTGATGAGTGTTACTAATTGCACAATTACACTGTGATTATCTGCATCACGCAATCTATTCTGGGTGATCAGAATAGCTTCTCAAGCGCTAGCAGTCATTCACGTTTTTTTATATTTTTTTTATCTAGATGTAAAAACTAATTTCATATGATTCGATCTAACTTAATCCCTCTAATCGTTTCGCCTTGAATGCACCGGTAAATGCTCTGACCAGTAATGTATATGTATATAATTTATGTATGTGAACACATAAGGTGTGTTTTAAGAACATCCCAAAGGCGCTACGACTCGGCTATCTATCTAGCACAGTGCTTCCCAAACTGCGGTCCGCGGACCGGTGCCGGTCCGCGAGCCTCCAGTTGTGGGTCCGCAAAGTGTCAAGAAACTGGACAAAAAGATGATAGAAGTTTTCTCGATTGGGTCTCGCTTCGAACTATCTTCAAAACACGATTGTCTCGCAATCAAACCCACATTCTTCATATAAATTTAAAAGATTTATTCTGATAGTAAATGCATTTAAGCTATTGTAAACGAAAATTTTCATCGTAACGTTTGCCCTTTGCAATTAGAAACGGGATGTGACTTATTTCTTCGTCATTATATTAACCTGGTCACCGCTGCCGCCAATGGAAAGTAAACACGTCTGCTTTGAGATTCGATATTGTAAGTATAAAATATTTTAAATTTGAAAATTATAACAATTAAAAATACCACACCACATCCCGGTGACGAGGACGGCGTTCTCTAAGCTTAAATACACTTCTGTCATAAAGTTTCTTAGAGCTTGAGGGATTTTTCGTACCTCGGGCGTTAAAAAATTAAAAATAATAAATATATTAATAAATAGCACTAGCATGTATATTTAGCAATTTTTTTTAAAAATGCAACTTTTTGATTCATATCAGAATAGTACAAAGTATTTAGTTGATATTTGAGGGGCAACATTTTTTTGGAGGGGAAGGGGGCAAAATGAGGTTTTTTCATAGAAAAAAGTGCAGAGAATTTTTTTTAAATAAATAATGATCAAGGACTTTACCTAAATAATTAATTGTTTTTTTTCTCATTGAGAATCGTGTTGGGACTGTTGTAATAATCATAATAATCAAAAGATTTTATTTTTTTTAAATATTCGCAAAATCCAGGGGGCAAATGCTCCCTTCCCAATAATTAATAAATTGGGCACAGGTCCTGCTGCATTTGGAAAATTCCTACCGGTCCGTCACACTAATGGCTGAAGCGTTTTCTGATAGTATAGACCAGTGCTTCCCAAACCGTGGTCCACAGACCGGTGCCGTTCCGCGAGCCCTCACCGGTCCGTAAAGCGAGTCAAGAAACTGGACAAAAAGGACGATAGGGGTTTTCTCGATTGGGTCTCTCTTTGAACTATCCTAAAACCACGATTGTCTCACAATCAGAACCATATTTCGCATATAAATTAAAAAGATTTGTCCTGGGAGTAAATGTATTTCAGCTATTGTAAGTGAAAGCTGCCGAATAAATTATTCG
Source organism: Allolobophora icterica (assembly GCA_963556255.1). Classification (NCBI taxonomy): domain Eukaryota; kingdom Metazoa; phylum Annelida; class Clitellata; order Crassiclitellata; family Lumbricidae; genus Allolobophora; species Allolobophora icterica. The sequence goes on from OY744606.1 coordinate 20,732,225, forward strand.
AAGAATTGCTGGGGCAGGGGTCCATAGAGCAGTGGTAACATCACTGGCGTGAAGTGCAAGAGGTAGCGGGATCGCCTCCCGTAACCCTCCCAAAGGTCCACTCAGCCTATCAATTCGCGAGATGGCGCGTTGTGTAAATGAGATGTAGGACGTGATGGGCGTCTTGCAAGGCAGTCGTATGCAGTTAAATTCGACTCCTGCAATAACTTGTGATCATCTGTTCATACTGATTTGTAATCATACTGCGTAATTGTCAGTTTGAAGATATTAAAAGAAGATTATGATTATGATTATGATTATGATTATGATTATTATTATTATTATTATTATTATTATTATTATTATTATTATTATTATTATTATTATTATTATTATTATTATTATTATTATTATTATTATTATTATTATTATTATTATTATTATTATTATTATCTTGATCAACAGCTTCATTGTTCCCAACCGATGCGTTTGTCTTTTATGACCCAAGCAGGTTAAATGTTGTTATAAAAAATTTTAACCGTTAAATATTTTTTCAAATAATTTTAGGAATTTGTCACATTCCTATCAGCTTTAGAGAGAACATATCGGGAATGGATATCCGGGAAAGATTGCTTGGGTCGTAAATTACCCCACCAATTTCTTAAATTTTTTCCGTTTAGTTTTTCTCCGTTTTCGTTATTTCCCTTTCCATTTCTCCTACAATCTTAGCATTTCTTGTCTCCGGTTCGTAGTGACATCAACAGTATGTGAATTGCAGTCAATTATTTGTTTAGATGTTATTTTTGGTAAGTTATGACCCGTGTTTGATATCACCGCATATGTTGGAGCCTATTATTCAACTGAGGCATCATTAGCTTGTCAAATATTATTCACATAAAGTAGCATCATTGGTAAAATCGCATTTCAAACTGCCAGATGTCGCCTCATTTCATGGAACAATAATATAAGATATTTTCAGCAGCCTTTTGTAGTAAAAAAATGTTGAATTTGCTCATTGTAGGGCACTGTGCCTATTATCTAAACGCTTTACTTCTATTTATCTTCTGAGTAAAATATGGATAGCAGACCTATAGCAGTAAGATATTTGAAAAGAGATCCAACGATTATTAGAACAGGATTTTAGTACAGATAATAGCGAGATTCAAACAAACATGACTCAGACTATGTATCAGAAGGTTCCGATAGACATGATAGCGAAAGTGCCATTGATGCATTATTTGTCCAATAATGACAATTTCTTTATGGAAACTAGAGATACCTTGAAAAACTAAAACTATGTCGTTTGCATTCAGTTTGGCGTATTCAAACAGTGCCGTTGTTCTGTGAAGAGTTTATGACAATCAAGTAACAAAAATGTTGATGTTACAGTGAAAAACATATTTACAACCCCACCCGGTACGTTAAAGTTGTTTGGTATGCCCGTATGATTTGGGTGTTTAATTCTGCTGTTCGTCTCGCATATGGCCGGTCACCATTTGATCATGTCACTGATCTCCGGCGTTCAGCAGCTGAGAGTACGGGTTCGAGACTCTCCGGAGACGGTAGCCATGTAGGGAATTTAAGCAAGACTAAGCCTTTACTCACAACAGTAGTGCCATCAATCAATACTTAGCCATGTAGCTGTGTAGGGAACTTAAGAAAGACTAAGCCTTAACTCACAACTGTCTAGTGCCATCAATTAATACTTGGCCATTAGATAGCGGAGTTTAATAAGTGCAAAATAGATTTTTTTAAAAATAAAAATAAAACAATACATCGCAGTCGTTATCGACAGCGTGCAATAAATGTGTTCGGCTTTGCAGTACATTTTTCTGTATTTATCTGCACCAGATACTTTTAAATTACGGCACTTTTAAGCAACGTTTGAAGTACTTTTTGCATAATAGGCCTACTTCGATTATAGATGAGATCATCGCAACAGCCGATGTGAGACACTTCATAGACGCGTAATGTCAGGAACTCTAGTAGAGTCATAGAATTAACATTTCTCCTGCTGTTAGGCCTACATGGTAAAATTTTTTTATTCAAGTAGAAGATGAGAGTTTCAGTCATGCTAAACCCTATCCTATACGAACGATTGATAATTTGAATGCTAAGTCTATAAAAATAGAAAAGACTATACCATTGTAGCCCTCAAAGTCTCCAGGACAAACATCACAGTAATCCCATTCCACAGCAGGATCCATTGTGTAGCACCACACGGTACGTCTGCTGTCTGCTTTCGGATTTCGACAGAAATTTCTGGCAACTGCTTTGCTTTCGTCAGGAAAGCGTTCATCCACAAATTTCCAATCAACCGGGTGGGGAAGACCATCAACCCAATTCTGGCACGCTTTCCCACCCCTTGTTATATTCCGCGATCCCAAATACAGTATTCCTCTAAATGGCATGCTGCACTCTACAAAACAATTACAACTAATCGACTATTGAACTCATAGCATCAAAATATTCCAAAGCAGCAAACGTAACTGAAGAATTCATTCAGATTTTTTATTAATCACGCAAGGATGCCCTATAACGGTGATTTTAATTAAAGGAGACAGTGATCTGCAATTCTTCTTCTCAGGGACGTATCTAGCGTTGGGCTTGGGGGGCTTAAGCCCCCCCAAACGAAGTTGAAGCCCCCCCAAACAAGTCAAGCCGTTGTATGCTTACGGCTAAAATTCGTATAAACACTGTATAAATGTTACCATGTTCAAGGCTTAAGCCCCCCCAAACGAAAAAGCCTAGTTACGTGCCTGCTTCTTCTACATTAACGTCCTCTTGTACGTGCATAGTCTCGGATTGCTTTGCCTGGCCTTTCAATTACTATCACTATATTTTCTCTATTTCTACCTATGAGCTTAATCGACTTCACTATGGTAGGGCCTAGTGCGAGGCTGTTGAGTGATGTTTACATTCGACAACGTGTTTCAATATCTCTTCAATTCAACACACAACTAACAATTTTACACATGAAATATCTTTTAGACTAGCTCAACAGTACTCCGTTCTATTTGTCACAAAATTCAGACCCCTCACATCAGCGAATTCTTTCACGCCACATGATTGAATCGATACAGACCTGTATACTATCTCATTAAATATGCACGATCTAAGACTCAAGACCTGTTCAACCAAGCATATACATTATACACAATCCCATAATATATACATATATTATCGAAATATCATCGATATATACACAGAAGATGGCGGCCGAATACCAAAGTGAGGCGCGCGACGAAAAACCGAAATTCATTATTCTCGGTGATAGCCTACAACGAATTCAGTCAACGAGTCTAAACATTTGAGGATATCTTGTTGTACTACAATTCGTCTCACTTTCGAAGTTGTTCTTTCTAGAAGTAATATCGAAAAAGGGAATTAGAGATATCGACCTCTTCGAGGCGTTACAGGACGACCGAGTTATCGATGCTCTTGCGGCCAGTCTAACCAAGATCGTGGAAAAATTGTTGAAACTACGTCTGACAAGCATGTGGCCTGTATTAAAGTTCATAAAATCACAATATCAAGATATCAACTCTGGAACAAGAAAATGTGCAGCTTCACCTATGCGTCGACGAACTCGACAACCTAACCAAACTCAATAACTTGGTCTTTCACGGACTCCCTTAAGCGACCGACAAGACTTGGACGGATGGTAAGACCACCAGCTGACGCCTCTGGCCTTCGGCTCAACATTCTACCTAATGGAAGTCCTCGACCTTTGCAAAGACCGCCTTCACCTTCAACTCAAAAGAATCGTGTATCACCTACACTTATAGAATACCTATCCGGGGCGCAACTAATCATCGACCACTTGTTGTATGATTCACCCAAAGAAAAATGCGAGATGCTATCAATGGATCGAGGAAGCTCCTCCGGAAAAGCACGTAGAAGTCTCAAATCTTCATCAACGAGCATCTCACCCGAAACAACTCCGCAATATTTGACAAGGCAAGGAGTCTTATGAAAGCCCATATCATTCACTCTACTTCGACTGCCGGAGGAAAGGTCTTCCTTAAGAAAACAGAACAAAAGAACGAAAAGACATTCAGAGTCGACTCCATCACTCTCGTGAACGATCTAAAAAGTCGAGTCCTGGCCCCTTCATTGACGTTACCTCGTTCACCGACTCGCTAGCTCAGCGCCCCTTTTGACTGGAGATAAGGAGTTTGGGTCTTATCTGAACAGCTTAACTTTATGGCGAGCAACAACTGGATTTCTCATTCGTGGATATGACTTCTTACGTCATGCCTAATCCTACATATCTTCTCCTCATCCTGTTCGTATTTCATTTCTCTTCGATTTTAGAGAACAACAGTGAAAAAAGAGATAAACCTCCTGCAACAACACTTACCTTTTCTTAGCCAGTTTGGATTACATCCCCTCTGCCATGCAATCAACTTCGAACCGAGGCTTCTCTGTGTTTTTGAGGTGTTATTTTAGTCTTTAATTAAACCTGACTTCTTTTATGATTTTTTCTTCTTTTCTTCTCCTTATATTTTTTATTAGCTTATTATTCTAATTAAATGTGACAATATTTACAACTTTGTATGATTTGATACCTTACACAGATCACTGTTTCCTCTGTGCTTTGAGGTATTTGTCTTTGCAACATGGATGCTGATTGCATGTGAGCACGAATAATTATATATCGATATCATCGGTCCGACCTTGATCATGCTAATGTTACTTGTGATATGGTTGATGAATGTATGCCACCACAGGATCGTTCGTTTGACAAAAGTTTCTTCAATCTCTCATCTAAATGCCTCTAAGTGCATCTGCACTAAATGCAGCTATTGTAATTAACCTTGATCGTTATTTGTGCTGATGATCTGACTTCTCTAGCGACCACTTTATTTATTTCGCTTTTTAAACCACGTTTAGACTTATTTGCTATTATTGAGAAATTGTCAGGAGAACAGAGATATTATACAGATATTACTGTTAATTGCGTTGAAGCAGGAGTGTGGGATTGACGATTGAACTCGTCCTATAACCAACAATCCACAGCCTGTTTAGTTAAAAACCTTCGCCCTAGAGACCACATCACTCATTCTCCACGACAACTTTATTGGTTACCTATCCTTCGTATATCCTTCAAAATCTGTCTCCTGGTGTTTATGTCCGGTTCAGCTCCACCTTAGTGCCATCCCCTACATGTTCTCTCAGATCCGATGCCTGGCCAACAACACCGAGATAGAGAATATCATGTCGCCTATATGTAAGCCAAGACGATGAAGGGCATGCCGGTATGCGGCGACGACTTCTCCAAGGCCGAAGGTTTAAATATGTATTGGCAGAAGGACACGACCGAGTAGGCAGCGGCCGCGAATCTCGGCTTCGAGGCCCGTCGACAGATGGTCATTGCTAATCCTGTCCCTGTCGATACATTTTCATTCATCATTCCCTTAAGACATCTATTCGATCTCCACAAAGTCGTATACGGGATTAAACACTCCATACTGCTGAGCCGGCAGGGAACGCAGATGCGATTTTCAAGGAAGCTGACTTGATCAATGGCCATATCACGCTGTCAAAGCTTTCCTGGTTCATGCCGCATGCAGTACCCTCTCTAGAATAAGAGCATGCTTATGAAGCATATTGAGGCCAAGGTTATCGATCTTCGCACCTCGCTTTCGAAGTCAAAACTAATCAATATTTACAGCAGTACACACACGCCTAATAAAACACTGCAACTCGCAAAGCAAAAAACCGTCCTAACAGGCGCCTTTACTGCGCAAAAATAGGTGATAGTGACGCCTTTCTGGCGCAAAAGGTGGTGTGCTTTGCTGAATCCGCTAAAATTTATCTACTTTTTGCTGAACCAATTCAGCTATCATTCTACTAATAGTTGACATATAATATTATCTGATCGACATTCCGAAAGTTTCTTTTACAGACTGCAATGCCATTTTCCTCCAGATTTTACAGTCTATAACATTTATTTCTGGACTGTTTGGAGAACGATTAAGACTTTTCCTGATCCAGCGATAGTAATATTTTAGAAACGCCGCCTATTTTGTAAAGTTATAGCGCTTGTCTTGCATTAGCAAAAGTTTACTTATTTCCTTACTTAAATACAGAAGGTAGGCCCTATAAAATCAGGCATTTCTTTCGTCAGCAGTTAAACTATTTCAAAAGAGCTTATTTACGCTGAAGTCATATCTAGCGCCGGACCGACTAAGATTAAAAAATCGTTGACCATTGGAATGGAGATAAAATTTATAGGCCCTATGTGTGATTATTTCGTAGTTGGAGAAATAATAGTTATAAGCGGCACTTTAATTCTAGTCACATTGTATATGCTATATCCAAGCAACCCAATAAATAAGTTTAGCACCATCGATCTGCGCACCATCACCACTGGCAGTCAAAAGTTCTAAACCATTGGCCATCCGTGTTTAAGACATCTGTGTGAAGTGAGCACCATAAGATATCGTTTCTGGCATTATGACGAATGGGCAGATTACAGAGTAGCCTGTGGTGATCACCTAGATCATAAGCATCTCCACATTAGCATGTATTAAAACCTCTGTAATACGGCGGCAGAGGTCAAATCCTAAACGAAGACCCACTCTCATCCGCAGCGTTTCGTTATCTAAGCATTAGTCGCAGGAATGGATTCAGACTTTTCAGTAATCCAGCGATAGTAATATTTCGGAACAGCAATAATTCAGTCTCCAGGATAAGGAAAGCGTTCAGCAGCCAACTTATCGTGACCCAAAGGCTTTTTCTAAGTTTCGTGTTTATTAAGCGCTACTATTTAATCGACCAAGCATCAATCGATGCCTGTAATAGTATTTAAAGAATGTAATAGTCTACATGAGCTCACTGCACATAATTATTATCATCATCCGCCATGCGTTCTTAGTTGTCAGTTAGTTTGCGAAAGTTCGTAGGATACCATTTTTACAGGTCATAAAACCGTTTCTTCCCCCAAAGCATCTATGTGAGTTCATTGCTTTCATGGCTTCAGTGAAGTTTATCTCCAAAGAAACTGAAAAACCAGACTCATAAACGATTTGTCACTCTATAAACAGTGTTTTCCTCCCAACTTTCTCAGAACCTAAGAGAAAATTTTAACCTGGAAAAAGTAAAAGGTCTATTAAGATTAATACACTCATAACGTGCCTACCCGGTACGTCTCCTGCATCGATGGTGTCTATTACAGCGATAATTACGTTGAGAAAGAAACAAAATTCAGTGAGTGGATGAGATGGCTTCAATCGCTTAGCGTTGCCCTGAAACCATTGAACACAAACTCCTAAAACAGTTTCGTTTTTAGCAACGTAGTTCTTAATATCGTGTCAACCTGCACATGTACTAAATGCGCAGAGTTCTGGATTAAAGTAACGGAATCAGATACGCTATAAACGACGTACTTAAGCCTTTTAGTAAGTTTTCTTGACGTATTTTAAAGTTGAATTTCGTTTATTCGCAAGCTTTAACGACTTGTTCCTTAGCTTTTAACCGCAGCATCCCCTCACGAAGTAGTATATCTAATTAGCGCAATCATTCAGGTTTATTTCCAAACAACCATACCCATGACCTGTATCCTATTGGTGACCTACTGTGATAGGACGTTTTGCTGTAGCAACGCAACAATGATGAGTCAGTGAGCGTCTTTAATATGCATTTTATTCTGGAGCCTGCTTCTACATATATAGAGAAGCAGAAATACATGTGGTACGCAAATGTAGGCCTACGCTGTTTAATGTAAATTTTAAGGTTAGGTCTAATACCAAATTTTTTCACCTTAACTGTGTCTTGCATGTGTATATTCTTGGCTTTCTTTGCCTATTCTTTCACCCAATAGAACTATATTTTATAATTTTACATATACACAGGGGTAAAAAAATCAACGCAGTTTCCAACTACTGTATCAAGCGGAGCAATATACATTCCTTCATTATATATATAGGCCTATATATATTTATTAATTAATTTATTTATATACATGCATGCAATATTGCCGTCAATCATTAATTTAAACATAAACACGCAGGCTAATTAAGCTTTTCTTCATACAAGCCCATCTAAACCAAAAGTCACTATTTCTAAACACATTTGCATATGCAGATTAAACTTAGCGTAACCGCTCGATCTTTCTTGAACTTTGGAGAATATTTTGGAACGTCCCAGAACCTTCTAGAACGTTCCAGAAACACAAATATTACATAGTGGTATAAATACAGTGGCCTTAAGCCCACCAGTTCAGTTTAGTTTTAGCAGTATAAACGTACTGATATCTGAGATGACATCAAGAGGCTGCAAGCATCCGGAAGACGCATTTTGCCACGTGCGCAGCAAATTTTTAAAGAGAAGAGCGAAACATACTCCGTGGAAGCATCTGCTAAAATGTGTGAGGCCTACTATGCATATTTCGGCACGTCTGACGAGGATCAAGACAAGCCCGGGCACCTCATTTTACCCGCAAGCACTGCAAAAAACGTTGAAGGGAAGAGGGACAATTGATACTCGCTTAGATGGCATTACTTTATATTATACAAGTTTTAAAGCTTAAGATGTTGTAATTTTAAAATTTGTTAAAAATTTCAATGCTATGAACAATAATAATAATTATGATACATGAAATATGTTGCGAGAATGTCTCACACATTAGTCATGGGTGAAACACATTTTTTTGTTACGATCACAATTTTATTTTTGTTCTTTTGCAGGATGGTACAGAGGGGAAAAGAGTGCCATAAAGTTAAATATCCAAATAATTTGACGAGAATCCACTGACCACTCAAACAATTGCTACTTCTGCTGGATCTTTCCAAACGTCTGACATACAAGAGGCACCTTCCATCGCGTATCCGAATCTTCCTTCATCCATCGTCCCGGTGCCACACTGCACTGAACTTCCCGTACCCACTCCTCCGTAGCTCCGAAAAGAAAGTAGCTATCTTTAGAAGTCAGAGAGCGAGATCCAGATTTCAGAGCTGGAGAGAGAAACCCATGCTATCTAAACCGAAAAGGCCTCAAGAACTTCATCAGAGATCTTGGTCTCACCAAGTCCAATGCAGAGCTTTTGACGTCTAGGCTAAAGCAGAAGAACTTGTTGGATGAAGGTCTGCAACTCGCAGATCAGAGGAAGCATCACCAAGATTTTCCAGCTTCTTCAGCAGTCAAGATGGGCTATGCCTCTACCACAATGTCACTGATTTGTTCAAGGTAATTGGAGTAGACCATAACCCGAACGACGGGGTATCTTCATTGACAGTTCATCTGAAGTCTCAAACGATGCTACTCCATAATGGGAAAAGTACCAGTCTATTCCTCTGGCTCACTCGGTGCACCTCAAAGAGCATTACAACAGCATCAAGAGCTTGCTAGACGTATTGAAGCATGATGAGTACGGTTGGATTGTCATCGGATACTTCAATATGGTAGTGTCTCTGCTATCAATGCCTATGTAACAGTGGGGACAACAAGGTGCACAACCACAAGCGGGACTGGCCACAGCGGACCGAGTTCTCTCTGTCTAGAAACGACAAGTGGGAGCCACCACTGCACATCAAAAAGGGCCTTATCAAACAATTTGTCACAGGTGTAGTCGACATCCTTCAAGGTCAGTCGACAGCCTTCAAGTAATCTCAAGAGATCTACCATAAGTAGTATGTGGCAAAGGACAAAGCCGATATCTTTGTCGGACCACAGATAAGGAAGATCTTGGAGTGCAAACAATAATCCACAAGAAGGTCACCAGAAACGAAAAATCGGCTTGAAACAGCTTTATCACAGTGGTTAGTGGCTTCCTGGCCAATCGCAAGGCCGAAAATATGTGGTTAAACATAACTAAGGCGAAGAACTACGGCAAAATGGGCTGCAGGATGGTCCTCATAGTTCATATCCTTGATGCGCATTTTGGTAACTTCAAGGATAACATTGGACCGTACTCGGAGGAGCAAGATGATCGCTTCCACCAGAATGTAATGGAAGTTTTAACGTCGTTACCAAGGACACCATAACGAGAACATGATGGGAGAATACATTCGGTGACTGAGTCGTAAAGTGATTTACAGTACAATCGTAAATAATTATCGAAAAACTACTCATTTCTAAATCTGCTGTGGTCGTTTTTGCATAACTCTAGTGTAAATAAATGTTAATTTTGTTTCATATTTTTTTCTTACTTTATCTAACGAAAAGACGCAAAATCGCCCGTGTTTCATCTTAAATAGGTAAATTTCAAAATATTATTGTCCTGGTCGCAAAAGCACAGTTATAACAGAGTAACAGTCATTTTCTATACTTTTGATTCATAAGCACCGTAGGAAATAGGGTATACGTTAATAACCGCGATCACAAAACCGCGATCGTCAAAACAGCGATCACAAAATAGCGATTAAAAAAAACCGCGAGTGCACAAAATAGCGACAACCAAAACAGCGATTTAGTAGATTTATTTCCAATGTAGGCCTACTCGTGGGGACTCTAATTTAAGTTAAAACCTCACAAAAGAGCGTATATGCGTCGTTTGTTTCAAATGTACTCGTAATTTCTAATTTTCAAAAGTTAAAACCTCACAAAATAGCGTGTAAGCGTCTTTAACAATCTAATTTAATGTTACAAGTTTAATGTGAAACCTGTCTTTAAAATGTCTAACAAGTATTATGGCCTACTTATCAATTTAATGTTAAACCTGGAGACTCAAATTATGTCCGATTCCACGTAGATAGTCCAATATCGGGCGATTAGTGTAATCGATGACGATTATTTATTTCTTTCTGCAGCTTCCTTGTTTATTCTTCGAGATGGATTTGGTAGTTGTGCTGCGATTTATTTATTGTTCGATCGTCATTTAATTCATATTCTGCTCCGGCTAATTACAATAATCTGCACTCTGCAGTGAGATATGTCACTTATGACAACATTAAGAGAAAGACAAAAGAACTGGATCGGACACATATTAAGAGGAGACTCCCTCTTGAGATAAATCATAGAGGGGAGACTGGAGAGAAGGAGAAGGAGAGGAAGACCGCGACAGATGATGATGGGATGGATGATGACCGAAGGATACAGCCAGGGCTGTAGTCGAGAGTATACGCGGGTATACAGCGTGTACTTACCTCTAGAGACCGTATACTCACCTCACAAAATATTTATATTTATTTATATTAAAATACTGTAGCGTATAGGCCTACCAACAAAATACTGTAGCGTATATTCACCTCTAATTTGTTTCGGAAAACTAACCGGTAGCGTATACTCACCTCTAATTTTACCACTACAGCCCTGGATACAGCGGACTGAAGAGAAGAGCACAGCAAAAAGAGGAATGGCGTCATTGCAAGTGGAAACCTGCCGAAGGGCAGAGAACTTAAAGAAGAAGCAGTGAGATATTCCTTGGAAGTGATTGATGTTTATGTTTATGTACGGTAATTGTACGTTAATTGACCCTGATTCATGTGTTGATTGAACTAGGCCTACTAAAAGTTCAAACGGTTTATCAAAAATAATCTGTTTATGTTTATTGGTCATAGTAAGTGGCAAAATCGTTCTTTTGAGCCTCGCTGTTTTGCCACAGTCGCACTTTGTGCGTCGCTAGTTTGTGATCGCTAATTTGACGATCGCGGTTTTGTGATCGCGGTTATTCACGTAATTCGGAAATAGCACTTATTACCTAGGAACAAAATTGTTGACTAGTTCTTGACCAATGATTCCGGTATCTGTAATATAAACGGACTATTCCAAGGTTTTTGATACTGATCCCCACTCTTCTATGGCGGCCAAGTAGGCAGACTTGATACCTCAGAACACATGTGTATATCTGACTAATGAATTATTTTAAGAACAGAGACCATATTCTCAGTTCCTTAACCTATGCCGCCATTCACTCACCGTCATCTGCCTCAGGCTCCACTGCTCATTCTCTAGGCTTTCCACTCCAAATTGAACTCTCAAGTCTTCAAGAATTCCTACCCTAATCCATCCGATCTTCCGCCTTTCAAGGTTTCTCATCCACAACGAAACCCGCCGTAACAACTACTCTGCCTCTCTCTGGTCTCTCTGACAACTGGACTCGGACCTCCAATGGACATCGATCTCTGATACGAAGCATCGCTCAGGAATAAGCTGGTGCTTTGCGCTTAGCTAAAGACTAGAGGTTTAGACTACGATTGCTGAAACTTGTAACTGGTAGCTAAAGAACTCGCCTAACAAATCTTAAAGATTTTAAAACGCATTGACAATTGCTACTGTTCGATTACGAACATAATCCCGATCATGCTTAATACGTGGAAGTGGCTTCGCGGAATTGAAACTGTTACTCTGCAGACACCATGAGCAAGTCCTTCACTCACAATTACACTGCTCCATCGATTACTGCTTGGTTGTTGGATATTGGACCTCAATAAATGCTTAATAAATTAATATTAGTATAAATAACAATAATAATAGCAACAATAAAAAATATAAAAAAACAGATAGTGATGATGATGATGATGATAATGAGCATGATGATCAGGTACCTATATGCATATTCAATTTTGACCCCGACTCAAACTCGTAAAGTAATGGATAACACACTGGCGTGAAGAGCAGTAGGTACCAAGATCGAACCCCGTAGACTCCGTAAGGTTTATTCAGCCTTCCACTCGCTAGGTGGCGGTGGTGGATAGATGAATGATAGGCCTTGGATGTCGCCCTGATGGCTGCCGTATTAACAGTTATATTCGACTCCTGTAAAACTGTTATCATGTGCTTCTACTGTACACATGTACATGTAAGGCTGCCGTTTCTACTATATGTATGTTCACTGTACAGCGCAGTGCGGTTAGCAGGCGCTTAAATAAAGAAAAGATTATACCTCTTTTGCGTGCATTAAATCTTAAATCTTATTGCGACCAGGCTCACTTCGGATATTACTTCGAAGAGGCCGCCCATCTAAGGAGTAGAACAATGGTGCTGCAGAAGTTTTCAGATAAGATGTTTGCTAACTGGGATAACTTACCATATACACCTCTTTGATCAGTTATCTCTACTGCAGAAAAAGTTTTTAAAGAAAATCAGGAGTTAAATCCTTAACAGCGAATAGATTTTGCGAGTAGAATTCATTGAACGACTATAACATTAACGACGTCGTGGTGATTATAAAAATTTAAACGTCATAAAGCTATTACGACTACGCAGATATGACGTATGCCTAATTGAGTCGGGTCTGTCCTTTGCTTTCTAGATACTGATTGCCGCGAAGCTGACTAGGTAAACAGCTACAATAGCAATGATATTTAATTATGGAATTCGGTTTTAACATGTTCTTCTCGGATTCCTTGTATGTTAAAATAACGACGCTTCAGAGGTTTTCTGACTCAATTCAGATTTTACTGAAAAATATAATTAAGTTTCTACACTTAGCGTAATGATTTATTTGCGTAAAATGAATGTCTTAAACCGTTTAACATGAAACTTGACAAGATTGATTTGTTTGATCACGCTGTGGTGCTCACAACTCACTAAAGATTTTTGGAGCGATCGAACGAACATTGTCTTCTCAGCGGCACACACCGTTATTCATATAATTATTATTTAATTGAATCAGTGTATTTTTAAATTGGTTATGGAATTGTTCAAGAATTAAAGTTCGTGTTGATTCAAATAACCAAAACAGAATATATTAAGAACTATTTCCTATACTCAGCTATCTGAAATCCTTTCCAGCCGCGTAACCCCTCAGTTTCTAACAAATATTATTATTCAGACATTTAATTACTATGCCCGTGTTGATTGCTTAATTCACCGAAAAGCGCCCGTGTCCGAGAAAACTAGGTCTTCTGATGTCTGCGAAATGAGGCAAGAAAATGATCCCGGAAAACCAGTCGCAACGAATTACCAAGATTTGGAACAGTGTGAGAATAGGCACAATTCACAAAATCGTAATTCTTCCTTTGGAAGGAGAGTATGAATGATGGCCAGGGCAAAACCGATCGTGTGCTTGTCCTGGTAGAAGTAAGCGTGAGTAGAACTATTTCAACAAGGTGACTAAGTGCTAGATCATGAAGTGCACCGCTTGCAATAAAATCAATTTTAATCTCAAACAGAGCTGAGGAATATAACCAGTGTCGTTCTGAAGACATGGAGCCTGTAGGGTATCTGGAGGTCTTGAAGAAGGCTGGAGAACAAGAGGAGCATCTTCGTGCATCGAAGACTGCATAAAGGAGTCACAAAAGTGAATAGACGATGCGAGGGTATTGAATTTTCTTCAGTTCATTCTTAATAGGATAAGTTAACGGATAATTTTATGGGTGGCATCATGAGTTGAACTTGGAAAATCTAGGTCGAAGTTATCTCATGTAAAACTAACAGACCAGAGTAATGTTGGCAACCTGAAAATCGAAATACCGTATTTTGAATTTATGCATATACGTGAAAATGACTCATCTATGCCTGAAAACTGACATTAACGTAATGCATAGCATCTGTACACGCGAACTGCTTTCACAGCCTGTCCTACCAGTATTCATCCAGACTTAGCACGCCCAGGCATGTTTAAAGTTTAGCATTTCATTCCACATTTTGCGACGTGTATTGAGTGCATGCATTGCTGGATTAACAAAACAGCTTACTTTATGAGCGACAAAGTGATCAAGTAGACCAAAAAGGTGCAACAAAATCATAGAAATGGGCGATAAAAAGAGGTTTATGTGGCGCCTCCCTGTGGCTAAAGGGAGCTTAGTGCTAAAATAAGCTGGAACCCACGTCCAATTGTAAATTCAATCATTTTTAAGCCCCCACTAAGCAAACATAAACTTGGCAAAACAACTGTAGCCACTGTTTGCCAATGAACACCGAAAGTTAGTATCCCCCAGGATTAGAATATCTGTGTGGTCATTAGACCCCAGTACATGCTCAATGAAGCAAGACACTGGTTTATTTGACTGCCGACTGGACGATTTGGCGATTGTGTTGCCACCGTAGCCTCCGGCGCAGGACTTGTAAGCGCCTTCACGTTGGACGCCCGAACGGTCACCTCTGGCATCACGTCCACCGGCGCCTTCACCTCTGTCGCTACGAGACGGTCCGTGGGCATCTCCTGATTTGCCTCTGCCCGGATACCCCTCTGAGGGGCACATCCCGGAGAACCGCCGTCTGTCAGCACCTTTAAAACTTTATCCATTTGTTTTTGCAATAGTTCCACGTTCGCGGCCATGGCGCAGAAATCTGTGGCGTCTGGGCCGAACTGCGGAACCCTTGCCAGTTTAGCGGCAGCAAAAACGGGCAGCATAATTTTATTCGTATCCAGATGTGTGAATATATCGAGTAAATCTTGAGCATCAAATTAACGTTTCCCTTCGCCAGGGCGACGAATCGCGGCATGTCGGACACAACTGTGTTTACGCTATCGCTCAGCACATTCTTCGCCGCCTCAAACAAACTCTTCTTTTCAAACACAATTTCTTCAGCTGAATAGAATCCGCACAACACATTTAGTAAACCGGTCCGGGTTGAATTAGTAAAAATTATTTTGCACATAGCATGAAACTTCGTTTATTATCACCAGATTCGCCGAACATGACATGTCCGCCATTATCACGTCCGCCATTCAATATAAATATATAAGATTAAATATACTTAGCAGTAGTTAAATATAGGCCGTAGGGAGAGAAATTTCATAGAACCCTAGGGCCGCTTTGAGCGAAATTTCATAGAACCATAGGGCCGCATAGACTTGTCGAATACGTCGCGCAAGAGTACAACTTTTAATATACATTAGATTATAACATAATATATTTAAAATACCTACCAAAATAGGCTACACCAATACCATATTCAAATTGCTAGGGCGCTATACAAATTGGTGAAGTTCAAAATAATTTAAATATAGGCTCTACTTAAACTTGCTGCGAGAAATATGTTTATTCCCCATGTGAAATATACTGCTCCAATAAGATAATTAAAATAAATCGTGCAAGAGTACAAATTAACCTTTAAATAGAATAAATATAATTAAATATAATTAAAAGAATTACGTTATGTTTCTAAGAAAGTTCGCTTAAACTGGTCATCTGATCGGTGTGATTTCGTTCATAACGGCCCTATGATTCTGAGAGATTTCGCTCAAAACGGCCCTATGTTTGGAGAGATTTCGCTAAAACCGGCACTATGGTTTCATGAAATTTCGCTCAAAGCGGCCCTATGGTTCTATGAAATTTCGCTCAAAGCGGCCCTATGGTTCTATGAAATTTCGCTCAAAGCGGCCCTATGGTTCTATGAAATTTCGCTCCCTACGGCCTATATTTAACTACTCTTAGCTATAATAATTAAACTCCTTCTGGTGCGCTTGGCCTTCTAGTGGCGATACGCTTTAGAAGTTTGGAGATTACGATTACGATTACTTAGCCAGCGCTTGCTATGAATAATCTTATTTTATTATTGCCTAAGATTAACCTCCCCGAAGAAAAGAGTTCATGGAAAGTTCTCACAATTCTCTAGTATGTGACGTGTTAATGCATGCCTGCCTCGTTCCTCCTTGAAGATAACGCTTGCTCCCGATTCACCTTGTCGTCGAAGTTCTCCGTCTTCTCCAGACTCCAACTTCGCGTAGTTCTTGCCTCGTTCACAGAGACAGCAGTTCATCAGTTCGAACGAAGGATATACTGCGTTCAGTATCGAATACGCTTCGCACACCACTAACGCCCAAAGTTAGTTGGATGTAGACTTTCGAATGTCCGACACTTCGAAATAAGAAGGTCACGCCTCGCAACTGTTCACGTTCCACAGCGTTTTTTGCGAAATTATCACCGTCCGCAACTCACTCTTAACTTGAACCACCCTTCACCACAACTATTCGTCGACCAAGGATCTGTATCGCTTATCCTTGCCGAAACGACGAGTTGACGTCTTGACGAATTCAATGAACTGACTCGAGCGGCCAAAATCAAAATCAAACGTCCAACTGATTCATTGGCATATACAGTTACCGTTGATCGCATCAAATCTGTCGCATTAGCTGTAATGTCATGGCAACGTCAGTTTAATTTCAATTCAACCAATGAGGTGAGTAAGAGTCGCTTTCATTGCTCTCGGAGAGGTAATGTATCGCTGAACCTTATATATTAATCGTAATCGTAATTGAAATCTCCAAACTTCTAAAGCACCACTCGAAGGCCAAGTGCAGGACACCAGCCTATTCACCAGCGCTACGTCAGATCAGAGGGGGTTTCTAGAGAGTAGTCCAATAGAGGTTCAAGTCCGATTTCCAGAAGGCCAACCCAAATAAAAGGGGGTTTCCAGAGAGTAGTCCAAAAGAGGTCCAAGTCCGATTTCCAGGAGGCCAAACCAAATCAAAGGGGGTTTCCAGAGAGTACGGTAGTCTAAAAGATGTCCAAGTCCGATTTCCAGGGCACCAGATCAGGAATTTCCAGAAAGTGGTCCAAAGGAGGTCCAAGTCCGATTTCCAGGAGGGCAAACCAAATCAAAAGGGGTTCCAAAGAGTAGTCCAAAAGAGCTCCAAGTCCGATTTCCAGGGTACCAGATCAGGAGAGCCAGAGCAGCCGTCAAGGCGGGTGTCGTTTACGGCGAGAATAATTGGAAGGCGGAGTATCAGATGAGTCAGGGTAGGAGTATTTGAAAAGGCGAGACTTCAGTTTTAAGTGGAAAGTCCGGGGGTGATAGATAGAGGAACATGAGGATGAGAATGAAGGACGGGTTGCAATGATGATGGAGGCACTAAGAAACTGCGAAATTCAGGGGGGAGATAATTCCAGAGGCGTGGTGCTGTGATGGAAATGGCTCGGTTGGAGAACTTGAGGTGAGTAGTGACTGGGGGTCGAGAAAGACAGATAGTACGATGATCGGGTGGAGCGGGTTGTCTGAATGGTGAAGAGATCACGAAGGTACTTGGGCTGGGAATATTGTAGGGAGTTGTAGGTTAGTGATAGGACTTTGTAGTGGATTCGCTCTGGGATTTTTAACCAATGGAGTGATTTGAGGATGGGAGTGATATGATGATGTTTGGGCGTTCTAGTGACAGCTCTGGCTAGTGAGTTTTGGATAAGCTGTAGACGCTTGATTTGAGTGGATTCAAGGTTGAGGAAAAGAGAATTGCAGTAATCAAGCTTCGAATGAACAATGAGGTAGCAATGGTGGAGGCAGTTTTAAGGTCGAACATGGGTCGTATGCGTCGGAGGTCACGAATGTGCATGAAACAGGAGCGCGAGAGGTTGGAGATGTTGTTAGAGTAGGAGAGGTGTGGATCAAAAATAACACCAAGATTGCGAACAGGGAGCCAGAGGTGAGGGTGAGAGACCATGAGTTAGTCGAAAGGTTTATGGAAGGATCAGGGATTTTCTTGATTTGATCAGGAAGGCCTAGGATGATGAATTCAGTTTTGGAAGGCAGAGGAGGTTGGATGACATCCACTGTGAAATAAGGTTAACCACGTTTAGTTGTTGTGTGATGACGGTGGAAAAAGAGCCTGGAGAGGACATGAAGAGTTGGGTGTCATCTGCATAGAGATGGTGGTCGACAGAGGAGGATTTTATGAGATGACTTAAAGGAGTGGTATAAAGGATGAAAAGTAGAGGACTCAGGACGGAACCTTGAGGTACACCACAGGAAAGAGGGAGGGGTTGTGAGCAGTGGCTGGAGGCTTTAACAGAGAATGATCGGGAAGACAAGTAGGACTGGAACCAGAGTAGAGCAGTGCAGAGACGCCAAACCAAGAATATAGTCGTTGAAGAAGGAGGCTGTGATCGATGGTGTCAAATGCGGCGGAGATGTCGAGAAGACAGAGGCAAGAGACTTGCTGATGGCTGACGGCAGTGACCAGTTTATTGTACAGAGAGGCAAGAAAGTTTCTGTTGAGTGGTGTTTAGTGAAGCCAGATTGGTGGGGGTTAAGAAGTGAACTCGAATTATTATGCCCTAGAGCGCTGGCTCTCAATATGCTGGCATCTTAATTAAATTAAAATTATACAGAGCTTCATCACACTTATATTAAATGACATTTCATCTACACTACATTTTTATATACTAAGGCATGTAGATAAGAATGATTGTGTGGGCTTAGGACATCGCTGCAGTTTCTGATAGGAAAATTGAAGGCGATTTTAATGATCAGCAGCCTAAAATCCATAACATAAAATTATACCCACATTGCTGAGAATACATAATCTTTGTTATCCCGTGCAGGAATCGGTTCTGAGATAGCCATTTTTGCACTTCAGAGGTACACACAAATTTGAACGTAAGCTCAACAGCAAAGTGAACTAGACATGGTAAGTAATATATGGAGGTCATTCACATTAACACGACCAATCTGATCGAATGATGACGTGAATGAACAGGAGCCGAATAAAATAGAAACAGCATGAAACCAAGAGCACCACACCACAATTGAATGACAAAGACAACGGGTCACACGATTTATCATTGTATGGTCGACGAAACACCTCTAGTAGGCCCTAACTTGTTATTCCAGAAGAATACTATGATTAACCGTGTAAAATGCAGATCAAAGAAACTCATGAGAATATAGTTAGGCGAGTCATAAAATTTAATATAGACCTATGCAGAAAACAGAAATATTTAGATTGTTTGTTTGTTAATGTCCAATTTCTGCTACTTAAAACAGTTTATCTTTTGCATATATCGGTTTTGTACTGCGAAGATACACTTTAAAAAATTGTCTTAGTTTTCGAATTCATTTATTTTTTTCATATTTCTTTCGTAATATTTCTCTGTTACTGCAGTTTAGAACACGGTCTAATTGGCGATATTTAAGAATTATAAATTAAGTATTATGTTAATTAAAGTTACAACTCCTGCCATAAAATACGCTGAGTCGGGACTTTAACTTCCATAACGCCACGTTGATAAATATATCACTCCAGATCACTCGTTTTAGAGTAACTGAACTCCCAAGGGATGGCTTTCAAGTCGGTAGATTTCTGACGTGGAAGCGCTTCCAATCTCAGAACCAGTGCTCTGAGAGCCACTGGTGTGTGTAACAAATTTGAACGATTACCTTACTGCAGTTTATAACACTGCATAATTGGCTATATTTAAAAATTATAAATTAAGTTATAATAAATTATACCGTCAAGTAACAATCGATGGTGGTTGCGAATAAACCACAGTCGCAAATAAACGCCATATTAAAGTAACAACCTAGGTAAAAAGTCATCCTTTTACATTTCGCAGACACGTACTTGCTTTACTGTTTTAAACGTCTTTGGAACTCGACTGCTTCTGTCCAATTTTTCCGATTTCAGAATGCGCTTTCTCTTATAGACGATCATTGGTTAATGCCTTATGTATTACAATGACGGTCAAATTTAAGTTTAACACATTTGGTTGGTTTAGATAATTTTGCATTTGTTTGGATTAGAGTAGATTCTATTAAGACTAGACTAGACTGCTTAGATTCGGGTCGGTGAGAGTAATTTGGATTACAGGTAAGATTAGAATAAAGATATTCCAATAACAGAAACATTTTGTTTTCAGTTGCAATAGTTGATTTGTATTTGAAACTCCATTGGCAATTACAAATTGTCACACAAAGCAATTAATTTGTATTGCATTTTGATTAGAATTATATGAAAATAAATCAGTACTATTGCATTGCAAAAAGATATAGACTTCAAACATGTCGATATATTTATCAACTATATGATTTACAATTTGAAACTGTCACCAGCCATTAGTCTACAGCATCACTACTTAAAGTTCTTTTAAACCTTAAGTAGAAACTTAATCATATCAGGGTCGTGATCTTGCCATCTGGTGCAGGCACATCGGTAACTCTGAAAAGCATAAACATATAAATAATGTACTAATAAAGTGTATTTTGCACAGTAGATTATAGAAAAAATGATTGCCCTTGATTATAATTCACAGCTCTCCAATGCAGTCGCCGAACTTTAATAAACGAACAGCTTGGGCTGCGGCCTAGTAGGCACAATGTTAAGGAGCCCCAATGAGAAATACAGTTTGATAGACAGCACCATAATCAGCCATGGTCGTGTCAGTGTCTGTACTGATAGATGAAATTGAGATACTGTATCATATTTAGAAGTACTAGCCCTAGCTCAATGAGATCTTAACTCCATGCAATTTTGACAAATTTATTTTTGTCACACCACATGGAAGGGAATTGCAATGATCACTACAGCTGAATCTACGCACATTAACCAGCAAAATTGGAATAAACAATGTAAACATGGAATTCTTACGTCTATTTCCACAAATTTCAAGATAGTGGAATGTTATAATTTACAGATGAGAAACAGTTTATCATTGAAGCACACGGTGAGGTCATATACCACTCCCAATTTCGTGTGCATTCTGAGCGCTCAATTAACAATCCACCATGGGATAGTGAGTTAGCATTTCATACTTCTCAAGCCGTTGAAATGCAGCAGAAAGTAGGGCCCACATGGTTTGTCTTACACGGATTTAATAACAGTTTATTAGCTATCATCCCCGATTGATCAACATCAAATTCTTTGAAAAATAACTGAATGACAAAGTTCAAAATCATAACGTGTAACGATAAATTTGAGTGTAGCCTAGTCATCGTAAATTTAGTATTTCAGATAGTTACATGACTTTGATCATTCATGTATTTAAACCTCACAAACTTTTAATAAATTATAATTACATATTTATGATGAACAACATCGCTATTTCTGAAAACTTGTTGTTATTCAACAGTTTTTCTAGCGACACTCAATGCATTATTTTGACAACCAAACAAGAAAACACAAGGCTTATAGCATTTGGTGCATGAGCTCAAAACTTTACGATGACGACATAACAAAAACGAGCGAGATTTGAATATTGTCGTTTTCTTGGAACGAAAATCGAATACCAGTTATTGTGAAAGTAACTCAATTAAAGAGAATAAAGAGATTTACTTACAAATCTCTGACAACTGGAACATTACTTTCCTTGGTTATCATTGCCACGAGGAAGCGATTTCATGCGCATTGCCTCTTGCGGCTCTTTAGTTTTCTTCTTTTGAACTTTGGAACCTGATGCCAAATCTCTAGACACTAAAACATTGCTTTGCTTGGGTATGACTGCACTAGGAGTCAACGATTTCTTTGGCAATAACTTTTTTACCTCTTCATTTTTGCTTATTTGAACTTTGGAACCCGACGGCAAGACTTTTGACGTCGAAACCTTGCTTTCCTTGGTTATGACTGCACTAGGAGTCAGCGATTTCATTGGCAATAACTTCTGCAGCTCTTCATTTTTGCTTATTTGAACTTTGGAACCCTTTTGTAGCTCATTTTTGCTTATTTGAACTTTGGAACCCTTTTGTAGCTCATTTTTGCTTATTTGAACTTTGGAACCCTTTTGTAGCTCATTTTTGCTTATTTGAACTTTGGAACCCTTTTGTAGATCATTTTTGCTTATTTGAACTTTGGAACCCTTTTGTAGCTCATTTTTGCTTATTTGAACTTTGGAACCCTTTTGTAGCTCATTTTTGCTAATTTGAACTTTGGAACCTTTTTGTAGCTCTTCATTTTTGCTTATTTCAACTTTGGAACCGGACGTCAAATCTTTAAACACTGACACATTGCTTTTCTTGGTTATCACTGCACTAGGAGTCAGCGATTTCATTGACAATGACTTTTGTAGCTCTTCATTTTTGCTCATTTGAACTTTTGAACCCGACGCCATATCTTTAAACACTGAAACATTGCTCCCCTTGGTTATGATTGCACTAGGAGTCATCGATTTCTTGTGCATTGACTGTTGTTGCATTTTATGTCTGCTTTTCTCAACTTTGAACCCGACAACAAATAAAATAAGGTATCTTCATTTAGTTAGAATAAGAAATAACATATATTAACATTACTTTAAATCGCAGTTTCATTTTATTATGGTAAGGCTTTGTAGGAAATGAAAACTTGGTGGATACTATATACAGCTTGGGGTTAGGGCATTCAATGGATCAAGTAAGACCCGGGAGAAAATGCAAGTATGACTTTGTTGACCTCCAATTTGACGATGTAAGAGGGATAAAGTCGCTAAACGTTCGATATGACAAAACAGAAAAGGCGAAGAAGCAATGGAGTGTGGATGGGAAAAGTCCACTGACGTTTTGAACAAGCACTGAACAAGATAATTAATCCAAAGCTATAGATGAAACTTAAAAGAAGCCATCAAAATCGTCAGTAAAATTTCAGGCAAACACTTTATTTAAGAAGTCGTGCGTTGCGTAGTGGCCTACACGATAGTAGACTACCTTTCAATGTAGCCTATGTAACTTAAACATATGCGATTTATTTATGAGAAATTAAAAAGAGGCTTTAATGAGTGGATGGAAAACCTTGGCACATACTTTTAACCATGGTTGTGTCCTGTTCTTAGGATCATATACTTCCAGCGCTACTGTGGTGATAATTGTGATGTTTGATATTACATGTAGAAGATGTACGTTATGGATACCTTGGTTTATTTTGAATCTTTGGGTCAAAGGTTACGACGATACGGTAAGTCATAAACCGGAAACTGGACAATTGAGGACGCTATATATTCAAAATTTCTGAAAATCGTCAGACCTATATTGCAGATTTCTTCACTTGGTGCTCTGAATGACTCTAAACTGTTATATAAAGATCAGGTGGGATAATTACAATGACTGAAACATTATACCTAGAATGGATATATGTCAATTGAATTTAAGCATTTATTAGCATGTGAGCCTAATATACATAAGTTTACATACACACCTATATCAAGAAGAAATAAACATGGATACATGCACGAAGGAAGTCAAATTGCGTGCAAGATTAAACTATCCTAACGGCATGTGAAGCCGTTAAATATTCTACAATTTACACCTGATTATTTATGTAGGGATTTTTCTGGCACTTTCCGGTGATCTAAATTTCTAAAACTAAAATTAACTTTTTCCAGTATACAAATAAACATCCATAAGAATATACATAGGCCTACATAGATACATACACACAAATGCATCACATAAAATAGGATGGCCCCAATTTTCTCAATTTAGAAATTTTTATGGCCCAATGCTCAACCTCTCAAAGGTTTAATTTCAATAAAACATTCTGTGTGAAATTTGAAACATATCGACCTGCATTTAGAGATGGCTCACGAGGCCAAAGTTTACAATATTTAAGAGACAACGTCTGCTTGGTATAAACTTTCATAAATTTCACCATTTGAGTGTGTTTTACCAAAAAAATTACAAGTGTTTCTAAGTAACCAAACATCGACATCACTCAATCAAGAAGCTTGAGCAACTGTCCTACTAATGTAAGGTGATAAAGAAAAACACATTCGTCAATCCCCGACTCAAAAAGCCAAATAAGCTAAACATATACGCGCGATCGAAGAACTGTTTGACATTGCGCATGCTAACGACATGAACCTCACCGAGCATCAAAAAGACAAAGCTCTTCCTCGATTCACAGCGGAAGAAAAGACGAACTGGCTTCATGACGGGAGCAGACAGTGCGCTGCTCCAACACGAGCAAAAGCAAAAGAAGTAAGTGACAGCGATCCAAACTTGAGAAAGATGAAGTTGTTATGAGGGGCGGCAGCGACTCGGAAAAAAGCCAGTCTGAGGCTGAAGATCAGTAGTATAGTATTTATTCGTTTATTATATAAGAATGGCACACCGTATTCATGAACAGGAACACGATCAGCATTATTACTGCTATTCCGGCACGAAAACGAGGAGCCAAAGTGCCATGTCAACAGAACTTGCACTATGCTTGATCAAAATGTACTGCCATGATGATTGTCTTTGAAGCGACTATGTCTCTCGTCTCTCGGACAGGCCCCAGAAGGGCTTATGATAAACGGGTCAACCATCCAGCACCTACGTCGAAGAAATTGAAAAACAAGCAACTGCTTGCATTGTAGAGGCATTCAAACCAATGCGATCATTACAGTCCACTGTCAGCACGCTGATGTTTGTTTTGACATGGAAAGAGAGAGCGGATAGGCTGCCCCTTCTGGTTTCGACGATGGGAAAGAAATTGAAGGGCTTGCAGCAATAACCAGGTATGTCGGATTTTTTTAGTTTTGGGAAAATGGCTTCAAAGATTTGACACTTCAAACTGTTGTATCTAATCCATTTAACGAGATATCGGCAAGCTGTTTGAAGCACCATGCGAGTTATTACTGTCTTTCACGAAATTGTTACATAATGCAATGCAAAAGATAACATTAATGTTTTTCACGAGATTTTGCTTCATACCTGGTTATTGAGACTCAATAACCCAGTATGAAGCAAAAATCGTCTGCTGTTAATCGACATACCTTATTCTTGCACGAAATGGTGACTAGCACACAGTAGAAATTAATCGTGCAATAAGAAGGTAAGTCATCATAGCTACATTACAGTAAGAAAAAATAACGCAAAATCAGTGAATTGTAGAGTAAGTAAGAGACAATAACCGGGTATGTCAAATAACCTGATTATTGCAC
This sequence comes from Allolobophora icterica, assembly GCA_963556255.1. NCBI lineage: Eukaryota > Metazoa > Annelida > Clitellata > Crassiclitellata > Lumbricidae > Allolobophora > Allolobophora icterica. The sequence goes on from OY744606.1 coordinate 20,757,637, forward strand.
GGTTTTAATAGAAAGATTACAAGAAAAAACGACAATTTTTGTTGTCATACCGGGTTATTGCATTGGAGTAATGCTGCCGGCTGCTAAATACCATATGTCGACAAACTGTTTTATCCAAAAGCCAATTCACCAAATTTGCAGGGTACATAGAATACAATATTCCAAGCACGCTGGCATACTTTTTCACATAAACCAGGTATGTCGACATACCTGGTTATTGAGGCAAGCCCTTCAATTGTTGTAAATTCCAAAGATACTCTGAGAGTGGCCAAGATGTGGCCGAAGCTGTCTGAAACGCAAAAATAGAATGGGGCCAGGAAAGCTTGGTCCGGGGAATGTTCCTTGACACAACCAGCTGTAACATTGACAAACTATCAGGTACCAGCATAATCCTAAGCAGCCTCTGGACGGGACTCTTCTACATTTCGCCTGTCGACATCATGTTTTTTTTAACATGCTGGTGTCGGGAGCGCCTCTGAGTAGTTCCTTGAAGGGACGCTATACATAAATTCACGAATGAACGAAATGAATGAATGACTGGACATATGGGGCCGAGTCAAGCACCATAAGTCCTCGTCTTCAAACGGTTTCAAGGACAGGTTGTGTGTGTGTGTGTGTGTGTGTGTGTGTGCGTGTGTGTGTGTGTGTGTGTGTGTGTGTGTGTGTGTGTGTGTAGGTGTGTGTGTGTGTGTGTGTGTGTGTGTGTGTGTGTGTGTGTGTGTGTGTGTGTGTGTGTGTGTGTGTGTGTGTGTGTGTGTGTGTGTGTGTGTGTGTGTGTGTGTGTGTGTGTGTGTGTGTGTGTGTGTGTGTGTGTGTGTGTGTGTGTGTGTGTGTGTGTGTGTGTGTGTGTAAACCATCTTTGAAGTAGCTTGCTACCCACGATGCTTTATAAATGTCGTAATTGCAATTACAATTATATGGAACAGCCGGGATGACTTCAAGACTGAAGACACAATCATCAGCACACTAGCAGTCGCCAAGGATCATGTAAAGCGAGGTGTCGCCGTGATACAAGACACGGCAGAGACTTCACTTTACAAGTGAAGATCAGTTGCAGTATGCGTTTGAACAGTCGAGAAACTCTGCGGATATGAGATAATTAACGCTACTTCAAAAATCACAAAGTGTACTCAATCAATCAATCAATCAATCATAGAATTTATATAGCTCCTCTTCAAGGGCTCCACTCTGGGGCGCTCCGAGCTGCGCCCAGTACTCGATTACAAAACTGCCTGCACAATATCCACCTCCATTGTACATTCCAAACTCTACTACGGCAATTCCCTTTACTACAACATCGACTCTTCCCAAATAAAACGCCTGCAAACAGTTCAGAATGCCCTCGCCCGCGCAGTCACCAAAATTCCCAAACACCATCACATAACTCCTGTTTTGAAATTACTTCATTGGCTGAAAGTCCCTCAACGCATCCATTACAAAATCATATCTCTCACCTACAACGCCCTTCAAACCTCTCAACCCTCTTACATTCGCCAGCTATTTACCATCCAACCGCCCGGGTCTACTCGCTCATCATCATACCTTTCTCTATCTCGGCCTTCAGTCTCATCATCTCTGAAATTCTGCAACCGCTCCTTAGTCTATGCTGCACCGGCTCTTTGGAACAATCTCCCAAAAGATCTCCGCCAGTTTGCTCATCCTCCCATATCGCCTGTGGGCATCACCTCTCCTCCGCTTGCACTGTCCTCCACTGCTTTCCACTCACGACTGAAAACCGAACTCTTCAGGCTATCCTATCCTGATTCCATTCCTGCGCCACCACACAACCGCCATCATCACCGATTACCACCGTAGTACCCTGCTGTCTCCTCGGCTTGACCTCCCCGGACAAGGCGGACATGGCTATTGCGGACTTGATTTGATATAGCGCCGGTGAATAAGCTGGTCTCCCTGGCTTGGCTTTTGTGTGGCGCTGAGAAATTTCGGAGATTTACATTACATTACATAGAGAAAACTCTTCAATAGGGCGTAGAAGGAAGACGAGTGTGTACGAGGAGATAGGCGAAGGAAAGATGGCAAGTCATTCCACGCTGTTGGACCAACGACAGAAAATGCTCGACGCTGCATAGTAGCAGTGCGGGTAAATGGAACCAGGAAGTCACCCCGAGAAGAGGAACGAAGGGCTGAACGACCCGTGAAAGAGGAAGAGAGAGTAAAGATGGAGCACAAGTAGCGAGGTGCTGTGCCCAAGATGATTTGCCAGACAAGAGAGCAGAGCCGATACAGGATGCGCTGCCGAAGGGGAAGCCAGTGTAGAGCATGATACATGTAGGAGGATACACTACCATAGCGAGGTATAGAACCAACAAGTTCCTGATCAAGGATCACATCAAGGTCTCGTACTGAGGTAGAGAATGATACTTCATAGTTTTATTTAAAAAAATTAGGGTATTGTTCAAGACCGTTAAGTAGACAGTATTTTTCACTGGAACTTGATTTTATGCATGAGTTAGTGAAACTGATGCAAACATTTTTTTACTTCTATCATTGGGCGCTGTATTGCTAGACCTTAGGGTCGTTGAGCCATCTGTTAATATTAAATTTTTCTGATAAAAAATTTGCACATAAATTTTCTTTTATAAAAAACATCTTTGCCTTCAGTTTTCGCTATATAAATAAAGATCACCCTGAAATAGATACAAATACATATCCGACGGTCAGTCACTGTTACCCATCTAATTACATAACAGGTTGGTGCTGCTTACCTGTCCATTCGTGCTAGCATTCTATCCAGAGCGATAAACTGTTCACTAGCTACAGCTTACAAATGCTTTAGAGCATCAGCTCCACTCGACTAATTTACAGGCGGTGTTGCATAAAAAAATGGAACCACACCAGAGTTATAAGACTTAGCAGCTACTGTCAAACAAAGTAACGTCATTTTTAAACGTGTGCCTACATTCCTGCGGAGTACCTTTCCTGTACTTACTTTGTTTTTTGCGTGTTCGTCTGTCTTTGCCTTCACTTTCCTCATTGTCACTGCTTTCTTCCTTTTCTTGGTCTTTCTTTTTGCTGAAACAAATAAAAGATAATATCAAAAAAGGAAAACAAAATGAAGCGTAAAAGCGAAATCAATGGAGTTGCGTCCAATTTCAGTGGCTGCATTTAACTTAGGTGGCGTGTTTGAATCTCGGGCGAGAAGTTTTCTGTAATTAAGAAATATCTTCGCACTTTCGATAGATATGTTTCCCAGTCTGCGCATCAGGAGTGTTTCCTCGATTTTTCGGGAGTGTTATGTCTTTTGGACAATGTTCAAAAAGCCATTCGACTTGAGTGACTTGTGCTTGAACCAATTGATGTACGATTGCCCACACAATCTACACGTTTCATTCGAAGGCAAACTGATTGTAGTACTCTATCCGGAGAAGCCGTGTGTGTTTGGGGCGGTTGTCCTAAACTGGTGAGGAGCACTCCCCATGCCTCGTCAAGCCTCCTGCGCAAGCTGGGAGTGAGCGCTGCTGACGAAACCCTCCTGGAGTGTCGGGTGTTAACTTACACTTCAAACATGTTCCGATATTTCACCCGGTCGACAGTGAGGAGTCCGCAGCCTATAGGCACTGCGTTCATGAGAAGGCCATACCCATCTCGGACCAAGCACGGAGGTCCGCCCAAAGCGGTCGGGCTGCAAGGCGACAATACGCGAGGGAGTCCCTGGTCTCGATTGCTCGCTAGACCGGAGGCGCTAATTGCCCTGGGTCAGCTCAGTCGTGCTACTTGTCGAGGAAGGCATACACTCTTTGTGGGCAGGCATACCATCTCGCGAGAGTAGGTGCCCAATGATGAAAGGCTGCTCCATAGCGCGAACGATCGCACCATTCTCTGAGGGTAAAAAAATTGCATGGTACAGTTAGTGCACAATGCAGCACCTTTGGTCACATACCATTTTGCAGCTGGAACATCTAAAATTAAATTATTATATTATGGCGAGCATCATATCGGGGTAGAGTGCTCATTTTAGCAAAGTTCACTTCTATTTCCTAAGAATTCGTCAGATAACTCAAATCCAGAAACGTGGAATTCCTCCGGATGCTCTGTGCTTAATCGTTTAGCTGAAGGATGATCGGTATAATTTTAACCATGTTTGGCAACTGTTACATACGACCATGCATCAGTTTTGACGTCTTCGTTACTGTCAATAACTTCTCGTTGGCATTGCTAATAGAATTTGCATGAAATATATATTGTGGAAAATCCTTTGGCATAACCATAACAAAAGCCCCAAAATATCATCACATATTCTACTATTACGCTATTTACACTGGCTGCCCATAGAGGCAAAAAATCATTTTAAAATCTGTCTTAAATTTCTCAAAATATTGCATTCAATTCATCAATCCCTCTCTATTTTCCGTGATCACCCATCATACCATAAAATATTGCACTCGATTTTAGATACATTGACTGCCTCGCAAAAACAGTATTGCGCTTTCGGGCGTTCTCGCTGTCTCGTTACAAGTTTTGCAACTCACTGCTCAGTGTTCTACGTCCTGTCAGTTTCCAAATACAAATCAGGACTAAGAGCAGAACGCATCTGTTTTAGTTTACTTACTCTCCGCAGCTCGATTTCTATGTTTTTTCTTAATTATCGGATTTCGACTAGGCTTATTTAATGTACTATTACTTTTCAGGCAGTTTCACTTAACGCTACCATTGATTGGAACCTTGAGCATTGTGGCAAGTAATCCAAATCTGTCTCGTGCATTCTATCTAGTGTAATCTGAGGACTTCTAAAGCATGGTTATAGAGGCTCAGCTCTGTCAGCAAAAGTCAGGGTATCTTAACGGAGGGGGTGAGCAAGGAGCGGAGATATATATCGGCTGAGTTAAGTGCAATGTTTCTTTAGCTATAAATCAGATTTTAAACTGAATCCTTTGCTCAATGGGCAACTAGTGTTGTGCCTCGAGTGTAGTAGGCCTACTGGTGTAGCGTATTGATAATCATTGTAGTTTTCTCATAGCTATTGCCAGATATTTTAGAACCATTTGCAGTGATGGGCAATAGTTAATAAAAAGTTGCTAACTTTTAGTTAAACTTAATTTTTTTTTAGTTAAGGATGAAGTTTAACTGGAGAAAATTAGCTTTGTTAAAACGAAAGTTTAATTAATATTTTTCAGTTACTAACTGAAAAGTTTGACTAACAAAATCAGCAACTACGAAACTATCTTTCACAGTGAACACAGTCAAAAACTCAAAGCGACGTTTACTTACTTATTAACACTGGTGTTTTCTCGGCCTAGAATATGTAGTATTAATACATATAAATGAATTAAAGGCTACGTCAGTAAAAAATTAATAGTTTATTAGTCACTACTTGCTTCATTGAGCTAAAACTGAACGACAAAAGCAACTATAAGCACTTTAGTGCAAACTGTCGATTTCGTGTGAATAAAAGTATCTCTGAAAATATTATTACTTCTATAAGCAACTTTCTAAACCACATCAAGGTAACATGTCATTCATTATTAATCATTACTAAATAGTCAATTAATTAAGCGTTTTTCAAACTGTGGTCCGCGGACCCTCTTGGTCCGCGAAGGATATGGCGGGTGTCCGCGAGATCGCTCTGAAATTACTAATTATTAATGATCAACACTGCATGGTTTTAGCATTATCATCCTGTGTTTTCAAATTCATACACTACTTACAGTACGTCTCTAACTGTATGATCCATTCGGGTCCGACTGGATAGAAAGTTGTGGAGTTAGCCTGATTTTAGCCTTTAAATGAGCGATAATACAGAGTTTTGGCCTGTTATTTTGATTGAATTTTTAAGTGATAAGGTTTACTTTTTAAATACTTGGGTGTGCAAGTAATGCGTAGAAAAAATAAGGGTCCCTGGTGCAAAAAGTTTGAAAAACACTGAATTAGTCATTAGGTTCCTTCGTCGTTGTGCCAGAAAAAAGTACTAGATTATTACTCAAGTCAAGTGAACTGCATTGCATGATGCCTCATCTTTTGTATAAGCAACTGTCTTAATTATTTTCTGAAAGAACTGTAGTAGGACTATTAGTGAAATTGTCATTGACGCTCTGCATTATTACAATTCACTTAATTTCTCTGTTATTGTGAAAATGTTTGTCAAAAAGTTGGAAAGAGTTTAACTATTTTTAGCTTTGTTAACTTATTTCCAAAGTCAGTTGCCAACTTTAGTTACACTGTTTTATTTTGGCAAAAAATAGTTTAAGTTTAACTAAAAAATTAGTTTAATGCCCATCACTGACCATTTGGAGGGTGTGGAAATCTGTTTTAGAAATTCAACTAAGAAGTGAGTTGCAGTTGTCGAGACGTCAAGGAACCAGAGCAATTACAAGTGAGAATAAGACCGTTTGCGGCATGTAGGAGTAACATCTGATTCTACGAATATCCCCAATATGAAAGTGAACTGATTTTTGAGTGGTTTCAACACGGTCAGAGGAAGAACATATGGTGGAAGTTAAAGTTATATCAGTGTTCGACGCTTTTTATGCCGGCTACGCAACCAGCTATATCTTAATATTACCATAGCTGGGAAGAGCGCGCATCAACTCTATTAGTCGGAATATGCCGTCCTGGCCCGTCCATAATTTTAGGTAAAGTTGAATGTAGTTGGACCATGAGCTCAGTTGGTGTATGTACTAGGCATGACCACGGTGGAAAGGGAAGAATTGTTTAGCCATGAAATATGTAACATCAAGTAGGCCTAATATGCATGGACACTAATAATGAAATAGTATATATGGAAGATAGGAAAGGAGGAAGGAACTTGACGGAAGGAACCTGACAAGTAATCGCAGAATGCTCGAACAATTACAACTCAAAAGGCAGATATCTTTTTTGAATTTTGACAGCGGACGAAATAGACTGGTGTATAAAGAGATCAAGTGTATGGCCCATATTGCGCTTTGGAAGGAAGATCAAATACATATTGGAGAACGAAAACGCTCTTTGGCACAGTGTGCAGGAGGGTGTCAATGTACATATTGACGTCGCCCGCTATAGTAAGTTCACAAAGAGGAGATACTAGAAATTTGAGCAATGATTGGAAAGGTGGAAAAACAGAAAGTAGAAGAAAGAAAGTACGATAAACATGGACAAAGCTGAGGTGCTGATTTTCAGGGTTTCTAGCAGAGACGAGGATTTCAAATGACTTCGGGATTGGAATAGGTGAAGGGAAGTGACTTCAAGTGAGCAAGTTCTCATTGTAACTTATGAAAGAAAACAAATCCACCACCAAGCCGAGGTTTACTTAGACTGGAAGAAAACAGCGAAGTTATTTATGAGAGAAGAAAGGCGTATAAAACAGTTTGGGATAAATTTCACTGAGATCGGGAATATCTACCGGGTGATATAAGATGTATTTTGAAGAGAATTAGCCTTATTTCGTCAAACCATGTGAACCTTTTAGCCGTGTCGGTATTTTAGACATGACCGGTTAAATAACGTGACCGAGGTAGACGGTAGATGGATAGTGAAAAAGTAGAGGAAACGTTCCGTCAACGACATGAAGTAAAGGTCGGGCAGTTTAAGTACGCATATGTGACACTGAACTTAAAAACGGACAATGAATATAGAGAACTGCAGTGATAACGGCGTTATCGCAGTCATTAGTGGCCATCCATATATTACGTACGCAAAAATCCGGGAAATTGAACCCTTCCCTGTACGCACACGTATTTGTTTCCACACCCCCACCTGCGTACGTACGGTTTACACCTCCCCCCAAGACCGGCTGCAGAATGTGTCAATAAAACGTACAGGTCCAGGCAGCGACTGTCTGCACTTTAGGCCAGATTGAAGAATGAGTAATCCATGGACTCACTGCTGAGTTGTGTGATAGTTTAATAATAGCATTCAGAGGTAAGGAGGCATACAAGTGACACCTTTCCCACAGTCCTACTTCATCTGGTAGTACCGGATAGCTGGAAATACTGAACTATAGCTCACATGAAGGTCAATCAATGTGAGAATGCCCCGTTTCCTATGCCTACGTACATTATCAGTAGATCCCCCACCCATTCGCAAGCAAACGCAAGCACATGCATTTCGGTTACCCCTACCTCCTCCATGCGTGCATAATATATGGATGGCCCTTAGCTTAGATTAGATGAATTTCATTCAGTGACATTTTCGTTAACGAAAACTAAAATTAGAAGTAAAAATAAAGGATTTCGTTAACGAAAACTAGAAGTAAAAGTAGGAATTATTTCAGCAGAAAGAACGAAATTAAGAATTGATTTAGGAATTATTTGCCGAACTAAAATTATGAACGAATTATGAATTATTTTCAGAAGTAAACTCAGTTTACTTCTTGTGGCGCTTAAGTTGGGGCGAAGGCGAGTACCGGTAAAAGGCACGCGCTCCAAACAAAATCCATTGGAAAACTTCGGTTGAGATGAAGACGCTGCGCATACCATTTCTATTATCTTTGGTCTTTGTTGTCTAATAATTGTCCCCACTTAATTGAGTACCATCGACCTCAGTTTCATACGCCATTTTATTTCGGGTTTGATCGTTAAATTGTAAAATTACGAGTTTATCGAGAATGTTGACCGGAAGGAAGCGAGATAGCCCAAGTTTGGGTTTATCATTTCGACGAAACTACACGTGCAGGCAGATCTACATGCCAAGTACTCAACGGGGAAAATGATGGAATTTGTGGAACAGCACTAGCTGGAGAAATATAAGCAATAGAAGTCTTGGAAGGGGGATAGATGAATGGTAACATGCATAGTCCAAGAGCATTAGATCTTGCCGATTGACTCGAATGAATTCCATCAGCGACTGCACAGCGTTTTGGATAATGGTTGTCCACACAGTAGGGCCTACCCGGTTTCGCTGATACTAGATAATTCTTCGTTTCGTATTAATGATAACCACACGACTCAAAATTCAAATTACCAGCATTGTAAGACTAAAGCTTCACCCCTTGTTTTACTTCAAACAGTTTTTTCTTTCTCGAGACAAGTTTGGTGTGCTTCTCTCTGCAAGCGTTGCATATGTACTTTAACCGCACGAAAATTAATAATTATTTGGAAAAGTATAATAAGAAGTAAAATTATTTGAGAACTAAAATAGGAATAAGAAGTAAAATTATTTGTGAAGTAAAATTAGAATTAGAAGTAAAATTCAAGAGCTCAGAACTGAATTAGAACTGAATTAGGAATTATTTTTAGAAGTAAAATATCACTGATATTTTGCATTAGTTCAGAGAGAGAGAGAGAGAGAACAAGGATCCAATAGATGGTTTAAATAGAGACAAAACTTAAATATTGACTAGACTTACCTTAGCATGTAGAAGGCGAACCCACCGATTCCCACTACAATAGCTGTGATCACTATGACCACGATTAAGATTGCGAGCTTTTGCGAATTGTCTTCTTCCTTTTCAGCTGTCAACTCGTTCTTAGAACCACCACCACTCTCATCTTTGAAAGTGCACAAGAAGATTTAATAAAAGTAAATACCTCGTCAAAGATAAGTAGTCATAATTTTACTGTTTTTTGGCAAGAACTTACAACGATTATTTACTCTTTTTAAGTTAAACGATCAATCATGGGTTGTGTGTTAGTGCATCCGATCTTTTAACTGTAACATTTCTTAACAGATGGAAGATGAAGTTTACCCAAAGTACATCTCTAAGAACGATTATACTGCTGACATGTTTTTGCCCTTTTATAGCATAGGAGCGATCAGAATACCGGTCGATGTTCACCTTATCAGTAACATTGGACAACTAAGAGTCTGCTCTCTGAACACTTTTGGGTGTGTCATATAGATTGGGGACAATAATTTTGGTTATTATATCCTAAGGATTCAGCATTGGTCGTATGTCTGGTTACTTGTGATCAATCTTTAGCCCTCATTTATATGCATTTAGATCTGGTTTATAAATAAAGTCTATCAGTAGAAGGCCTCTATGTAATAGTGTGAATATGTAATCGCGTCAATGGCAGTTTGTGTTCCGAACAAGCAAATCAACAATGCCTAGCAGCATTTCAATGGTTCTAATTGCCTACCCTACTTACCTAGACCAGCACTTCTAAATCAAATCTCTATATTATAAAAGACCTATTTCAACCTCCCCTTCAAGATGGTTTCTTCTTGATGCGTGGATTGCTTTTCCAATGTCCTTCGCTCCCGAGTTACTGGGGAGTGTAGAAGACGTCCACCTTCTCCCAGTGGATTAGTATGTGTAGTCGGCTCTTTAGCCGACTACACATGCTTCCTCTCGTTGGTTCTCGTCATGCAGTTAACCGAACAACAAATTTGGAATAAGGTTCCAAAGTCAAGTTCGTGTTCTCCCTAACGACGAACTATTACTAACTTCTGACAATGTCTTTTGGTAGGATCAGCACATCGATACGTGTCGTTTCGAAGCTTAAACTTTACTAATTCGCTTCCGAAGTTTACTAAAATTTGAACGAATGACTCGCTCAACAATACTGATTCTTACGACGTTTTCCCTAAGTATCGTCCGATCAGAAGTCACTCGTATACGACTTTTCGACAGCACATCTGGCATTTCCAAGTCCGGCATTACAAACTGCCCTTGCTCACTCGAAACGTTCCCATTGCGCTTGCGCATCAGACGACAGGATCTTTACAGTTCGTTGCGTTTGATTTACCCAATCAGCATCCGACACCATGTTGCTCATATCCTCGAATCACGGTAAATATCCACGAACCTAACCTGAATTTTATATCCTAGCAGGCTGGTCTCAAGTGATGGTCAATTAGATAATTAATTAATATGAAACAACCTCATCTAATCAACACTTAATAACCCCTAGCCTAGATCATTTATAGCGCTTATAGTAATCTGGAGAAGTATATATTTGTGTGGGGAAAAGAACATCTTTACAACCACCAATGATGGCCAAGTATAGTTGGACAATGAAACGAGAAGAATCAGATGCTGAGTAAAAACAGCATCAGCAGTGAAGCACTCTACACTCCGTTGCGCTAATGCAATAATATAACGGCATCATAGTGCGATAAAACACGGTAAATTTAATTTCTTTATACGAATCACATGTTTCTTTAAATTCAGATAGCGTCAATGTGCAACTATGTTTGTGTTTTATATTTGTCGGCTTGAAGATGTCTACTATAGTAACCACAAATTTCAGAGGAAGCAAATGTTTCAGAATTTATTGTCCAATGTAATCGTAGTCTTAATCTAAAAAATTCAGCTGGGGCCATAAAAACTATGTCGCGGGAAGCTGCTTTTAATCTTTACGTAGGCGTATTTGACCGACCTACGTGTCATGTCTTTTATTCATGGTAACTCATTTCACGTCAAATAGTATAAAGAGGTGCATTTATACCTTTAAAAATTTCATCTGATTAATTGTTAATATTGTGCTTTGCTTTGAAACATTAAATGCTGAACTCATATTGACGACGCAGATGACAATTTCATGTTTGGCCTTCTTTATTTGCTGGTTTTGGCCTCAATTCTATAGTCACTAAAGCTCATTGTACATGATCAAATACAGATATACATACCTTTTGTAGGCTTTGTCTTCTCTGTTTTCTTATCTTTATTCTTTCCTTTTTTCTTTCTCTTTTTCGTGGTTGGTTTCTTTAGTTTTTCCTTTTTCTTTTTCTTTGATTTTCTAGCCTTGAAAACAGGTTCAGGTTCTTCAGTTGTTACCATTGGCGTTGATGGTAGTGGTGTTGTTGTTGTTGATGTTGTACTTGTTGTTGATGTTGGTGTTGTTGTTGTTGTTGTTGTTGGTGGTGGTGTTGTTGTAGTCGTTGTTGTAGTAGTAGTTGTCGTTGATGAACGTTCCGGTGTTGTTTTTGGTGTTGTTGTTACTGTTGTTGCTGTAGCTTTTGTTGTTGATGCTGTTGTTGTCGTCGTCGTTGTCGTTGTCGTTGTCGTTGTAATTAGCAAATCCACTAGCGACGGATCTGCGACATCCGGGGCCGGACCTATTTTTTCAACGAATTTACAGATCGAGGGAATGTATGAATACGCCAGTTCATAATGCGAAAACCTATATCATAGTGTATTTCACAACATTTGACACCATTTAAAATTCTTGTACCAAATATTGTGGTATATTTCTACATCAAAAATAAACGCTATGTTTGTTTCGATTTCCATTGAGCTTATTCTCTCAAGAAAGCATTTTTTGCTATTTGTGTGTAGTTTCTCCAATTCATAATTCCAATTCATAATTCTCGATAATTACACCAGCTCTCATCTTATTGAGGTGTAAACTTCAATTGAATTAAACAGAACATACTAACATGTAGAATTATTCAGGCTAGATCGAAATCTAAACTCATGTAGTAAAACGCCTTCTGGTGTGTATCAGTCGAAACACAATGTCTATTTGTTTATTTAATTATAATCGCACATTTATATAGCGCCTCCCCAACAGACACTTAAAAGGTGCTTCCGACATAACGATGAAGCCCAGGATCGAATAAAATGGTCTTCATGCGCTTAAGGAATGGATGTCAGGAAAGACGAAAGACCTCCTATCGGAAGATGCTAGGTTCCTATTCTAGAAAGACCACAGAAGAAGAACCAGGTCATCTCGTGCAGCAGATCGAAGAAATCGACGGTCAGGAATCGATGAGACTGAGATATGAAATTCCCTGGCATTGGATGAGGCACAGTTAAGCATTGCGTTAAGACCTTAAACTCAATGCGTTTATGCATCAGCAACCTGTTAAATCCCCCCGAATGAAATCAGTGTAGCTTTATATATGCCCAAATTTAGGTATAGGCCTACCTTCAATCAAACGACCCGCAGCGTTTAAGTTAGATGGAGCACAGACCCAGTTAAGCATAGCATTAACATTTGAACCTCAATGCGTTTGTGCATCGGCAACCCGTGCATTTCCTCCCGATTGAAATCAGTGCATATAGTGTAAGGTAAATCTCCGAAAGTTCTCAGCGCCACACAAAAGCCACGTCAGGGAGACCTGCTTAATCACCGGCGCTACATCAAATCAAGTCCGCACTAGCCACATCCGCCTTATCCGTTCCAGTGCCAGGTCATAGTCCGGGGAGGTCAAGCCGAGGAGACATCCGGGTGCAACGGTGGTAATCGGTTATGATGGTGGTTGTGTGGTGGCGCAAAATTAGAATCAGGATAGGATAGCTTGAAGAGTTCGGTTTTCAGTCGTGAGTGGAAAGCAGCGGAGGAGAGTGCAAGCGGAGGAAAGGTGAAATTAACAGGCGAAATGGAGGATGAGCAAACTGGAGGAGATCTTTTGGCAGATCATTCCAAAGAGCCGGTGCAGCATAGGCTAAGGAACGATTGCAGAATTTCAAGGAGGATGAGACTGGAGGCCGAGATAGAGAAATATAATGATGATGAGCGAGTAGACACCGACGGTTGGATGGTGAATAGCTGGCGAATGTAAGAAAGTTGAGATGTTTGAAGGGCGTTGTAAGTTAGAGATATAATTTAGTATTGGATGCGTTGAGAGACTTTTAGCCGGTGAAGTGATTTCAGAACAGGCGTAATGTGATGGTGCTTGGGGTTTTGGTGACTGCGCGGGCGAAGGAATTTTGGACTGTTTGCATGCGTTTTATCTGAGAAGAGTCGATGCTACAGAAAAGAGAATTAAGTAATCAGTTTTCAAGTTTGGAATGGACAATTGAGGTGGCTATTGTGCACTGTGCAGGCGGTCTTGTAGTCAAGTATTGGGCGCAGTCGACGAAGGTCGCGAATGTGAATGTGGCAGGTGCGGGATAGCTGGGTGATGTGGTTGGCAAAGGTGAGGTTTTTATCAAAGATTATTCCAAGATTGCGAACAGGAGAAGAGTAAGATGTGGGGGAAGTAAGATCTATTGGCGATAGGTCCGAAGAATAGTTTACTTTGCTGAGTTGCTCACGGAGGCCAATGATGAGAAATTCTGTTTTTAAGGGTTTAAGCATAAGAGGT
>OY744606.1:20774047-21226547 GCA_963556255.1 Allolobophora icterica
AGGAATGAACTGTTTGTGGTAACAAAAAAGCCTAAAAAAAGCCAAAAAAGCCTAAAGTTTGCTTTTCTTAGTTTCTGGAAGTTTCAAATTCACCAAATTTTCAGATCTCTGAATCCAAAAATATTCCCAATAAATCACACTAATTTGATTAATATTCAGCCTCTTTTCCTCCTTGTAAAAATATCTACATGTATCTTTGATTCCTAATTTACCATTTCATATTATCTAATTATATATGTCACTAATTGGCCTATATTTTAAAGACTTTACTTGGCGACCAGTGTACTTAAGGTGGACTTCGTAAAAAATGGGCTATGAGCCTATGACTCACGGTGGACGAGAAAAGAGCAAAGGATGGACACGAGGAAGTGGAAGGAAACATCGGACATGTGCAAGGACTAAAGGAGGGAGGTCGTGTCTGAAGAGAAGAAAGTTGAAACAGCGGAGAAGCGCTTCCCTTACTCTTGCCTTCGTTTTCGTGAATGTAAAAAATGAAGAATATTTTATAAATTTACGCTACTTCTGTTTATGTTAGTTATACATATAATTTATATGGCCTAAAACGTTTGAAGATTAGATACATATTTCTGGTATGTTTCCGCCTTTTTCAGACTTCATACCTCGGACAACATCAGCGACCTCTGCTTCCGAAGTCATTCCAGTGTTAACTTGTGAGTCGTCAGTGTCGTCCTGATGCTCATAATGAGAGGTTGGCTAGTGATTGAACAATGACTCACGCAACCTTGCCAGTTTTGCCTCTTTAGTGCACATGCATGTCCAATCAAAGGCCGATATTGGGCTTTTGATCCTTAGGCAGTCCCCGCGGAGCTAACTGAAGCTGTCGAAAGTCTCCACGTGGCAACCTCGAGCCAGACTTTCTACTACCCACTTAACTTTTTCGTCGGCCCAGCATGTCTAGTCTAACATACTTTGTAATAATAATAATAATAATAATAATAATAATAATAATAATAATAATAATAATAATAATAATAATAATAATAATAATAATAATAATAATAATAATAATAATAATAATAATAATAACCTGTCATTTCTATCGCGCCTAAACAAAATGATAATCTTGCACGAAAGCGCGTAACAGAAAGTAGACTAATCATAGTACATCCTAAACAGATAAGTTTTAAGGCCAGATTTGAAGATCAATGGTGGTGAGGATTTACGAATAGAATCAGGAAGTTTATTCCATTCAGTCGGTCCGGCTAACGCAAACGCTCGATTTCCAAGTTTTCTGTGTGATCGGGTGATGGCGAAATCCCCTTGAGATGAAGATCGTAGTGCTCGTCTGGGTTGAAGAGAACTGCATGGAGTCACAAGTGAAGACACATATAGAGGAGATGAGTTTGTGTAGACTCGATACATCAGGAGACAGATGTTGAAGGTGATGCGAGCTTGTATGGGAAGCCAGTGCAGTTCACGAAGGGCCGGGGTGACATGGTCCCGGGGAGTGAGATATTTTACAAGTTTTGCAGCGTAATGGAGGACCGTGGTAAGTGGTTGGAGGGTAGATGCAGGAAGACCACAAAGGACTGAGTTGCAGTAGTCGATTCTAGGACTTTGTGTACTCTTTCTTTGGTGTGCATTGCCTTCTACCAGCCTTTACTCCCTTTTCTTTGACATAACGTTTAGTCACTACTCCATTATTTCGTTGGCAGGGGTCTCTCTGTAAGCTCGGAATGCTTCGGCTACTTCTTGGAAGGCATTCCTAAAGATGTCCTAATTAGTGAGACCTTCAAGATTTGCAGCATTGAAGCACTCTTTCAAGTCTGTCTTTCAGGCATTCCTAACAACGGGGTCGTATGAGCCTGATGTTGTATCTCGGATTTATCTGGCCTTGAACCTTGGCGAAAGAGTAGCAACAACCGTTCGATGATCCAAGTCCAAGTTCAGTCTCAGCGATACTCAACCGTTAGTAACTGCTATTTGGATGATACAGTAGGACTATTGGAAGAAACTGTCAAGCCACCTAGGGGTTTCCTATGCAAAAACTCACCAAATTCGGATGAATTCCAACACCCAACCCGAGAAGTGTTGGGGCAGCTACCTCTAACCCCCTTAGGACACTAATGGTTACAGACAAGTTCAGTGACGGAAGTTATTCCACCGACAAAGAATTCGACCAGTGTTCTACAGCGTTGGTGAATAATTTCTGCTACAGGCAGTTATGGCCCTTCACTTCCAAGACCTACAGCTCACCGATTTTCTGCAAGCGAAAGGTCTGTAGTGACTTCTCAGACGATATTGTTGGTGCAGAAAGAGCCGGGTACAAAGACATGGTGGCCATAATATCTCCTGCAGCAGGGTGACGTTCAACGTGACTACTGCAGAGTCTCTCTTTTAGCCTCAACTCGGAAATCCTGGATGTAACTCGCTCTGTCCGCATCGAACTGCATGTTGAAAATGTCAACCGGTATTCCCGCAGAGCCTTAGTTCCCAGAATCACCAGTACTGTCTTCCATTCAAAGACAATAGAGACTTTATTTCCCGTGCACTATCTAACTTTGTTTCATGGTGTAAATGTCCTCAGCGTGTGTTTACTTTATAAACAATAAACGAATATCACCACAACCTTGGCGTCAGTTGCCTCAATGAAATTCTCAAAATTAAGATCTTCTATTTCACTCTCCGCTGTTTATGCAATCTCATATTTTACCTCACTACTCACATTGGAATCAAGTTTCTTAGTCTGTTTATGAATTGACATTCACTCCAGTTTGTGCATTCACTACACACTACTATGGCAATAATTTCAATTCATTAATGGTTTCGAGATGCAAAACACCAAAAGTGTTTGCTATGAGAACTGGGTGTCATAGCCCTAATAAGATAAAAGATTATTATTTACTGAAAGAAGTTGGAGTTTGAAGCCATTATTTTAGGCGACTATGGTAACTTAGAAATACTAAATCATAAGACGCAGAACAGTGTAAAAATCAGAGATAGTCACTGTTGAAATATCTTTAGTCATAGCCAGCAACTGAGAAATATACAATAGATAGTTCGGTCACGGCTACCAGTGAGTGAGTTCGTATTTCTTTGGCTACCACTGCACAAATAGTCATTTCTACGGACCAATACTGTCTTATCAAGTTCATATTGTCATTAGACTATATTATTCAAAGTTTTGCAATTGTTCAAAAAATATGCATAAATTGTCTATAATAAGTAAGTCCATATGGGGAGTAGGCCCTATAGAGACGGCACTGACAGTAGAGTTACAAGGAAAAATAGATTGCTACTGTATCCTAAATGATAGATCAACTGAGGGCTCGCAGACGAAGATGCTACAAGAAGAAATGCAAGTGACGATGTCCTTGTACTACACATTTGCGTCTTATCAAAGACGAGTAGAGTAGTGTAGTTGTGCAAAGTAAAGTATTAGATGCACTGGATGTGTGGTTATGTGATTTAATTAAAGGAATTCATTAATAACCAGCATTTAGTAGAAACCAGTATCACTGGGAACAAAGACGTACATGTAGATAGGCCTTGTAGTACAGGCAATCTAGCTCAAATATCTGATGAACCTGGGCAAAATTGCTTCAGAAGCGTTTTAAACGGTTTACTACCCAGATATAATTGCTAAATAGCATATCCAAAATCCGACAAAATCCTTCCTCGGGAACACCCCCCAAAATAGATTTCAAAATGGCGGATTGGCGGTTTCCTAAGAAATACCAACAATAATAGGGGCCTACCAATAACTTGCAGTTAACCATGGGCAAAATTGCTTCGGAAGCGTTTAAACGGTTTCCTGCTCATAAAAAAACTGTCAAATAACATATCCAAAATCCCCGAAATCGGACTACGGGACCACCCCAAAATGGCCAAATCCAATATGGCCACCGTCCAGGGGCGGATCCAGGGGGGGCCAATCCGGCCATGGCCCCCCCATTTGAAATTTTTATTTATTTTTAACATGTGTTTTATGGGCGTTTTATGATGTTTACACAGGCGTGGCCCCCCTGTAGGCGTGGATGAGTAAAATGTACACAGAACGCGGGTCCCGTAGATGTAGACTGAAGACATTAAAAAGGTTAATGACTAAAAAAAAAGGTCATCAACTTTTTTTGGGAGATGACTATAAAATATTTGGCCCCCCCCCTGATAGACCTTCTGGATCCGCCCCTGCCACCGTCGACCGTTTTGGAAAATTCACTTTTTTGTTTCTTAGAGTATATGCACGTGTAATACCTCTATTGTTACTGATTTCGGTATGTGAAATTCATTTCTGATATTGTTTTTGCCATTCGGGATTATATTCACCTTGAAAGGTCATGGTCAAGGTCATTTTGGCAGATTGAAAATTCACCTTTTTTGTTTTTTAGAGTATATGCAAGTGTAATACCTCTAATGTTACTGATTTCGATATGTAGAATTCATTTCTGATATTGTTTTCGCCTTTCGGGGTCATCTTCACCTTGACAGGTCATGATCAATGTCATTTTGTTACATCGATGACGCCATTAGGCAAACTTTCCATCATTCGGTAAATGTAAATTGTTACGTACCGGTATTGCTGTTCTTCACTGTGACCATACACACAGAAATTGAGTTTTACATTGTTACTGTAAGAGAGTCTATTGTTATTCTTACTGTGGAGGGCCTGATCCGGTCGGTTTAGTGGGAGATATTCTGGAATCACAAGGACAAAGCTGCACATCCAATGCTGGCATAGTTGCAGGTACTGCAAATTACACTGAAGAACAGTGTTGCCCCCTGATTGGAGAAGTGGAGGTGTTGCATCAGGACTTCCGGGAATTTGAGAAGGAGTGCAAGGCCAAGTCTGAGCTCTGCCAGTTGTTTTGAGTTTGGCTGCAGTTGGTCGCCGTCATCAAGAAAGCTGTAGTATCAAAGAGAGAAATAAAATGGAATATACTTGCGGCTACTGTCGAGGATTCTATGCGATCCTTTGCATAATGTGACTGCATCAACTATCTACGCTATGGATCATGGTATCTAGAACAAATCAGTGTTGGAGTTCACTCATCCTGAGCTCTACCGGCGCTTCTGTGTGAGCCAGTGCGTTGTTGAAGATCGCTCAGGATGGTTCTGCGCTGTCGGAGGTGGCATGAAGGTCGTGCAGACCATCCAGCGAGTGTCGACGGGTCCTGGAGGTCACTATATGGTAGGAGCCACACGCAATGCCACTCCCGTGGCATAGTCTGAGCTTTTGTTTCACGAGATCGGGTCTATCACCAGACTTCTCAACTTTCTCACCTCTTACCACCCCATGAGCCACACAGAATGCCATCTACAGCATGCATTGTTTACAACTCCTGTCTCGCATTTAACCATAAGGTATCTAAGCTATTATACTTTGTGCTAGAGCGGGAGAATCCATACTCGGTGACAGACCCGTGCAACTGCACAACCTGCTCACAAAGGTGGCTGTTGGCCGAAAGATGGCTACCCGTCTGCTCAACTTTCTTGAGAATCGGGAGCATAACTACCGCTCACACAGACAGGAGAGATTAGTTGAGAAGACCAAGAAAATTAGCACGACTTCATCGAAATGGAAACTGCCGCGGTTCACCAACCAACCTCAGAACCATCAACAATGGAGAAGGAGAAGAACGACCTCTCATCCAAGGACGCAGCAGAGGTGCATAGGAACACGGACATTGTTAGGGAGCGGGGCATGGACCTTAGACAGATACTTACACACAATTTGCTCTCAGCATCTCCACTGTTCGACGGTGGTCTTCCAGATCACACCAACAAGTCACTACTTGTTGAGGAGATTGAGCCTAGACTGGACCTCACCCAATGGTGTCAGGAGTCTACTCTTGTCCACTTGTTGTGGTAGATTTCATGTCCACAAATCTAAAAAAAAGTGTGAACACTTATTCCAGCTGCTGCAACCACATCGCTTCCATAGCCGAGACATCTCAATGTAGGATGCAAGTACCTGATGGATGAATTTCACATTTTGCCAGAGGGATGAAGCTGAGGTTATGATGGCGTCGACGACCACACCAAGATTAGAGAATTGTGCTAGTGGCATCTGCCGCATCTCAGACATGAAATCCACCACAACATGTGTGGCAAGAGTAGTAAGCTTATATGGTCACAGTGAAGAACAGCAACGCATAAAAGTTACATTTACCGAATGATGGAAAGTTTGCCTAATGGCGTCATCATCGATGTAACAAAATGACATTGACCATGACCTGTCAAGGTGAAGATGACCCCGAAAGGCGAAAACAATATCAGAAATGAATTCTACATACCAAATCAGTAACATTAGAGCAGGGGCGGATCCAGGGGGGCCAATCCGGCCATGACCCCCCATTTTATATTTACACTCGAGTTTTTCGATGTTTACACAGGACGACACAGGATGTGGCCCCCCATAGGCGTAGATGAGTGAAATGTACCCAGGACATGGCCTACCACCGTAGACGTAGATGAGTAGGGATATGTACCAGCGTAGACGTAGATGAGTATGGATATGTACCAGTGTAGACGTAGATGAGTATGGATATGTATGACAGAAAAGAGGTAAATGACTAAAAAAAGGTCGTCAATTTTTTCGGAAATGTATGATTCTAAATTTTTGGCCCCCTCTGACAAACCTTCTGGATCCGCCCCTGCATTAGAGTTGTAACACTGCACATACTTTAAAAAACCAAACAAGGTGAATTTTCCAATCTGCCCAAATGACCATGACCGAATGGCAAAAATAATATCAGAAATGAATTCTACATACCGAAATCAGTAACAATAGAGGTATTACACGTGCATATACTCTAAGAAACAAAAAAATGAATTTTCCAATACGGTCGACGGTGGCCATATTGGATTGGGCATTTTGGGGTGTTCCCATAGTCCGATTTCGGGGGATTTTGGATATCTTATTCGACATTTTTTATGAGCAGGAAACCGTTTAAAAAATCTTCCGAAACAATTTTGCCCATGGTTAACTGCAAGTTATTGGTAGGCCCCTATTATTGTTGGTATTTCTTAGGAAACCGCCAATCCGCCATTTTGAAATCTATTTTTGGGGGTGTTCCCGAGGAAGGATTTTGTCGGATTTTGGATATGCTATTTAGCAATTATATCTGGATAGGAAACCGTTTAAAAAGCTTCTGAAGTACTTTTGCCCATGGCTAACTGCAAGTTATTGGTAGGCCCCTATAATTATTGTTGCTATTTCTTTTAAAACCGCCAATCCGCCATTTTGAAATCCATTTTTAGGGGTGTTCCCGTAGAAGGATTTTGTCGGATTTTGGATATGTTATTCAGCAATTATTTCTTAGCAGGAAACCGTTTAAAAAGCTTCTGAAGCAATTTTGTCCATGGTTAACTGCAAGTTATTGGTAGGCCCCTTATACTGTTGGTATTTCTCGCCAATCTGCCATTTTGAAATCCATTTTGGGGGATGTTCCCGTGGAAGGATTTTGTCGGATTTTGGATATGTTATTCAGCAATTTGTTCTGAGCGGGAAACCGTTTAAAAAGCTTCTGAACCAATTTTGCCCAGGTCTAACTGTAAATTGCCTGGACTATTGCGGAAGAAGATTCGCAATTCTGTATTAATCGATGTAAAACAGAGAACCCTGCATTCATAATTCCAGTGCTCTTTTTCAGCCGGAACGCGCCGAAGCGACGTTCAGGCACCTTTTTTCAGGTACTAAAAAATAATTTATTTATTTTAATAGTGAAAACAATAATTTATTTATTTTAATTTAATTTCAGTGTTTTGAACTGTTTTCAGTGTTTATTGACACCCCTTCCAACCACCAATCCCGTTTCTCTCGGGATTTTATTATTTCGTTCCGGAACCTATTGTTCCGTTCCGGAACCTTTTTTTACAGAAAAAATCACTGCATAATTCAGACTTTAACCGTCGGCGCAAGATCGTCTGCTTTGATGTCTGCAGTTTGCCGCGTTTGAGCTGAACGGTGCAAAGAAATTTTAGTTTGACATTGAATGTTGTGAGCGTTGTTCGCTTCTGATAAACAGTGAAATTCGTCCCCTCCAGATCAATTCGTAGAAGAGTTGAAACGAGTTAGGTCAGTAAATCAAAGACTTGAGTGAAATGCAATAAAACAGTTCAGTCTTGCGATAAGTAGAAACAATGATGATATTAACATTTTATTCCATATATGACGGTATATTG
This sequence comes from Allolobophora icterica, assembly GCA_963556255.1. Taxonomy (NCBI): domain Eukaryota; kingdom Metazoa; phylum Annelida; class Clitellata; order Crassiclitellata; family Lumbricidae; genus Allolobophora; species Allolobophora icterica. The sequence goes on from OY744606.1 coordinate 20,782,193, forward strand.
ATTCTCATATATTAAACATTTCAAACTGAAGGAACCGAATGACATTCTTTGCCCAGCTATTATACCTAATGATATGTTGATAACGGGTACACTTGTTTCGAAGTGATCACGAAGAAAATGTACGGCAGAATGATGCGACATAGGATAATTATAGGCAAGGCCATGAATGCGAGAATGAAGACAGCAACGAAACGCAATATGGAAACGAGAGTCAGTTGGAAATATGAAAATTATTTCGCGAAAAAGAAAGAGCTAATGAACAACAGACACAGATTGCAGTTGCGAATAAGTTTCAAGAACAACAATGGAAAGGTGAATATTTTGCAGATTGACGAAAGATGTAAGTAAGTAAGTCAGAGTTTTTCAAACTGTGGTCCGCGGACCTCTGGGGGTCCGCGAAGGATTTAGCGGGGGTCCGCGAGAGCGTTCTGAAAATAATGTGATGCTTAACACTGTATGGTTTTATCATTAACAGCCTGTGTTTTCAAATTCATACGCTACTTATTGTGTTCCTGTAACTGTATGATCCACAAGGATCCAATTGGGTATTCGATCACACCAGTTTTGTGATGCTGCTGATAGTTATTCTTTGCGTACTAGGGCCTACAGTGACGTAAATAAGATGTAGGCTTATGGTCACGTTACATTTCTAGCCTAAAACACGTGTGTTTTTATAAAATTTAATATAGGGCCTATAATTTCTGCTAATCGACTGCCAATCATTTCTGCACCCAATGTAAGCGCGATGTATTTGAAGCCTTCATCAGAAGTAGGCCTACAACTAGATTCCATTTAAAAAAGTTTGCTTTTTTTAGATCTCACCCCTTAGTTTTGTTCACTTGGCCATAACACTGAAATACATCAAGTTTTGTAGCAATCGCATAACATTTACTGGTCGCACAAGACCTGTTAAGTTTCAAACACTGCAATGTGGTATTACCTAAGGCCCTATGTACACATGCAATACTCCGCGTTGTTACACTGCTTAATAAATGTTACCGGCTGCACATTTTTTGAACGATTAAATTTTGGGGGTTCTGGAAACTGCTGGCTCTCAACCATCTGAAGCAGGTTATTGTTTCTGCTCCTCCTGGTTTGTATTAGCGGAATTGAATGTCTGTATTAGAGTGGCGCCCCGTTCGGTTGCGTCGTGACCACCTTATTTTTTTAAAACTTGCACTGTGCTGTGGTGTATGCTTCAAAAAGCTTGGATCTTGCAAGAGGAAACCTTGTTGGATATCCATGGAAGCAAAAAACTTCTTTGTGTTCCGTGACACGAATGAGACAGCTGTTTTCCATAGATACAGTTCTCGTCAATTGTCACTCGAACTGGAGGATCTTCTACACCCACATTACAGAAGGCTCCAACCATATCTGCTTTTTCCATAACACAAAGTTCAGGATAAAAAAGTAGGGACCTGCGAAGCTTCGATATTCGATTCGAAAACGAATCGGACGGCGGTATTCGATTCGATTCGAAAATGATGTCATGATTCGAAAAAATTTCGAATCATTTGTCAGAAAAATGATTATCCTTTGACGCACTTTGTTGTAAACTAATTGTTTTAATTGTTTACGGCGCGTGGATTGGTTGTTGAATTTCTGCGTGCAACGCGGCACGCGACGACAGCAAACCCTCTGGCAAGAAAAAGGTTTATAATTAGAATGTTATACTCAGAGCTTCTCAATTGAAAATAGTAGGCGGTTTGAAAATCGATCGCGCTGGATTGAGTATGCAAGCGATGCGCGGCAGACCTCTAGAGCTTTTGTGCACAGCGTATTTTGTGTATCGTATTCGTATAGCTGCATATAATTAGTGACTTTACGAATGATGTCACGAGGCGTGAGGTGTCGACCGTGTTGTTATGGCCAATCATATTGCACGAAATTAGAGTGCTCACTCAGCAGTCTTATAGGTCACGGCACGCATTCACCTAAGTAAATTAATGTAGTGTAAATTAGGTTCGTCTATCGTCTTGGAGTCTAACTCAAACTCATCGAGCGACGACCGACGGTGCGACGCCTTCGGCTAGGCGAGCGATTAATTGCTCGCCCGTACCTTTGCTGGTCTCAAATTATTTGTGTTATTTATTTTTAATTCTGTTAACAAACCTAATGTTTAGTTTAATTGATTTTAAACTGCAGAAAAACTATTGATGATACTGTGGTACGCCTGTGCAATCAAGCTTCATGAATATCAAACTGGTACCCGCTGATTCGATTCGAGATTCGATTCGAATTCGAACCTTTACCTCCGATTCGATTCGAGATTCGATTCGACTAAAAATTTGTGATTCGCAGGTCCCTAAAAAAAGGCCAGACCAGGAAGTGATTCACTCTAGAACCACAAATGGTGCATGAACATTTTTATGGCTATGTCTACTGCGGTAGACTACAAGATCTTTCAATAGCTGTATATCGTTTCGTGGAGCAGATATTGCTGATGTGCACATGTACCATGCTTTCAGAGACAAGACACAGCAGGGTCTTGCCCCAAATATTGAATTGATACAATTCACCAGCTTCTTTCTGTCTCCTCGCATCGTCCACTTCGCTCCTCGAACAGATTGGATCTTTCAGTTCCTCAGACTAAAACACCTAAGGTGCAGTCCCGATCTTTTGCCTCAATTGGTTCCTCTCTCTGGAATATACTGTCTCCTTCTACTCGCTCTCAAATATTAATAGGTAAAACCCCTCGTCTTCTTTTGCTTTCCTCAAGACTTATATCTTTCATTTTGGCCTTGCATACAGGGGGCACCTCTGAACGGTTCACCCTACTAGAGGCGCTTTTAAAATATTTAAATACAATACAATACAAACATGTTAAACTGTTGAAGACCAGATAGTTCAGAAGCTGTCAAACAAAACTGAGAGCGAAACAAATAAATTGTAAGACTGTAGATAATTTTTCCCATCCATCGAGCCCTGTGGTAAGCACCACGTGCGCTGATACGGATACTGGGAGAAGGCTCATCTCCAATAAACAATAGTGACAACGGCAACAACTCCTTATAGTCATCTCTGGGATGAAACTGTTGCGGCTGCTGACGAAAAAATAGCAGTAAGTTTTTGTTCAGTGGCTCATGTTCAGCGGTCATTGTTTCGTCTTTCATCGCACACTGATAGTATGAATTGTCAATGTGAATCCATGCAGCAGATATAAAAAAGACGGGTCATTGAGATTAACATGTGATTACAGATATCTTAACACTTTCGTCGTTAACTGTAATATCCCATGCCGATTGCCAGAGATGTGTTGAACAAGATCGGAAAATCCAACGTCATCTCAATCCTAGACTGTTGAAATACTTATTTAACATGTCCAGTGACAGAAGAGGATCAGTGGAAAACTGCGTTCGTTACTCAGAATGGACTGACTGTGCGAGTTTACAAAAGTCCCAATTGGAATGGTAAATTCTGGACAAACATTTCTAAAGATAATTACATGGTTTAACACTTTTGAAATAAATTTTCAGAGTCGATGATATCATGTTGATGATATTGCTGCTCGTTCGCACTGGGGCATACATTGAAAGCATTTAAATGCATATTTAAACAGAATGAAGGCACACGACAGAGCACTTAAATTTAAAGAAATACAATATTCCTGAAAGTGAAGTGAATTTAAATTGCGACAGTAGCGACAGTAGCGGTTGGTGCTGTTCTGAAACAAATAGACTGTGAGGAATTTGAACGCACTATTTCTTTTATAAATCAGTTAAACGTTGACGACCACAGAAGATGAACCACAACTGAAGTGTAGGCCTATGTCATAGTCTGGGCATTAAACAAATTGAAGAAAATTGCAATTATGTACCAGATTAATGGTTTCAGAGACCGTGACCCATCGACTTTCTGTCAGAGTTTATGCTAGTTTGTCAAGTTGGTACGGTGGACATTGACGCTGCACCTATGTTGTAGCGGTTAATTATAACATTGAATATTGACTTAAATCATTTGTCAAGATTTTGACGTTGCATAGTAATTTGTTTATTACGTGTGATTGTTCAAAATTAGAAACTTTTAAAGGATAATGTGCGCACTTGAAAAACGAGTGAAGGTAGTGTGAGAATAATTAAAGGGCTTGCTGCAATAACCAGGTATGTCGGATTTTTTAAGTTTTGGCAAAAATGACTTCAAGGATTTGACACTTCAAACTGTTGTATCCAAGCCATTTTCGACATATCGACAATCTGTTTGAAGCACAATGTGAATGTGAGTTATTATTGTTTTCCACGAAATTTTACATAATACAATGCAAACGATAACATTTATGAACATTCTTCACGACATTCTGCTTCATACCGGGTTATTGAGTGTCAATAACCCGATATGAAGACAAAATTATCTGCTATTAGTCGACATACCTTATTCTTGCACCAAATGATGACTAGTACAGAGTACAAATTAATCGTGCAATAAGAAGGTAAGTCATCATAGCTGCATTACAGTAAGAAAAAATAATGCAAAATCAGCGGGCATGTCCAATAACCTGATTGTTGCACCGGTTTTAATTTAAAAAAATTGGAAGAAAAAACGACAATGTTTGTTATCATGCCGTGATATTGCACTGGAGTAATGCTGCCGGCTGCACAAAACCATATGTTGACAATGTTTTATCCAAAACTTACTTAGACTTAGTTCCTCCTGTTCCGATCGGAGCATTGGTCGACAAGTCTTCGCCATTCCACGCGGTCACCAGCAGCATCCTCCGCATCATCCCAGCCCAATCCCATCCTCTCAAGATCTTCTCTAAAAGTTCGTCTCCAGGTTTTTCTCGGCCTGCCCCTTTTCCGTCTTCCACCCTCCGGCACCCAGTCCATCGCCACCCTCGCAATTCTCTCCCTCGGCAATCTGAGTATGTGTCCCGCCAACCTTCCTCTTCTTCCCGCAATGATATGCTCGAGGTCCTGCGATCCCGCCATTCTCATCCTCATCCAAAAGCCAATCCAAAAATAATCACATTTGCATCAAGTTTGCAGGGTATATAGAATACAGTATTCCAAGCATGCTAGCATACTGTTTCACATAAACCTGGTATGTCGACATCCCTGGTTATTGAGGTAAGCCCTTCAATTCTGGATTAGCGATTGGCAACGTTTTGATGATATGTTAGACGCAGGGCCGTTTTAAGGTCGTCGTAGGCCCTAGGCATTCGCATTCGCAAGCCCTTCCATACACCTACCAATTACTCATCGTCTCTTACATTCACCTCAGACTCCCCCGTCCGCAATCTTGGTATTAGGCCTACTTTTGATCCACACCTCTCCTTCTCTAACCACATCTCTAACCTCTAGCGCTCCTGCTTCATGCACATTCGTGACCTCCGACGCATCCGGCCTATGCTCGACCTTAAAACTGCCTCCACCATTGCTACCTCCATTATTCATTCAACGCTTGACTACTGCAATTCCCTCTTCCTCAGCCTTGAATCCACCCAAATATATATCAAGCGTCTCCAACTTATCCCAAACTCACTAGCCAGAGCTGTCACTAGAACTCCCAAACATCATCATATCACTCCCACCCTCAAATCACTCCATTAGCTAAAATCCCAGAGCGAATTCATTTCAAAGTCCTATCACTAACCTAAAACTCCCTACAATATTTCCAGCCCGAATACCTCCGTGATCTCTTCACCATCCAGGAAACCCGCTCCGCCCGATTATCCTCCTCTCTCAATCTTTCGCGACCTCCAATCACTACTCATCTGAAGTTCTCCAACCGAGCCATATCCAGCACAGCACCACGCCTCTGGGATGATCTCCCCTGAATTCCTTAGATTCTCCCTTCCGCCATCATCATTGCAACCTGTCATTCAGCCTCTTCCTCATATTCCTCTATCTATCACGCCCGGGCTTTCCACTCAAAATTAAAGTCTCATCTTTTCAAACACTCCTACCCTGACTCATCTGATCCTCCGCCTTCCAATTCTTCTCGCCCTAAACGACACACGCCTTTACAGCTGCTCTGCCTCCTCTATTGATTTGGCCCTCTGGAAACCGAACTCTGACATCTTTTGGACAACTCTCTCGAAAACCCTCTACGGAAAACGTTCTACTTTGACGAAACGCTCGTGAATAGGCTGGTGCCATGCGCTTGGCCTAGAGTGGCGCCTTAGAAGTTTGGATATTACGACAGCGATAAGAACCGAAACGAAACTGTCAACTCTGCATTGAATCTAAATGCACTGCTTTCAATTGAAAACGACTAAACGCGGGATATGACATTTGAGGACGTTATATGTGATTTTGCTAATGCAAAGAGCCACAAAGTAGGCTAGCACAGCTTAATTCAACCTTCGCAGGACGAAGAGGGGTAAATAATTACCCCAGGGGTGTTTGAATGTTGATTGCGGAGCAGCTGTAGGTAGGCATCATTTGTCGTTCCATGTGTTTACAAGTTACCAAGAATGACATATTCTGACTGCATACCCACCACATTGCCATGTGGTGGGAACGAGAGTTTTCAATCCAAAGTGTCCTGGGGTAAAAATTTACCCCACTTCGTCCTCGACGTCGTTATTTTTTCGTTCATAGGGCAGATATGTTTTTTAAAGATATGAGCTTATAAGTGACTTTCAATGATAAATCAAGTGTGGAATCTACCATGGAACTGAGTATTAATAGTTTCATAATTGTGGAGAGTTTATTTTCCAAGATGGCGGCCAATATGGCCGCCAAAACAAAAATATGCATGTCTCAGCTCATAGGTAACCTAAAATGACAAATGAAGTGTCAATTGTAATATTTCCAAGGTCAAGGAATCGATTTATCGCAGTGGCAATAGTGTGTGAATACTACTGTCCAAGATGGCGGCCAACATGGCCGCCAAAACACAAAAATGTGTATATCTCGGCTCGTAGGTAAGATATAGTGACAAACGAAGTGTCAATTGTAGCATTTCCAAGGTCGAGGAATTCACTTATCGTAGTGACAATAGCGTGGGAATACTACTATCGAATATGGCGGCCAATATGGCCGTCAAAACACGAAAATAGGAATTATCAATCAGCTGACTGATCGGTCACTATTGCCACTGCGATAAATCGATTCCCTGACCTTGTAAATGTTACAATTGACACTTCAGTTGTCATTGGAGCTTACCTACAACCTGAGATATACATATTTTTTTGTTTTGGCGGCCATGTTGGCCGCCATCTTGTAAATTAGTATTCCCACACGATTGCCACTACTATAATTTGATTTATTGACCTTAGAAATGTTACAATTGATACCTCATTTGTCATTGTAGCCTACCTATGTGCTGAGATATATATATTTTTGTGTTTTCGCGGCCATATTGGCCGCCATCTTGCAAAGTATTATTCCTACACTATTGTCACTATGATAAATCGATTCCTTGACCTTGAATATGTTACAATTGACAATTCATTTGCCATTGTAGCATACCTATGAGCAGAGACATACCTATTGTTGTGTCTGGTGGACATATTGGCCGCCATCTTGAAACATAGTATTCCCACACTATTGCCACTACAATAAATCGATACCTTGGCCTTGGGAATGTTACAATGGACACTTCGTTTGTCATTGTAATTTACCTATGAGCTGAGATATATATATTGTTATATTTTGGCGGCCATGTTGGCCGCCATCTTGGACAATAGTATTTGCACACTATTGCCACTATGATAAATCGATCTCTTGACCTTGAAAATGTTACAATTGATACTTCATTTGTCATTGTAGCTTACCTACGTGCTGAGATATACAATGTTTTGTGTTTTGGCGGCCATATTGACCGCCATCTTGAAAAGTAGTATTTGCACACTATTGCCACTATGATAAATCGATTCCTTGACCTTGGAAATGTTACAATTGACACTTCATTTGTCATCGTAGCTTACCTGTGTGAGCTGAGATATTATACATTGTTTTGGGGTAAAAAATTATCCCTCTTCGTCCTCCGTGTGTCGTAAAATCTTTCCATCCTGCGAAGGTTGTCTCAGTACAAAAGTTATTAAATTTGAAGTTGCTGTTGTTTGCAATTTCCTTTTTCCATTTCTCCTGTCAATATTTTTAGATTTTCAGACTTTCGTAGGCCCCTGAAAGCTTCGTAGGCCCTAGGCACAGTGCCTACAGTGCCTACTGTACCTAGTGGATAAGACGGCCCTGGTTAGACGCAACTGCGCAGTTTACAGATTCAACGCCGATTAAACAAACATAACTTGCAAATTCAACTGCTATATTACAGTGAAATGCGAATACGAACTGCGAAAACCAATTCAGCTTTGTTCAGCATTTAGACAGAGTGGTTATCTCGAAATTCTAACTGCGCAGTTGTTAATATCTGTGCATGTAAACTCACTTAGGCGACACCATGTGCGAACTTGATGTTGACATAATGAGTGAAGATGTGAGCAGTATTTTTAGTCGGCATAAAATCTGCAAACTGCGCAATTAATATCCGTACAAAAGTTAATGTAGAAATTGCTGAAAGAGCCGATACAGCGGCCATGGTTTACTGTTCTGTAAAACAATAGCGGCACAAAAGAAGTTTCCAGATTCGATTATAATCATAGAAAATACTCACGCAAAGTCATACTGCAGTGTATGAAGAATCCTGAAATATATTCGTCGTTTTTAACCAGCTCTATTTCATAAAGGTCCTTGACATAATAGCAGTAATTATCAGCATCAGTGATGGTAAGGTAAAACATGATGCATTGCGCTCTTCTCTCGCACATTATTTCGCAATGTACCCCCTCGGGGAAACTTTTGTTATATAGTTGATGAGGTGCATATACTCCACCATGATATACGAAATAAACCTCCTTTCCTAAAATAAAAATATACTACAGAATTTCTACTAAAGGTTATGAAAGAAAGAATTCAAGAATTCCTACCCTAAACCAGGGGCGGCGCCAGACACTTTTTGTTACCAGGGCATAGCCAGGGCTGTCATACAAGTAACCAGTGCAGAAGGCGAATTATGAAGAGCGCGGTAGCGCGAGCTTAAATGTTGACCATATAAGATCGCGCTACCGCGCTTGCCATAAATCGCCCCAAGCAAGTTATATTTGTCTATATTCAGGAGGTCAGATGGGTAAAGCCCCACCCCACACCCCCACACCCCGGGAGCTGAACGCTTTTTGACATTTGTAAAGCAAATTTTAACATTTCAGTGAATTAAGTGAATTTATATATCAGTATATAACAAATATGCCCGAACAAATTCTGGACAGGGCAAAAATTCTGGCAGGGCATCGACCAGGGCAAAGGCTTTTTTACCAGGGCATTTGCCCGGGCGCGCCCTGGTGTAGCGCCGCCTCTGCCCTAAACCACCTGATCCTCAGCCTCGCATGCTTTTTCGTCCTCCGTGAAACCCTCGGTAACAACTGCTCTGCCTCTCTCTTGTCTCTCTGGCAACCGGACTCGGACCAACAATGGACATCGATCTCTGATACGACGCAGCGCTTGTGAATAAGCTTAGCTTAGCTTTACAATGGCGCTTTAGAAAATTGGAGATTACGATTACGATTTCAAAGTAATGTGGACAGTTTCTGAGCAACAATGAGCTCTTTTTAAAAATGTAGCGGCCTAAAGTGTATGCGTGCTCTAGCAAACACCAGTTATAGTATGACTGTAAGTCTATAACTGTATGATCCATGCGGGTCCCATTGGGTATTTATTTATTCTTGGTGTACTACAGTGACGTAAGTAAGATGAATGGTCACGTTGCATTTTCAGCCTAATAAAATGAGTGTACAGTAACATGCTGGTCCGTTTCCTGATTGTGTCAAATCTCGACTTGTAGAAATTTGCGGAATAGGCCTAATTTTATTATTATTATCATCTATTTCATAAAACTGAGCTCTTTTGGTAAAAAGAATATCTAGCTAGGAAAAACTTTGTTTGTCCGAGGCGACGCTCGAAAGAGTTAATGTTTAGTTTACTAAGTGGTTAATTTGTGTTACCTGCACTTCACTTAGGGATCGCCTCATTAAGCTGTGCATAAAGTATATATGTCAGATTTCTACTAGGAAAGGGGAAGGGTTTCTGCTTGCTGGGGACCAATTATGGATCCCTGATACAAATCTGGAAGAGTTTCGTGCCGAATGGACCATCTATAGAGAAGCACATTATGATTTTGGACTACTTCAATATCGATCTGTTAAGCATGGGAGGCCATTCTGGAACGAGTTTTTAAAAGTTACTCTAGTATTAACGATTGAACTGGAAAAAATAAAACTAGACACGGGCGAAACAATCACCGCATTCCGCTACTTTAGGAGTACCGCAGCACCAATCCTCAATAAAGCCGATATTCGGGGAGTTCTGCATTAGGCCAAGGCCTAAATCCTAGAGCGCATCGAGCAGTTCACGAACGAGGGCTCAGGGTGGAGGCTGAAGCAAGATTTGGCTTTTCAGCTTTCGATTGGCTGATAGCCAATTTTTCAAACCGCCAAATATCAGCCAGTTCGAACGAGAAGCTACTTTCCCACAACAAAGTATATACCCCTCGCACGGTTATTAATGTAAAGAATGAAGATAACCTATGCTTCGAGTGGGCCATATTAAGCGCCATGTATCCAGTTGAGTAGTAGACCATGGTCGACATCAGGGCTGTAGTGGTAAAACAAGAGATGAGTATACGCTACTGGTTAGTTTTCCGAAACAAATTGGAGGTGAGTCTACGCTACCGTATTTCGTGAGTATCTAGACCTGGGAGTCGACCCCAATAAGTCGACTTGGGTCGACTTGGTCATCCCAAGTCGATTCGAGTCGTTTCTTCTTAGCGCAACTGACCCCAAGTCGAATTTGTAACAGAAAAGTGACTTGAAGTTGTTTTCCCCACAAGTCGACTTAAACTGACTTGAGACAACAAAAAAAACCTAAATTTATCACGTCACACTAATGATCGTGAGGCCAGGGCAGGATTTAGGCCTAAGCAGTTTTGTAATGTTTTGGAAAAACGAATGAAGCATAGGCCTACCATTCCTAACTGCGTGCTTAGGCTGCAATAGTATTATGTACAAGATGTACAAGTGGGGCGTGGTGGCTCAGTGGTAAGTTCGGCGCCTTGTGACCGGAGGGTTGCAGGTTCGAATCCCACTCTAGCCGCTGCGTACGGACCTTGGGCAAGTCCTTCACTCGCAATTGCTCGTGGCGCTTCGGCGTGAAAACTCCGACACAGTATCAAATGCTGTAGTCGGGAGCGCCTCTGAGTAGTAGTTGACTTCGAGAGGCGCTATAGAAATATCCGGAATAAATAAAAAAAAAAGATGATTGCCTGTCATATATGAATATGATGGGAGAGGAAGAGGCAGGCGGGAGAGTTGAAGGAGTGAGGCAGAGACAGACTCACAAACTGCTGTTTGTCCATGTGTCAAATTGTCTGTCTGTCTGACCGTCCGTCCGTCCGTTCTGGTGTGCGCCCGCACGTCCAACTGCCCAGCGCTGAGCGTAGGTGGGCCGGGCCAATTTCGCTCGCCCGCGTAATATGGCGGCCTAACGGAGGTCGTCGAACGCAGTGAGAGAGGGAGAGGGAAGGAGTGAGAGGGAGGGAGGGAGGGAGGGAGGGAGGGAGGGAGGGAGGGAGGGAGGGAGGGAGGGAGGGAGGGAGGGAGGGAGGGAGGGAGGGAGGGAGGGAGGGAGGGAGAGACGGATTTAGTAACCACTGTTTGTCCATGTGTCAATCCATCCGTCCGCCGGTGCAGGTATGCGCCCGCACGTTCACACGCCCAGCGCCGATTGTCGGCGGGTCGGGCCAACTTCGTTCGCCCGCGTGATATGCATGCCGGCCTTAGGAACGTCGTCGCAGTCACATTCCAGACATTCCAGAGCGTTTCCCGTAGGATACACGGATCTGGAAAACTATTATAGAGATTATCGACGCCGGCTTGGCTAAACAGTTACTTACTTAAATTTTATCGGTGTCGCATATGATTTATTTATATAATTTTTTTAGGATTTATTTATAAAATTTGTTATTCTATGTTAAAACGTCACACATACGTTTGATAAAAAAAATTGCGAATCGAAATGTTAAAAATTTTATTCATCAGGTGTTTGTTGAGGTCTCATTTCTGAATGATTACTCATTAGATATGAAAGTAATGCTTGCCAGGCAAAACTGGCTCGACATATTGTAGGCCTACTATTAGCTGTACGTAATCGTTAAGCTATTACCATTGCAGAAGTCGACTTTAAGTCGGAAGTTGGTTGTTTTTCTGCCAAGTCGGATCAAGTCGTTTTGACTCCAAGTCGTCGACTTCAAGTCGACTTCAAGTCACTTTAGGGTCAAGTCGGGTCAAATTGGCTGACCAAAGTCACTCCCAGGTCTATGAGTATCACCTTGTCACCTTATGCCGTCAGTTCGTGGAACTCTAGCGACCGTCATGACCAGCCTCCTCCATTCCTCCCTGTTCCGTACCGCGTCCCTTAGTTGTGCAGGGTTCATCGCTGTCCTCCTGTGTATATCCTCCATCCAACGAGTTCTCGGGCGGCCCCTTTTCCTCACCCCCTCTCCGCACGCCAGCATCATCTCCTTCTCCAACCCGGCTGCTCTCATCACGTGTCCAAAGTACATCAATTTCTGTCTGATGGCCCTTTGTTGTAGCGTCATGATTGTCTTCTCTTAGTTGTCCTATCTCCTGGATTACAGATACATTTGTTCTCTTTTCTCTCCACGATATTCCCAGCAACCTTCTCCATGTCCACATTCCACACGCATTGATCTTCTCTTCTGTCGCTTTTATTTTTGTCCATGTCTCGCTTCCGTATAGCACTATCGGAAATATCATCGACTTCACCAACCCTGTTTTTGTCTCCATGCTCACATGCCAATCTCTCCATATCTTTTCCATTCCCTGCATTGCGGATTTTCCTAGTGTTATTCTCCGTCTCACCTCCGGCTCGCATCTTCCCTCTCTTTCGATCATTGAGCCCAGAAACGAGAAACTTGCTACGACCTGTATTTCCTCTCCGTCTATCTCGAATGTTTCCCATTCTGCCGTTGTCATGATCTTAGTCTTCTTGATATTAAAGTATAATCCTGCTTTCTCGCTTTCTTTCCTTAATCTTCGTATGAGTTCTGCGAGGTCATCTTTTCTTCCGGCCAAAAGCGTTGTGTCATCCGCATACCTTAGATTATTTAGTATTTGTCCTGCAATCTTCACCCCTTCCCCCGCCTTTTCCAGCTCTGCCATTCGGGTTATTCTTTCCGCATATAAATTGAACAAAACCGGAGATAGTATGCACCCCTGTCTCACTCCTTTCCCTATCTTGAATTTTCCAGTGTCGCCGTGTTCCGTCCTAACCACTGCCTCCTGGTTCTCATATAAGCTCTTAAGCAAAATGATGAGATGCGTTGGTATTCCCATCTCCTTTATGGTTCTCCACATTATTGCATGGTTTATGCAGTCAAAGGCTTTGCTGTAGTCAATGAAACAAAGGTGTATCTTCTGACCGTACTCCCGCTGTCTCTCCATTATCCACCTCAAATTTGCGATGTGATCTCGTGTTCCTCGCCCCTTCCTGAAGCCTGCCTGATTTGCCGGCAGCTCTCTCCCCACTGTACTCTCCATTCTTTTGTGTATTATCTTGAGCAGTACTTTGCTAGTATGCGTGAGTATACGCTGCAGTATTTTAATATAAATAAATAAAAAATGTGTGAGGTGAGTATACGGACTCTAGAGGTGAGTACACGCTGCATACCTGCGTATACCCTTGACTACAGCCCTGGTCAACATCCGGATCGACGAAGTAAGTATCAGGCCCACCTCGGTAAATTTAATTTTGAAAAGATCGATTTTCCAGTGAAGGTAACGGATATTGACAAATTTGAGCGCCAAGACCCAATTATAAGCGTCTCAGTCTTCGGGTGGGATAAAGGCCCGTATCCAATTCACATTTCAAGCATGCCCAGTTTCTGCAATGTTGACCTTCTACTACTGACCAACGACGTAAATGAAAAATTTCATTATATCTGGATTAAGGACATTGCCCGCATGCTCAATAAAAACAGCAAATTTAAAGGGCGAAAACATCCTTGTCGTCGTTGTCTCCATGTCTTCTCCACAGAAGCTTTTTGCGCGAGCACATCACAGATTGTCAAGGCATCAGTAAGATGCCTCAGCGGATTGAGATGCCAAAAGAGGATGAAAATATCCTCAAATTCCAGAATCACCACAAACAGATGTGCGTTCCATATAACATATAGCCTACGCCGACTTCAAGGCTCTAAACATTCCATTTATGAATGCGGCCATGAATCCAAACAAGAGCAATACAAGACCGATCGCCGAGCAGAAACCATGCAGCTTTTGTTATATAGTAGTTCGATGCGATGGCCGCACGATGAAGCCGGTGCTATACCGTGGATAAAACTTCGTGCAAGAGTTCTTACGACGAATACAAGGCGTGCAGGCCTCTATCGAACAAAGGCTGACCGCCCCAGCAAGGATGGTTATGTCAGCGGCCGATCGCCAATCCCTTCCGCGAGGCTATCGAATGTCACATCTGCGTAAAAGCACTAGAAACGGGAAGAGTTCACGACCGCTCCCATATCACTGGAAAGTACAGAGGTGCCCCTCGCAACGCCTGCAACCACAAACTTCGAATATATCGCCAATCCTTCCGCGAAGCTATCGAATGTCACATTTGCGTAAAAGCACTAGAAACGGAAAGAGTTCACGACCACTGCCATATTACCGGAAAGTACAGAGGTGCCGCTCACAACGCCTGCAACCTCAAACTTCGAATATATCGCCAATCCTTCCACGAGGCTATCGTAAAAGCGCTAGAAACGGAAAGAGATCACGACCACTGCCATATCACCGGAAAGTACAACGTACAGAGGTGCCGCTCACAACGCCTACAACCTCAAACTTCGAATATATCCCGAGAAGTGTAAGGTACCAGTGGTTTTCTACAATCTGCGAGGTTACGACAGTCATCTCATCATGCAAGCGATCGGAAGCAGTGAGGCCGCACAGGATATGAGAAACTAAAATTAGCTGCATTCCAAACAAAATGGAAAAGTACATGACCTTTTGTCTGGGGCGATTACAGTTCATCGATAGCCTCCAGTTCCTGAATAGTTCGTTAGACAAGCTGTCTGGAAATTTAACAGTGGCGTATTTAAACGAAAATTTCGCTCATAACGAAAGGTTAAAATTAGATCTTTTGAGGCGAAAGGGTGTGTACCACTTCGAGCACTTTGACGATTACCACCGCTTCGAAGAAGACCGACTTCCACCTACAGAGGCGTTCTACAGCAAGCTCACCCAAGGGAACATCTCGGATGAGGATAATCAACACGCCCAGCGAGTATGTAACGAATTCGACGGAAAAACTCTGGACGATTATCACGACTTGTATCTCCGCACGGATGTACTTCTACTAGCCGATGTCCTCGAGACCTTCAGAGACACAAAGCACTACAGTCTAGATCCGGAAAACTACTTCAGCCTGCCTGGAATGGCCTTGGACACTTTGCTAAAAAGACAAAAATCGATCTCGAACTTCTCGCCGATATAGACGACGATACCACGAAGGTATAAAACTGGAACATGTACCTCGATGCTAATAACCTCTACGGCTGGGCCATGCAACAGCCGCTACCAGTTGGAGGATTCAGCTGGGAGAGTCCAACACTCAACCAAGTGTTGGAAACTCCAGACGACGCCCTCGAAGGCTTCATAATCGAAGTCGATCTTGAGTATCCGAAGCACCTCCACGATGCTCACAACGACTATCGCTTAGCATCGGAGACAGTAACAGTCCAAGAGGAGTGGTTGAGTGACTATCAGATGTGCTTATAAACGAGTTGGGAGGCAAGTTCACAAAGCATGCGAAGTTAGTACCCAGCCTACGACCTAAAGAGCGTTATGTAGTTCATTATCGAAATCCCAAACTCTACCATTCGTTACTGCCTATGAGCTTCTAAAATCCATCGTGGCATTAAATTCAATCAAAAAGCCTGGATGGCTTCATACATCGAGATGAATACGAAATTGAGAGCGAAGGAAACGTCGGAATTTCTGGTACAACGATGTGAAAAACTAGTACGGAGAAAAAGCCCACTTGCTACATACAGACACTGACAGCCTGTTATTCCAGGTGTATTTGCCGATATGTGGAACAAAAAACACTTATACAACTTTAGTGAGTTTTCAAAGGATTGTCTATACCACAGCGCAGAAAATAAGAAAGTTATTGGAAAGTTCAAAAACGAGTGCAATGAAGTCGCTATCGCGGAATTCGTGAGATTGCGTCAGAAGATGTAATCGATCTTAAAATCGGGCGGTTCAGAGATGGGGAAAGCAAAGGGCGTCCAGAGAGCAGTTGTGAAGAACGATCTACCCCACGAGTCATACAAAGAATGCCTGTTCGAACGAGAAGAGCTGCGTACACACAAGTTGCGATTCGAAGCCACGACCGCCATATAGGTGTGTACGAGCAGAATAAGATCAGCCTCTCTGCATTAGACTAAAAAGTGGATTTCTCAGGATGGGATAACAACGCTTGCATACGGGCACTACAAAATCAACGGCTGAGTATTCTGTCGGGTGGTAGATCAGTGCCCATAGGAATCTAAAGTGCAGCTCCTCACGCACAAACCTGCGGGTAAGACCGTCTACCAGATGGTACAACGCCAGCTGACCGGCCTGCTGAGCAACATCCAAAAAAGCGTGGATGGTGAGCGACCAATTAGGTTCGGTGGCACGTTTACAACCACCCTCGAGCTCGCTGGGAGCGTACAAATACCGAACGACATCACTGTGTCCAAGAATTGGCTCATCCAAGCCCCGCCAATTAATCCGCGAATGAGTCTGCAAATGAGTCTGCAAATGAGTTTCATTTGCGTTTGCGTTTGCGCGAACGGGAAGAGAGGGCTTAAGTACTGTCTTAGCAGCTTTAATGGCTTCATCTGGCTTCATGTCAAGAAACGCATCGGCTCGTCATTTATCGCAGCTACAACTTTAGGCAAACGTCGAACCCATTCGACTGATCTTTCCGGGGACCCATTCACGGAAGCAATTCCTGAGCGAATTGTGCACCGAAGAGTCGTTCGGCCAGTGTCCGGTTGAAGCGTTCGACGATGCCCTGTTGACGATGGTTTCTGGCCTGTCCGCGTCTTACAATGGCGTAAAACACTCATATATTCCCGTCCAGGATCGACCTCAAGAGTCGAGGCCAAATAAGTGGGCCCCGATTTTAGATCCGGCTTAAAGCCACGGCGACTTAAGCCAAACTTTTATCAATCAACGGTTCAGCTTCTTTGTACCGTGAAGCAACATCTACAACAGTGAGAGCATATTTATGTCTTGCGACCTTCTTTATCGTGAGGTAAAACAAGAGATCGTCCTGATGTATAGCGTCTGGTCGATTTTTCACGAACTTTGGACGCGTTATGTGACGGGGAACGGGTATATAAATCTGCCACTCCGCTTGTTTCATCAGCCAATCGCGAGCCTCGGCCTCTGAAACCTTGGCGGCTGAGGCCAGTTTTTCACGGCAGCCCGACCTCGCCAGTAAGCCCTAGGGCTGTAATAGATAGTTGAAAGGTGCCTAGACATTTTTATATTTTCGCCTTCTAACACCCATCCCCAGCCTCGACTTCGCTGACATAATGGCCGATAGAGCCGCGCGTTGTTCTTCCCATAATCTGGAGTTTCATTGGAGAATGCGAGCTTTGTTGCGGCCGCAGCGAGGATGTCATCTGCGTGGTTGCGCCCCGGAGTTTCTTTGTGCGCCTCGTAAGCAACATTTTGGTGAAATACGCACGGTCGAGCTGATTAACACCGTGATAGCGCTGTGTCAGCCGTTTATCGAATTTTGTGAATGGTCCACAGTAAGAATATTTTCCCGTGTTCTGAAAAAACCTCCTGGAATATTTTCCGAAGACCTACCGGATGGAAGGCTCATATGCATCTCAGGCAGAGGTAGAGCGTCGAGAGCGCTATTCGGCAGCGAACGACCAGTCTTCCGCCCATTCGAAGGCAATATCTGGCTCTTCCTCGGGCACAGGTTCCCGTCTTGGATGGTCGCCCGTTCTTTAGCTCGATGTTTGTTTCATTTGAAGTCTCAGTATGTTTCTTACATCGAAGGCAAAACATTGTTTTTGCTGAATACGATTAAAACTCTTTCTCTCCATTTGGAAATAACAAATTTTGACCTCGAAGCTGACGATAGAAAAAAACACCACCGTTGGTTGTTGCCATCCAGCATACGGTGTATCATTTGTGGGCCAAGCGTATGAAGAAAAACAAACCTACTGTTCAAACGCTTTCTGACAAAGGAGTATCTACGTTTTGATCGACTATACCTATACTCGAAGTCTCTGGGACAGGAACAATATAAAATCCTACGGGACTGGGTTACAGAACTCGAAAAAGTTGCTGGGAAAGCAGTGGCGTCTTTTCACTCGTCAGCTGAAGACATAATTCCAGTCGAATCGTTAAATAAGAATGCCAGAAGCCTTCCGTTTGACTATTTTATGCTTGAAAAACAGGGCCAATCGAGAAATATTTCACCATGGGGAGGCACGGTGGAGCGAACTGCTTCTACTTTACTTAAATTTACTTCCGCATTCCCAAGCAAGCCATCCGCGACAATGAAAATCTTATAACCCTCTTCAACCAGGACATTAAGAATTTGCCGGCTATTCACGATACGTTCGTGGGCGGTGATATGCCGTTCGATGAGTTCCGTACGTTCTTCAGCGAGTGCGCTGCCATATGGAATCGCAGTCATAGATTTGACGTACAAGGTGTACGATGGAAATATCGTTGCGGGTTCGATCGCTTCTATAAGCCCAAGGCAAGTATTTAATGAAACGAAATAGCCAAGATATACAACCGCGATGTGGACAAAAGTTTCGTCCAAACAAAAGCGAGACGCGTTGACTCACGATTATTTAGCTCGCAGGAACCGACTGACACAGCGTTTCGTGGATGAGAAGTTCGGGGAGGCTAACTTCCAGTACGATACGGAAAGCTTTTTAAATCAATTGCCCCAGCCACAGCTGAGTCGTCTAAGGAACTGGAGAAAGTTGCCAGCGCTTTACAGAATTTTGCCGGCGCAGATTTCAGAGTCTGCTAACTTGAACCCGACAGCGGCGTTGTTCGGAGATTTTGCAGAATCAGCCGTATCTGCAGCTGTTCCGGCGATTGCGGCACACCCTGCCCAGGAAGCATTGCTCGTTCACCCAAATAGACATCTAAACGTCGACGCAATCAGGTGGCACGGTTTTACACCTCCGAGCGAGCTCGACCTTAAGACATGTTAGCTGCTAAACAGATCATTGAAGGCGTAAAGTGCTATAATCGCCACACCCTGGGCAAAGAGAAAAGGAAAGCCAATAAGCACGGAGATGAAGAAAAGGTACATGCGCTGACTGTAGACATCGGCGTCCTACAGGACTACAGAGATCGAATACGTTTGGTATTGAAAGGCCACGCCCTCACCAAGAAAAAGGGTTTCACTGTTCCAGCCGTTCCTCTGAAACTACAAGATAATGCGTTGGGGGATGTCACGAATACCACTATTACAGCTATAGTAGGACCCTTATTTGCTATTATTTCTCAGGGACTGACATCGATCTCATGTCCAGTTACTTTAGTATGCTGTGAAGCTATCTGAGCCCTTCTTCTTGGTTCATCACTTCGCATTTTATAAATAATTCTGATTCAAAGTTCAACAAGAAGAATGTCTAGAAGTATAAACATGTAATATAATTCAGTATTAGATTAATGTATATATTCAGAGTTTTCTCAACAACGCTAGACATATAACTCTAGACCTAGCTTTCTATTTAATCTACTTATACCAGCACGACATTATATTAGAATTAATATTATGTTAACATAGATAGTTTATTTTTATTACCCTCTCCGTGGAGAAATGTTTCGGTCTGTTCATGGTTCCCATTCTACGCTAATTCTTGATGAATCTTTGATATACTGTGGCGAAAATGCACTTCCCAGTACCCCACTTCTGAGTCACTGTGGCGGAAATGCTACTCCTCTCTCGCCGGGGTATATCTCTATACCGTATACTCCCAAGGCCAGCCGAGTGGTTAAGAAGGCCCTGGACGTATGTGCGTAGATAAGGCCTCCGATGTCGTCGAAGGACTTACGAGTTACTCGCAACTGATCGACAGCAAATCATAAGACCGAATAACGATTGAAGACTTGTATTATATCCACGATAATCAACACAATAATCGATATTTCCAATTGAAACAAATACACTTGTCGTGTCTAGAAATTATATCCATATATTCCACAGAACGATCGCTTTGCAACTCGTAATACGCAATCAAATACCGCAAGAAATATCTCAACGACGACTAATCACCTGCTCCTATATCCACGTTTACTCCAAAGATGCTCCACCGTCGGACAAGAACTGTCGCCGCTCGCAATTTCGGACTCTCACTGACTGCGACTCTTCTGACGACGACTGCGCTTCTCTCCCGAGGACTGACGACGACTCTTCTACTGTGTGATTCTGTCGCCTTTTATACTTTTCTGAGGGGCCCCAGCGCGCGAAAACCCCTCCCTCACTACCTCCCTCCGGGAGTTCATCGTAGGCCACCAGGTCGCATCGACCAAGTCTTCGGCTGGGCATCAGTGCCCCAGGGATAAGCGTAAGGCATAGAGGTCCCCGCTGGTTTTGCGCGCCTCAATCGCTACCCCCTCCTTGAATTAGTTGAATTGAATTTTCACTGTATCAGGGTCAGCGATGGAGGCCGATCTCCCCCCCCCCAATTTCGCTACATCACTTTAACGTGTAGAATGGTTGTCGCACATCTTCACCTTACTGTTCGTAATAGAGTAGAAATCATTCGATCTGACCAGTTCGACAAGAACTTTCATCTGTTTTCCACGAGAATAATAGAGTTCGAATTATCTCTATAGTGTTCGCTCTCTCAAAGGGTTCTATTGACAGTTACTGTGTCAATCTTCACGTCTCGTTAGCAATGTCCTTGATACGTCTCGCAAAGTTTTCACGATAACGCTTTAATCAAGTTCACCTCATTGATTCTTTCACCCGACCGTACCTCAACCAAATTTCGTAAAAATCGTTCCAAATCGTTCCTAGTACAATGTACGATAAAACCGTCGAATACAACGAGCGTTTTCTTTCCTAGTACACTCGAGTTTCTGAGTTAATCGACCTTAACTCTCTCGCCATCAGCCCTTCACATCGGTTGCGACACGGCCAACTGCCACGTCATGAGCAGACGACCGTAGATCGGATCTCGCCGACTCGTAATTGATGATTCTCCAAACCGCTAGTTTCCTCACTAACTCTACATTAATTATTATGTTTATAGTGCTGGTATTTTTCGTGCTGATTAATTAATTGGATAATTAATGCATAACAAGTATAATGCTGAATCACTCATGTCACGTTATTTTCCCACAATCTTAGCTAAAGGCTGAGTGTATTTGTGTGAGAAAGGTACATATGATACTGTTCGCTGACCCCATCGCGCTGTCTGCCGGCAGACTGAGAGGTTTTAAAGGTGGAAATCTCGTTCTTGAAGCCCCTGTCGATGAGTCGCTATATAACCTGATAGCGAAACGATTCGTTAAGACTAAGCAATACACTCCTCAAGCAAAAGAGACTTTCAAACAGCTCGTACAGATGTCTGGTCTGCGTATTCATGGCCGAAATAGTAAAAATTCCAGCTGAATCGTGGCGGCGCCGCAAATGAAGCTCATTTACGGTTCTATAATGACCCAAACGCCCTGATAGAGAGGTTGCAGCTCTTGGTGGCATCTAGGGAAGCGGGAAACACTGGTCTCAATAATGAAATCTCCGCCACTTTTGACGAGCTACTGCATTCCGGTGCGATCTCCAAAGAGCTGGCACTCGAGTTGAACAGAAGCATGCTCATAAAATAAAATACAAAAAAATCATGGCTCACATGGAACGCACGGAAAAGTTCCTCGACTGCCAGTTTTATTTAAATGTTATTTTTATTCTTATTCATTTATATTCTATTTTATGTTTCATGTTTTTATGTTTTCACGCTCTACGTTTTGTTTGTTTTACGATGTATGTACACCAAAGTTCGGTTATGCGACTGGTATATTAAAGAATACACTTAGTAACTTAATATATGCATACAATTTTCTTTCTCAGAAAATCTACTAAAACTCAAGGGGAGGAGGAAGGGAGGGTTATGGGCAGTAGGAAAGGAGGAAATGGGTAGTAGGAAGGGAAGGACGACTCAGACACCCAGAGACAAAAGCAAAAGTCGGCGCCTAAGCTTCTGAGCAAGCCTTATCATTGCAAGGCTAAGTGTGCCATACACTAGCTTACTGAATTCTGAAAGACCAATACACTGCACCACCAACAACACTCATCCTTACCAGCCATGTGATAGATTTATAGGTGAACCTCACAAAGGAATTTTTATCCCATCATGGCCCCTTTTTACCCTATCGATGAAAAAACTGTTTATTTGTAAACACTGTTTAAAAATTGGTCAACAATAAATGTTACGAGTTGTACGAGTTGTCCATGCGCCGAAAAGTCGCGCGCCGAATATACCCTGCGCCGAATTGTCCGCGCCGAATTGTCCTAGAACCGGTTTATGTATACAGGAATGTCTCCACTGATTTCAAGTGATTTGGCATGGGCTAGAGTGAACGACATAATCCTCAAGAGCTCTAGAAGACAGCAGATGATGTGAACACAAATGATAGTTATAAGCGCTTCCTTAAACTTACATAGTGCGATTGGCGAGAGGCAATGTGATTTTACCCCGAGATACCACAAAAGCAATGAGTTTGCACGTTTCGAAGTGCCCTGGTGAGCGTGGCTAGTATACGTGTACATTACACATGGTACTGGAGGGCTGTGATTGGCTTTTGAAGGTGAGCGTGCTAGCGTTGAATTGTTGACACGAAGTCGGCTGTGAGTAGTGTCATAGGTTCTTTTCAATCAGCTGGATTAGGCCTAAATATATATATATATATATATATATATATACCAAATATGGTAGCACAACAAAAATTTCAACATTCACTGTGCAATAGACCTGCCCATACTTTATTAATTAAAC
The DNA here is from genome assembly GCA_963556255.1 of Allolobophora icterica. Classification (NCBI taxonomy): domain Eukaryota; kingdom Metazoa; phylum Annelida; class Clitellata; order Crassiclitellata; family Lumbricidae; genus Allolobophora; species Allolobophora icterica. The sequence goes on from OY744606.1 coordinate 20,805,245, forward strand.
ATATTACATAGTCCACATTTCCTTAATGCAAATTATACTCTGTGCATAGATCACACACAAAATTTACAACTGTGTTCCCTATAGTTAGGTCTCTTCGAAAGAGTCTTGTTCTTCTTAACATCCAGCGTCCCTAATGTTAGGTTCATGCGTGATGTGCAGTATGTCCTCAACACTACAGTGGCTGACCTTGAAGATCTTACAGATGTAGGAATAGTTTTTTGAGTTCAGTTCACTGTTACTGAGGCTCACAGCTTCCATTCCTTAAAGCAAGAATGGCTTGCACTAAGCACTAACAAGATGCAGTATTACTGGCTCAGTGAATTTGCAATATTTACTATACAAAGAGTTGAAAGATTTGTAGAACTTGACTCTCATTTCATGCAAACTAACCATCAATGACTTGGCAGAAACAAAAGAACAACCCAAGTATTTGTTTCTCAAAATAGTTAATTTGGACATTATTAGACTAATCGCGGTAAAAGAAGGGCCAATCCTCATCAACTGGGATTTTTTACATTTGATTTAATGTCAATTCTCTCTAATTCTTCCACACAAATGTCGACCATGGCTTGTATGTCACAGAGAGATGCGACATCAAGATAAGGTCGTCAGCATACATAATGCATCTAAAAAATAGTGGGCCAGTAGGGGCCTTCTTTGAAGTAAAAAATACGCTTTAAAGCTTTATGTTTCGTGATCAGTTGTCAAAATGTCAGAGTTAGTTCATTATCAAATCACGATGAGTTTTTAAGCTGACAATAACAATTTAAAACTGTTGAGATTGTAGAAATTTTGTCGACGCTATAGGGCGTAAATGTCGTGACTGAATTATTCTGAGTTAAAAGACCTAGATGAAAGAGAATCAAACAGATAAACGCTACATAAAAAGATCAGGTGAATATGAAATTTAAATAAGTTTGTTTCAACAACTGGAAGAGTCGTTATTTTTGATGGCAGCGGTGAATAAGGAATATCCTTATGTCACGAAAGATTGGTGGACGAAAGTTCAACGGAGAGATCAGAATTTGCGTGAACGACGAAATAGGGCGAGATGTGGTTTGCGATTTGGTTGTTATGGCAGCATCAGCTATTGCAAGACTGGGATTCGGAATTCGGAAAGCAAATTGGGATGGCCTTTGGCGACTACTTCCTTCGCTAAACGTACTGAAAGTACAACTACCGCAAGCAATCGTCGATTCCCTTTGGGTCATTTTAGTCATGGAGCTAGCTCATGTTTCGTGTGCACTTCAATGTACCCTCAGTTTGACCTCACAGGGTCATTATAGGTCATGAAAGTGTGTCAAAAAAATTGGTCACATGATCCGCTTATTGATCGCTTAGCCGCCATATTGGATTCAAGATGGCGGAAAAAGGACTTTTTAAATCGCTTGTATCTCGGCCATTTCTTATCCGATTTCGACGTTTTCTTTTTTAAATTGTAGGTCTTGATTAGAGCTATCTTTTTGGTCCTTATGTATATTTTACTAATTATTACCGTTTTTGAGAAATTTAGCAAAAAGAAATTTTTGAAAAAGAAATTTTCTGTATTTTTTACTTTTTGCCACTTAAGGAGTTGAAAATGGAAAAATATTACTCTGACAAAAGATTATCAGCATTTAATAAGCTTTAAAATGGTACTATTGAAAGTAGTATTATGTTGTGCCATTTGCTTCTAAGATTCAATATTGTAATCCAGTGCAGTGTCATTTGAGTAGCCAAGCGTCCCTGTCATATGCCTGTTTCACAGCTGTTCTCCATACGATTTTGACGTTTTCTTCTTTGAATTGTAGGTCTTAATTAGAGCTATCTTTTTGGTCTTGCATATTTTTGGCTAATTATAGCCGTTTTTGAGAAATAAAAAAAATAATATTTTAAAACCAATTTTCTGTATAATTACACCAATTTTTCAATCTTTATTTTTTGTTTTTTTTACGTTAAGGTTCTTATAAGTATCCAGGGGCCCTAATGGAGAGGGTACCTTTAAACAATGTTATGAAGAAGAAACATGACACCTCATGTGTTATCTGTCAAAAGAAGGGGGGCTACAAGCTTTCCACATACAGTGAGAATAATGGCAGGAAGAAGCGTCTGTTGTTCTCCTGGAGACCTACAATTTAAAAAAAGAAAACGTCGAAATCGGATAAGAAAATGGCCGAGATACAAGCGATTTAAAAAGTCCTTTTTCCGCCATCTTGAATCCAATATGGCGGCTAAGCGATCAATAAGCGGATCATGTGACCAATTTTTTTGACGCACTTTCATGACCTATAATGACCCTGTGAGGTCAAACTGAGGGTACATTGAAGTGCACACGAAACATGAGCTAGCTCCTTGACTATTTGGCAGATCATGTCGTCGAAATAAGGTGGATGTTCTCAACCAAAGACCACGAATGGTGAAGATCGGTGCGAAAGAAAAGATAAGATTGGTCATTGTGTGTAATAGTTAATCAATGGTATGTGCAGTGATGGGCAATAGTTAACTAAAAAGTTGCTAACTTTTAGTTTAACTAAAAAAATTTAGTTAAGGCTAAAGTTTAACTAAAATAAAATAGTTTAGTTAAAACCATAGTTTAACTAAAAAAAATTTAGTTGCTAACTAAAAAGTTTAACTAAAAAAATCAGCAATATGCAACTACATGTATTTTCCGCAATGAACATTGAACACTGTCAACAACTCAACGCGAAACTGATTGATTAACACTGCATGATTTTAGCATTAACAGCATGTATTTTCAAATTCATACGCTACTAACAGTGCGCCTGTAACTGTATGCTAGAACAGTACACATTGCATAGTTTGAAGGTGAAATTGTCATTGACGCTCTGCATTATTACAGTTCACTTAACCTCTGTTATTGTGAAAATGTTTGTCGTAAATAGTTGGAAAATAGTTGGAAAAAGTTTAACTACTTTTTTTTAGTTTAGTTAACTAATTTCCAAAAATAGTTGCCAACTTTAGTTAAACTATATTTTTTTAGTTGGAAAATAGTTTTAGTTTAACTAAAAAAAATAGTTTAGTGCCCATCACTGGGTATGTGTATACAAATAACTTGGTTATTATTTGCAATACATCACTGACTGTGCTAATAATTCAGAGAACTGTGCTAATAATTCAGAGAATTGTTTTCTGCTCGACCTACTTGGCAAGTAACTTGATTCCATAATATTAATAAGTAAGACTGTCAGAAGTAAGAGAGAGATTACAAAAATTGACGCGGAGCAGAAAGAATTGGATTTGTTTACGTATGGCTGGCAGTCTGAGCAGGAAAAAGAACCAAGTGAATGAGCGTCATTAAAGGTAGGGCCTATTAGTAAAAGATCTGTGTTCAACAGAAGCAGAAAGCTGATTCAAGAAAAGCAACTGATTTTCCTGGCGGTGGCTATTATAACAGTCCACCTTTATATCAATTCAAATCCATAATTTATTAGTCTTAATAGACTGCCCTGTAAACAATTCTATAGTAAAGAGCTTTCAGTTGAAGTGAAAACATTTAGGGCAAAATCGCTAATAAAATCACAACTATCACGCAACTGTTACACAGAAACTGTTAAACTGTAGATCAATTATACCAAGCCTAAACTCTACCAAACATTACCTATGCCAGCACCTATTAAGACATAGTCAGTATTATTATCTACTTTATCTCCTTCGTAAGTCGGCTGGCTACCCTGGTTTGTCTGATATCTGGAACCACGTTAAGACAGTTTTTCATTCAACAATTCTGAAAGTCTTTAGCTGTAGCGGTCTAATAGTAAGGAATCTTTAATCTTTTTATTTTGACATCAAATTTTTAAGGTTGGAACATGGATTGGACGCCTGTATAACACAGGTGGCTATGGCTGGAAGCTATTCGATTTACGGGCTGCTGTTAGTTCATAGCCCATCTGTTTTCTTGATATTTGCATATGAATATGAAAGTTTCTTATAAGTCGGTGTTGGACGCTCAAGAATATTCAAATATTTTAAAACCAGTCGTTATTGGATAATGTGAGCCGATTGCCTAGTTGCCGCAGCTGATTGTATGTGGCGCCCTCTCGCTAAATCTAATGCTCTCAGTTGTAGCGTGATTTCACTGGGCTTTGCAGCTGCGCACACTTTCTCGAATATTCTGAGAAAAATTTGTAAAGCGCCAGTGTAACTTACGAGAAGAGCTAAATGTTAAATGTAAATGTCCACGTTTTCATTTACTGTAGTGACCGTGTGGGCTCAACCCTGCTCATTTTCAATAAATTTATCGGCTCACCGTTTTATTTAAGAATGAGGGTTATGTTTAAATAGCATGCATTTGGTATTATATCAACGAGAGATGCAAGAAACATTTTTAATAAGAAGATTTATGGTATCGTAATGTATAATAATTTTTTGGAATCGAGTAAAGACCATACACGGATTTTTATACTCTGTTCTGACTAATTAATTTGAACTAGGCATTTAAGTAACAGAGGTGGCGGTTGAATCTGTCACAGTAGACCTTATTTGTTTGAAACGTATAATGTATTTAAATGGTCACGCATTAATAATATTAAAATATCAGCAATACGAATCAGTCATGCTCACCTTGCGATCTCGGGATGCAGGGGCGAACGACGGCGAATTGGTCATAAGTAGAGTCCATTATGCGACCTCCATCAAGTCTTATTAGGATATAACATTGCGTGAACATATTGGCTACGACAGCCGCCATGCAGAACGCATTCACGATACAGTAGTGAACGCAAGCTAGTCGATTCATTTTTGGCACCTCGATTATTCCCTTGGTATAAGAGCCTGTTGACCTTGAAACGTATGCTATATATGCTGCAATATCCAAAAGCAACAGACCTCATACAACGGTTCACCGTTCATTAATGCAGACCAATAATGTCCGTTATAAATCTCTCCAATGTCGTTGAGATAGTCTTGTCCTATGCACTGTTAGAAAAGTTTGATTCTGATTCTTTTATTATCATTCTGATTGCGAATTTCTGTCAAATGTGTATAACCTTCCCATCACGCGCAAAATGACGTTGACATTTGCAAGAGGCAACGACGATACGATTACGATATTTTCCGACGATTACTACAGCCTACGTCAAACTTACCATCTTCAATATCAGAATTATTTCTAGGTGCACGACACTACTGTCGGCTAGACACTAGCCATAATCGAACGTCTTTTAAAACTGAGCTTGCGCCCTCCTTGGCTAAGTATTGGACTGACTGGCCCTTCCTGTCTAAACCCAGATCTAGCCGCCTTATTGTGAATTACTTCTGCATTCGGATTAGTCTCTATCAACTACAAACATTTAGAAGTGACCCAGTAAAGGCGAATCTGTCCACATTAAAAGGAGAGGGATATGGCCTTCTCTGTCTAAGGATTTTAGATATAAAATAAAAGGTTGAGATTGGCCTGTAATTTGACAGATCAGGGTCAAGAGAACGTTTCTGAAGCAGCGGATGAACTATGGCATGAGCAAATGCTGACGGAAAATGCTGAGAGGTGGGATAGACAAGCGAGAGAGTGAATGAGTGAACTGTCGGAGATTTTTAGGAGAGTATTCCAAAGAGCAGGCGCAGCGTAGATTAAAGAGCGGTTGCAGAATTTCTGAGAGGAGGACATTCGAGGCCGATCCAGAGAAAGGCGGGGTAAAGAACGAGTAGATCCGAGTGTTTGAATATTGAATAGCTGGCAAATAATAGAGGGTTGAGAAGTTTGAAGGGCGTTCTAGATAAGAGATTTAATGTTATAATAGATGCGTTGAGGGACTTTTAGTCAACGATGTGATTTGGGACCTGGGTTATGTAGCGGTGTTTGTGAGTTTAGTGACGGGCAAGACCGTTCTAGAATGCTTGTAGGCGTTTCATTTTACATTAAGCGACATTTTAGAAGAGGGAATTGCAGTAGTCGAGTTTAGAGTGACCGGCTGAGGTGGAAATGATGCGGTCGAAGATAATTTCAAGAGAGAGGATTGGAGAAGAATATAACGCGGGAGGAGAGAGAGAGCCGCTGAACAAAGTTCAAAAGGTCAACTAGTTTGCTTAATTGCCTGAGGAGGCCAAATACGTGCGACAACACTTTTAAAACTTGAGTTTGCTGAATATTTGTTAAAATCAAAAATCAAAAATCAAATCTTTTATTGCTCCCATAATGCAGTTAACAATGGCAATACAGAATAAATTGCAAATTGGTTAAATAATGATAATAAGCCAGCTCATATTGTAAACATTTGAACTGTTAAGGGAGGGAAACGGTTACCCAGAAGGGACCAAAGTCCCGCTAAATTAGGATACCCGTGTACCATGTGAAGCATTGAGATAACGGTTGAGTTTGAATGTAAAGCGATGTCAGGATAAATGGAGTCAATCTGATCATCTAGATAATGAAAAGAGTTGGTAAAATGTAGCAACTGAAGAAACGAAGAAAACACGAGACAACAGAAGGGAATATGAAACATCAGAATGCGAGACTATTCTTAACTAATAATGCTTAACTGGCTCACTTAACTAATAATGCTAAACTAACTACCTTAACTAATAAAAGCCACAATATAGTCACCATTTGATTAAATAGAACATCAAATGTGAACAAAAAGATAGGCTTCAGTCTTTTTTGTAAACAAAGCAAGGTTCGGTAGATTACGAAGTGATTTGGGTAAATTGTTCCAAACAGAGGGACCAATACATTTAATGGTAAAAGAACGTGTGTTGGTCCGGGCATAGATTCCGCGAAAGTTGTCAAGGGATCGAGTATAATAGGAATGAATATCAGACATAATATTTATGAGAGAAATAATCAATAATGATGGAAGATAGCGGTAAGAGCATTATCGGCGTAGCGACACATAAATTCACAGATTTGTTGTTTGTTGATTTGGGGTGTATTAAGGATCCGCAATTCACAGTATTTATTTATAGTGTTCGATATAGAGGATCTCCCTGCAATTATGCATACAACTCGTCTCTGTAATACAGACAGCCTATTCAGTCGAGAGGAGTAGTTGGAGGCCCACGCGATGTTACAATATGTCAAGTACGGGTAGATAAGAGAGTAATATAGAGTATGCAAAATCCTAGATGGTAGTAGGTAGGAGACACGAGCCAAGACCCTTATATTTTTGGCAACCTTAGTAGAAATATTGCTAATGTGATCAATCCAGGTTAGATGCTGATCAATAAAGACACCGAGAAATTTGGAGAATCTAACTCGCGTAATGGGGATATTATCAATGGACAGTATGGAATAAGTATCGGGAATAGTCTTGCGATGAGATAGGAAAAGTACATAATTAGTTTTGCTAAGATTGAGAGATAGTTTATTGGCCTTGAACCATTCAGCCACATGAATAAGTTCGGTAGTGACGATGGATAATAATGAGTGTAGTGATTTATGAGAGAAAAAGACATTGGTGTCATCTGCAAAAAGGATAAATTCGAGGTAGAGTAGATGAGTTGGGTAGATCATTAATGTATAATAAGAACAATTATAGAGGACCCAGGATTGAACCCTGAGGGACACCACATTTGATGACTTTGGTTCTAGATTGACGACCGTTGCAAGAAACATACTGGTGTCTTTGATCAAGGTAACTATTAAACCATGAGTGGTGTAGCGCCACCCTATACTAAGAGTGCTTAGTGTTATGTTCTACACCCACGACTACTTTAGTTCTGTTTCATCTTGTCTTTACTGGACAAGTAAATGCATAGGCCTATCTATTTGACTAGGGAAATGAACAGAGAACACATGTGTATGCATTTAAATGAATATGAATATAATGTATATCAGTTAAAGCATGTAACAGTTCAATGTCTAGTTATCCTATGTCTACTTTGCCTTATTCCCTACCTAGCCAGCATCTTTGCTATCTAGATTTTATTGCCTATTGCTACCTCCCAGTAAGACCCTTTAGCACGGAATGTTCTCACAGTTTGTTCCTCGTGGAAAGGCTGTCTTTCATCCGTTTGTTCATCTGATGAGTTCGCGGCTCAGTTCGCAAATCGCCTTGTTTCTCCCTCGTCGAAGCTCGACTATCCACCGTTCTCGTGACTCCTCGTAGCTTGATGTCTCTCCCAAAGAGACCGTCGTTACAACCCGAGTGTGCGCTTTACTACTCCAGAGTAACGTACACTTCACTCGCGGAATAACTCCTTAAGTCCGTTGACAAGATCGCTTCGCAAATGTCGACTTCCTATGATGGAAAGTCACGCTTCGCAACGGTTTGTTACGAGAGCGTTTCACTCGAATTATTCGATCCTCGCTGTCCAACGTCTCGACTTATCAACTCAACTGCATCGATCGTTTCGCAAAACCGATCGTACTGACTAACGATACTCTCATCGACTTAGTCCAACATCCACCGAGTCGATCCACTCAAGATTTCTAGAACGTCTTGTTCAGTTGAAATCAAAAATCGAACTGCCGCATCTCCACGCCACGTCACCACGGTTGCTTGGTTACCGAGTCGTCAGTCGCTTCGCCATAACGATTTTGATCAGCTGTTCGTCCTGACCAATGAGGTGAGTCCACATCGTCTGCTGTCCTTTGCGTAGATATGATGAACCCCTCTATCTAATATTAATTAATCCCTACAATGCTGGCTTAGCTGCTGGCATTTTAATTAAGTTACATTTATGTAGCTCTACTATCCTACATTATATAATCTGAATAGATTCTTCTCTACACTATAACATCTTAAATCATGTTGTGTAGCTGGGAATCATTGTGTGGTTTGGGAGATCATTACATCACCCCCCACAATCAAAGAAATAATACATTTTTTCTTAAAATACTATGACTCCTTACCTAACTACACAATATTCTTATCTACACAACTTATATTAACATATATCAGTTATCTAGTAAGACCATTTACTGTTCCAATTGGTCTAACTTTAACTAGTGAAATATATATTAACTTGACTTAATAATCTATTAACTTATACTTTGAAGCAACACACATTTTAATCTCTTAACTAATCATACATGAAATGATAATCTATCCTATCATGTCATAACTTACGTTACTATCTTACTTATGACTATTCTAATTGGCTTATTCTAGTCCTCTACTTAAGTAATCTGCCACTACATTATCACTACCTTTAATGTATCTTATCCTAAAATTGTAGTTTTGCAATAATAGATTCCATCTCATCACACGATCATTCTTCACATTACCCGTCTTCAAGTATTGTAAACTACAATGATCTGTTTCCATTACGAACTCCTTTCCATAAAGATACCTGTTAAATTTCTTCAACCCGAATATCATTGCTAAACATTCTCGTTCCTCTACGGAATATCTCTTTTCTGTTTCGCTCAACTTTCTGCTTACATATGACACCGGATGCATCACTCCATTGTATTCTTGCATAAGTACACCTCCTACAGCTGCATTCGATGCATCTGTTCTAACTACAAATTCTCTGTCTAGGTCTGGTAGTTTTAATATTGGTGCTTCTGATAACACCTTCTTGAGTTCTGTGAATGCACTCTCCAATTCACTAGTCCATTCAACAATTACTTTGGCATTTTTCTTGGTTAATTCTGTGAGTGGTTTCATTATCATCACACAGTTTGGTATGAACTTCCTATAATAGTTGACTGCTCCCAGAAAACTTCTTACTTGTCTATTTCCCTTAAATTTTCCTCACTACCAAAATTAGGTTTCACCTGACCAATTACTACAAGGATTCTCTCCTTGCATCTTAACCTTAACTACATCTCACCATTACAACTATTTATTCTTAAAACAACGCCTGAACTTCATGTTTGTTTATCTCAACACTAAGTTCCACTAACTCTCCTCTACTTATTTTCTCTAAATTTCCCTACAGCTGCTCTTCTGTAGCTCTTGAGTAACTTAACTCATAGATCACGCCTAGTGACCACTTCCTTAACTCAAAATATAAAATAATTGTATATCTAAAACCCTTAATTACAGAATTTTCCTCGTTAAATTGCCTCATGAAATTACTTAAATACCTCGCACTGGGCTTATCTTTCAACCGTTCTCCAATCATTTCGACATTTCCATGTCATATGATACCTGGGATTTCCTTTCTTCCTGTCATACTTTCCTCTCTCCCTCCAACTCAACCATTTACCACCGACCGACTCATCGCTATCACTTCTCGAATAGCTATCTTCACCTTTGCACGTTACAGACTCCTCTTCTCCACATCTCCTTCTCGAGGATCTTTCTAGGTTTCTCCCAGAATTTCTCCATCTGTTGGCCTTCCAATCCTTCCATGGTCTGTATTGCTTTCTATTATCATTACTGTAATCTTTCTTCTCATAGTCCTCACGTGTCTTCCAGCTTGACTTACATCTTGGCCTTCGCCAATTCCACTTATTATCTCCGTATCTATAATTTGTCTGCATCGCCTGTTGATCAGACCTTCCGTCATTTCCGTAATTCTTCTTTTCCGTTACATCCGCTCTCTCGGATGTCTTCATGTAATATAACTTGGGCTCCTGCCAATTTCTTCCTTTCCTATATCCCATTTTCTTATTCTCTTCATTATTTCGGTTCTCCACTAAATGGTTTCTTCTGCTAGACCTGGGTTCTATAGGTTCCATTATCTCCTCTGGTTTGAGATCTAAACCTGTTACTTCTGGTATTTTCAGTGGTCGTTCGACACGTCTCCCTTTTATCTCATCCTGTGCTCGTGTCGTGCATCCTGCTATTACCACTTCTGCTTTGCCGTTTTGTTCCACTCCATCATTTATTCTTGTTTCTGTGATAATCTCACAATCATGTCCAGTTGTGTTCTGGATGTCTATGGATGATTTAGCCTTATTGCATCTCATCCCTTCAGCGTCACAACCCATTCTTTCTTTTTCTCCTCTTTGGCTCTACTAATTTTAGGTTCACATGATTTATCCGTCTTCTCTTTATCATGTTTTCCTTTCGGTTGGATCCTGTTTATACTCTTCTCGTATAGACACGGACCCGTGATCAATCCTATCACTAAGGATTCTATCACTACAGCATCCGTCATACCTTTGAAGTCATTACCTTCAATCTTAATTCTTGCCATGGGATATTTTTCTTTCTTGCCATTAGCAAATCTGCACACCATAAATTTATCTGTGTATTGTTCTGGTTTCACTAATCTCTTTTGCACAGCGACACAATTTGCTCCTGTATCATAAAGGCATTTAGTATCTATTTCATTTACTCTGACCTTGCTAGTGAACTCTTCAGTATCTCTCTCTGCCTCTTTCTTCCACTTTACTACTTCAGCCTCACAATAACACAAATTCAATTTAGACTCTTCAATAGTTTCTACTCTTGATCCAATGATAGCTTCTTCTTCTAGGTCTTTGATCACAGCGGCTTCTACCACGCCTGTGAGGTATTCGCTCTGTATTGCGACTTTTGCCATCGGATACTCATGTTTAGTACCATTCATGAAAGTACATATCATATTTCGACCTACGTATTCATCTTTTTTGATCAGACTCTCTCTTACAGCAACACAATTCGAACCAGTGTCAAAGACTCCTTTCGTTTCACATCCATTAATTACAACTGGTCCCTGATACTTGTGTTCTTCTATTATACACTTTCCTTCTTGTTCAACGTATGCAGAACAGTATGAAATTACTGCCTCTTGTTTATCTCCATTATCATTTGATTCCTCGTCGCATTGCATTGTTGCTACTCTATGTTCTCTCCCTGTCTTATCTTTTTCACTACACTGGGCTATTCTGTGAAATTTTGATCCACAGCGGAAACATCCCGTCTTCTGGGTTTCTGTTTCTACTCCATATTTCTTGTTGTCGGAGAACTTCCAATTACTCTTGAATTGATTTTTATCTCTGAACTCCCTCTGTTCTCTAAATTTGTTGTGAGAGTTGCTTGTATTCTCAAAACTCTTTTGCTTATTATCTCTCGGTTGTATTTTGGAATCTTTGTCCCTATTCTTCTGAGTATGAACCCATTTCCTTTCATCCGATTCTCTCGCTTCTATGAGGTTTTGGGCCTGTTCCAACATGTCCTCAAGATTTAGTTTCCCTTTCTCTTTTAGAAAGCGTCTCATATCATTGTCACACATAATGAAGAACTGGTCTCTCAATATGAGTTGTTCCAAACCCTCTTTGTCTTCACTAAAGCCTGACATTTGATGCCACTGTCTTAAGTAACGTCTAAGTCTTCCTACATATTGTTCCGGAGTTTCGTCTTTTTCTCTAGAGCTTTGTTTAAACAAATTTCTGTACCCTGATTCTGACAATTTGAACCTTATGAGTAGTCTCTCCTTTAACTTTTCATAGTCTTGAGATTCTTCTATACTCATTCTTTCGTACACTTCGAGCGCTTTGCCTTGAAGCGACTTTACTAGTGTCAGAACCCATAACTCATTCGGAACTCTGTATGCCGTACATGTCCTCTCGCATCTGAGGAGATAGGCATCTAAACAATCTTTTTCTTCTCTGAAGATGGGCATCTTAACATATTTGGCATTATTTGCCTGTCCAGAATACTCTCCATCTCCATCAAGTCTTATCCTATCTCCATCTTCTCGTCTTGTCTCACGTGTCATCTGAAGCTCTAGTTCTTTAAGTTTTATCTCCTTCTGATTTTCCATTTCAGCTAGACGTAGCCTCTCTTCGGCCTCACGTCTTTTATCTTCCAGTTCAGCTAGACGTAGCTTCTCTTCAGCCTCGCGTCTTTTATCTTCCTTTTCCATTTCCGCTAGACGTAGCCTTTCTTCAGCCTCACGCCTTTTATCTTCCTTTTGATTTTCCAGTTCAGCTAGACGCAGCCTCTCCTCAGCCTCACGTTTTTTCTCTTCCTTTTCAGCCTCGCGTCTTTTATCTTCCCTAATCTCATTCTGTCGGTCCTTGACATATTCTCTAACAGCATCTTCTGCGTATCCAAGGTCCTGCGCCACCTTAATCCACTTCTGAATCTCACCAGCCATTGCGCTATATCAATTTTCTTTGATATAAGGCTCAAGATAAATTTCAGATTTCAAAGCTAGTTCACCTTGTTTATAACTTAAACACTGAACAACCTTGACCTGACCTAACTCTTACCAATAGTTAGCTTTTGCGATTTGCAACCGTTGACCTGACCTCACCTTCGACAACGTATGATTGGTCACAATTCAAAATTCAATTACGTCATGCGTATTAATGAGTACCGCAGACGACAAAATATGCTATATCTAGCGCGTAAGTAAATATCTCTGTTTACTTATTCTATCCTATCTAAATACACCTCTTGTGTCTAAGATATGATCCCAGTTTGTTTTAATCAATGTCCTTAATTGATTATATAATTCAATCCCGGACGAGCCCCCATTTATGTAGCGCCACCCTATACTAAGAGTGCTTAGTGTTATGTTCTACACCCACGACTACTTTAGTTCTGTTTCATCTTGTCTTTACTGGACAAGTAAATGCATAGGCCTATCTATTTGACTAGGGAAATGAACAGAGAACACATGTGTATGCATTTAAATGAATATGAATATAATGTATATCAGTTAAAGCATGTAACAGTTCAATGTCTAGTTATCCTATGTCTACTTTGCCTTATTCCCTACCTAGCCAGCATCTTTGCTATCTAGATTTTATTGCCTATTGCTACCTCCCAGTAAGACCCTTTAGCACGGAATGTTCTCACAGTTTGTTCCTCGTGGAAAGGCTGTCTTTCATCCGTTTGTTCATCTGATGAGTTCGCGGCTCAGTTCGCAAATCGCCTTGTTTCTCCCTCGTCGAAGCTCGACTATCCACCGTTCTCGTGACTCCTCGTAGCTTGATGTCTCTCCCAAAGAGACCGTCGTTACAACCCGAGTGTGCGCTTTACTACTCCAGAGTAACGTACACTTCACTCGCGGAATAACTCCTTAAGTCCGTTGACAAGATCGCTTCGCAAATGTCGACTTCCTATGATGGAAAGTCACGCTTCGCAACGGTTTGTTACGAGAGCGTTTCACTCGAATTATTCGATCCTCGCTGTCCAACGTCTCGACTTATCAACTCAACTGCATCGATCGTTTCGCAAAACCGATCGTACTGACTAACGATACTCTCATCGACTTAGTCCAACATCCACCGAGTCGATCCACTCAAGATTTCTAGAACGTCTTGTTCAGTTGAAATCAAAAATCGAACTGCCGCATCTCCACGCCACGTCACCACGGTTGCTTGGTTACCGAGTCGTCAGCCGCTTCGCCATAACGGTTTTGATCAGCTGTTCGTCCTGACCAATGAGGTGAGTCCACATCGTCTGCTGTCCTTTGCGTAGATATGATGAACCCCTCTATCTAATATTAATTAATCCTTACAATGCTGGCTTAGCTGCTGGCATTTTAATTAAGTTACATTTATGTAGCTCTACTATCCTACATTATATAATCTGAATAGATTCTTCTCTACACTATAACATCTTAAATCATGTTGTGTAGCTGGGAATCATTGTGTGGTTTGGGAGATCATTACAAGTGGAACCCCACGTATTCCATAGTTTTCAAGTTTCGCTAAAAGAATAGAGTGGTCCACCGTAACAAATGCCTTGGCCAGGTCAAAAAAGATACACAGAGAGAATTTATTATCGTCAATGACACCAGCGATCTTATCTTGCACGTCAAGCAATGCCATGGAAGTGGAATGACCAGATTGAAAACCATGTTGATTAGGGTACAAAATGTGCATTTTGTCTACATAAGTGTACACGTATAGGCATTGGTACATTAATTTTTAAAGGTTTTTGGAAAAATACGGAAGGATAGAAATAGGCCTATAGTTGGTGACATCCTGTTTAAAAACCGGTACAACTTTTGCCATTTCTAAGGATGAAGGTACAACACCAGTAAGAAGCGAAGAAAATATCCGATAGTGGAATGGCTACGTGATGAATAATTCTGCTAGCAACGGTTGGGTCAATACCGTCAAGAGCTGAGTAGTGGGTGGTACGAATAGAAGCGGTTATAGAGATGATATCCTGAGGGTGGTCAGGTCAGCAGCAAAGGAATTAGGCGGAGATGGTTTCAAATAATTTCGATAGGAGTGGTCAGCTTTCGGGATCCTGGCAGCAAGTGTCTGGCCAATGCTCGTGAAATAATCATTAAACTTGTCAGCCATTATTTGAGGGTCATCAACTATTATGCCATTAATGTTAAGAGAGTCAATGTTCGAGATATTGTGATCCGGTCTTAGGATAGAGCGAATTATAGTCCAAGTTTTTTTTAGATTGAGACTGTATTTGGTAAATTCGGCTTCATACTAATTTCGTTCAGCACTAAGACGTAGTCGTTTAAACTTATTCCTATAGGCATTGAATGCACTTTTATTAACGCTATTAGGGTTATTTATATAGCTTAAACAGAGTTTGGACTTAGTTCTACAAGATTTTAATAAGGCACTAGTCATCCATGGTTGCTTCAGATACTTCGGGCATTTTCTATTGAGCACTTTATTGCGCCCGAAGGCAGAAAGAACAAATCAAATTAGGCCTACACAGTAGTAAAACATACACGCTGCATAAACCGAATTTCAAACGCACAAACTACGAAAATTAAACACAACCTCAAAAGCACAAACTACGAAAATTAAACATACTTTCAAACGCACAAACTAAGAAATGATCATAAATGGCAGTTGTGAGACTATTATTTGCTATTCAAAATGACAAGGAGTTCGGAATCATAAAGGAAATGCTCTCCAAAGTTACACCATAAAATATTTTGAAGAAGGTTAGATGTTGAACGAGCAATTCGCCAATAGAACATCATGCGACGTTTCTTAATTAGGCCTATGTGATGCAAGTCCAATCTGCCAAGACCACAGATTTAACTTTAACAGATTCCCATTTATTGAAACCAAATAACTTTCTATATACAGAGTTCCAACATGCATTTAGTTCATCTTCCTGTTTCACCGTATATCTAATAACGGCTGAGGCGTAAGTTAATATTGGTAAACAATAGCTTTCTTGCAGAGATAGATGAACCAGCTCGTTAAGATCTTTGGCACGTGCGTAGATGCAATAACAGGCGGAAAAGAAAGACCGTCTCACAGATTCTGTGTTAAAACTAAGCGATTTACCTTGGTTAATCATCACACCCAGGTATTTGTAGTCTATTGTAGTCAACTTGTGGAAAAGCATGGTCATAAGCATTTTTAAACTGTTCTATGAATAGAGCATAGGCAAGTTCCGGGCCGTTATGGGCACATGCAGAATAAACCAGGGACCAGTCCAGCTTGGAGAACAATTCCTCGAATAACTCCATTGAGCCATCATTTATCAATCGGGTGGGATGATTTGATTTAGCATTAATATTGCGCGGGGTAATGTCAAGCGAGGCCAGAATGGGGAGATGATCAGAAATATTACTGATAATGATAGAAGAATCGACCAGCTTAGACCACTCATTAGCAAAGATGTTATCAATTAGGGTAGCGGTGGAATCAGGCTCTGCAGGAACTTTGAACAGTTGGCCAACGTGTAAGGCAAAGGCCTGGGCAGCAGCAGGTCTTGTATCGTGAGTAAGGCGGAAGATGGCTGACCTACAGCAACAACGGCTTACACATGAGAAGGGAAGATCTACGTGAGTAATCACAATGGTCGCCCACTGCGAGGTGGAAAGACGAGGGAACCTACCACCTTAACCTCCCAAACAGCAACATGGACAGTAATACACATCACAATTCATACCGGCTCGGACGGCGCCCGGGTGACCAAGGTCCGCGTCCCCTGTTGGGCAACCAGGACATGGTCGAAAAATCGGCTACTGGAAAAGAAACCGTGGACTTTGCAGTAGAGATGAAGGCGGCAATCCAGTTACGAAAGATCTTACATATTGGGACATGGAATGTGAGAGCATGATTCAACTAGGAAAGGTACAGATTCTGGGGAAAGAGCTGGAAAGACATGACATCGAGCTGTGTGGATTGTCGGAGGTCAGATGGGGCGGACAGGGGCATTTTTACAACCACGGAGGGACACATCATTGCTTATTCGGGTGGTGATACACAGGGACAAAGAGGAGTGGCACTCTGGATTCACAAAAAGATGATGGATGCCCTTACAGAATATCAGCCAGTTAATTATAGAATTCTGGTGGTAAGAATCAGTGCTAAACCGAGGAACCTCAGCATAATTCAGATATATACGCACCGCCGGCAACATCAGCAGAAGAAAGTATTGAACAATTCTACGAGGAGTTTGATGCAGTGATAAAAAAAGATCCCGAAACACGACATCCTGATGGTAACGGGGGATTTCAATGCAAAGGTAGGAAAGCAGTCATCAGACGTCAGAGCGGCAGTGGTAGGGAAGAAGGAAACGAGGCAGGTGAGAGACTATTGGACTTTTGTACAGATCATGAATTGAGCTTAAGTAACACATGGTTCAAGCATCACCCGAGACGTCTATGCAAATGGACATCACCGGATGGCAAAACAAAGAACCAAATAGACTATATTGCAATAGCACAAAAATGGAGCATAGATGGAATTGGCTGAGAAATGCCGAGTTCAGGAACAAAATGAAAAACGCCATCTAGCAGAATTAGCTGAGAAACGCCGTTTGGAGGAACGAGAAGACAAACAACGAGAGAATGAATCAGGGTGCGGATTGTGATACGGATCACCATCTGATCATGGCTAAGTTGAAGATCAAATTGAAGAGGATCAAAAAAGCAGTGCAACCAAGAAAATTAAATCTAGAGGAATTATATGGATCAAAGGCAGAAGTTTACTCCATAGAAGTTAAGAATCGTTTCGAGGGGCTGAGGGAAGAGGAGGGAGAGAGAACCCCAGAGAAATTGTGGAGGGTAACCAAAACGATTCTGCTGGAAGCAGCGGAAGAAAAAATTGGCTATAAAAAGGGACAAAAAAGGAACTCATGGATCGCCGAAGAAACCTTCACATTGATTCAAACAAAAAGAGAGGCAAAAAAGAGAAACAAAGACCAATACAGAGAACTGAAGAGAGAAGTACAAAGAAGGTTAAGGGAGTACAAACAAAATCAGATTGAAGGAATATGTGACGAAATGGAAGACTGAAACAAGAAGGGAAACATCAAGAAGGTTTTTCAAACAGTCAAGACGCTCACAGGCAAATTCAGACCGCAGCTGTTTGGCATACAGTCGGCAAACAGGAGAATTGATAACATACAATGAAGGGATTGCAGAACGATGGAGAGAATACTGTGAGGAGTTTTATGAAGATAGGGTTGAAAATGCTGAAGATGAGCAAGGCTACACACGAGAGCCGGCTCCTTTGAGATCGGAGGTGGCTCGGGCAATGAAGGAGGTGGCCAATGGCAAGAGCGCAGGGCTGGATGAGGTTCCAGTTGAACTGTTTAAAGCTGCAGAGGAAACAGCACTGGATCAAATGCATCGCATATGTGAAGCGATGTGGGAAACAGGGGAGTGGCCTGAGGACTGGGTGAGCTCAATCTTCATTGCAATACCAAAAAAAGGAGACTTGAAGCAGTGTAAAGACAACAAAACCATAGTATTGGTGTCACACGCTAGTAAAATCATCCTCAAGATCATACTAGAGAGGATGAGAGGAAAAACAGAGTCAGAGCTGGCAGATGAACAGGCCGGTTTTCGGCGAGGAAGAGGAACGCGTGACCAGCTTACAAATCTCAGAATAATAATGCAGAAAATGAATGATCACTTCACAAAACCTTTCGATTGTATCTCGCACGAACAGCTCTGGATGGTAATGGAGGAGATGGGCTATCTGGCACACATTATTAACTTGCTGAACAAATTGTACTGTAAACAACAGGCTAAAGTAAAGGTGGCGGGAACACTATCAAGAGGGTTCCGCGTTAGGAGATGTGTGATCTCCTCCAATCTATTTAACATTAAGGCGGAGGTGGTCATGAGGGAGGTGCTGGATGGATGGGAGGGGTGCAGATACATGGTAGGAAAATTACGAACTTAAGATATGCTGATGATATTGTACTCCTGGCAGGATCAGAACTGGAACTACAGAAGTTAGTCACTAGATTGGAGCAAGTGGGGGAGAAAATGGGATTACTGATAAATATGGACAAAACAAAGGTGATGGCGTTAAAAGGCAGAACATGCAAAATAAAGGTTGGAGGAAATAAACTGGAACAGGTTGACGTTTTTCGGTATCTGGGATCGCTGGTAACTGAAGATGCAGAATGCACCAGAGATTTAAGAGAGAAACTGGCAACGGGACTGAGCACAGTGGCAGCACTGAGGCAAATATGAAGGAGTCACAGTATAAAACTGGCTACTAAGTTACGACTCATGAAGGCCCTTGTCTGGCCAGTGGCAACGTATGGTTGTGAAAGCTGGACTGTCAAGAAAAGAGACGAAGAAAGAATAGAAGCATTCGAAATGAAACACTTAAGACAGATTCTGAGAGTATCATGGACGGAAAAAAGAACAAATGAATGGGTACTGGAAAAGATAGGAACAGAAAGAAGCTTGTTTAACTCGATCAAACGAAGGAAGCTTTCTTACTTCGGACACCTGATGAGGAAGAAGGGAGACTGCTTGGAAAAGGAGATAGTGCAGGGTACAGTCCCAGGGGCAAGAGCACAAGGGAGACCGAGGATGGGATGGATCACCAACATCAGAACTTGGATGGATTCATCGTTTAATCAAGTGTTGGCGGAGACGGTGGACAGGAGGGGATGGAGGAAACCTGTCCATGAAGCGACCAACCCTCGGATTGAGGAAGGTTGAAGACAACAACGTCACGAATTTATAATTCGAACGCCCGACGACTTCTATGCTACCTAGTTGTAACACGTGTAAGTATAATTCTACTATAAGACAGACAATTTGCTCATATGCCTAAGAGATTTGATCCCAGTTTGCTTTAATCGTTAACTTAGATTATCACTAATCAAATCCCGGAAGCGAGTCCACAGCTATGTAACATCTCCTAAGATTACACTAAATGCTGAGGAGTTAGGCACTGATGATGCGCCAGGTTACTTTGTATTCAAACAGACCTAAATGCATCTTAAGGAGTACCTGCCTATGAATATCAACGAACGACATGAGTCAGTTATGTAAATAACATATACATGTATACATGCATGTAAGGGGCCCTGCGTGGCTGCCGTTTCTACTATGTGTATTTTTACTGTACAGCGCAGTGCGTTTGAAGGCGCTTAATTAAAGAACAAGATTATTATTTAGATTATTATTATAATAGTTCATATCAACATACATCAATGTCAGTAGGCCTATACAGTATACACCGATGTCACTAATGGCAAGCGCTGGATCGCAAACTGGGGGGTACGTACATAAAGTATGGGGGATTTATCGGTTTTGCTGCCATAGTTGCTAAACTAAACTAAATCGCTTTTTACAATTTACATTATCATGATGTGATTAACAGTTTCACATTATTTCTGAATACTTTTCATATGTCACTGATGTTTTATCCAAAAGTTGAAAAATTATGACTGTTTTAAGGATTGTTTCACGGACCGGTGACGAGAGCTCCGCGGACCGGCGCCGGTCCGCAGACCACCACTTTAAGAACCACTGGTGTAGATAACTTGCGTGTAGGCCTACCTTGTTGCGACTTCTCAACTTGTGAAATAATAAACGAACGCGCGCACACACACACACACACACACACACACATACACACACACACACACACACACACACACACACACACACACACACACACACACACACACACACACACACACACACACACACACACACACACACACACACACACACACACACACACACACACACACACACACACACACACACACACACACACACACACACACACACACACACACGCGCGCGCGCACACACACACACACAAACAATATATATATATATATATATATATATATATATATATATATATATATATATATATATATGATACCATTGGCTTTGCTGTTCATTGCTGTTACATCTGTTCAGTGGTGTTCATTTTCCAGCGGAACAGAGATATCGTGATCAAATTAAGAAAGCACACACCAGCGGATAAGTCAATTTCAAGGGATGAGCCAGCGCAATGACAACTTGCGTACTTCTGGGAAACGGCTTAGGCGATTAGCGCACAATTCAACTGGGCAACTAGGTTAATCTAGAGGACTTTAGCTATTGAAGCATTAAAATTTCCAGCAGTGAACTGCTTGCACATTTTAATGGCAGGGACCTAAAGTAATTGAAAAACCTGCGGTGATTTTAAGAGTAAGCTCCAAGTTAACTTTTAAATTGCGTTAATTCAGTCTGAATTGCACATTTGAACAGCAAAGCCAATACTATAGCGTATCATAAATGGTAGAAAAAAGGAGTTATGTTATTATATATATATGCATGTTGTAGCGTATAAATTTCCATATTGAGGACTTACGCAAGCAGACGTCGCAGTAATCCCAATCTTTCTTTCCCGAACCAGCAACATAACACCATGGAGCTTCGTATTTATTCGGATCTGGGTTGCTGAAAACATTGTGCCAGATTCTGCATTCGCGTTTTACTGATGCACCGTTAGTAGTCATCTTGCTACTTATAATTATTCCTGTATATATTAAGCGCCACTATTATAACGATTAAGTATCAATCGATGGCGCTGAGCAATTGTGAGTGAAGGACTTGCTCAAGTCCCGAAATAATAACTGCATCAGGGAAGACACGAACCCTTACTCTCCACATTTAAAAGTGGTGTAATCATCAATCTATTACTAGCCTCTTTATTCCTTAAAAGCGTGATCCCGAAGTTCGAAATTATTTCCATTAATGCAAAAGTTTAGTCAACAATCCAGCGACCGAATCCTTTATCCTACATCACTGGAGCACACGGATCACGTGCTCCGGGGCCCCCGACGACCAAGGAGCCCCCAAATACGAGTCGTTTTTTCTGCGTCTGAAAATTCAAATTGAATTTACATTTGGTGAAAAAATGGAATTCATTTTGAATAAAATGCGGCGACAAGTCACTTTACTTTGCACTCAGCCTATAGTAATGTCAAGACGCTAGATATTTTAATTATCTCTGTGCCATGTTGTGCCGAATTGTGCGTAACTAACTAACCACGGTAACTTTGCTGTAATTACAGTCCTTATAACTTAAAGTATTGAATAATGTCGAGTACTCGCAAGTACGCCAGTGGGTTTTTTAAACGTGCTGCAAAGCGCGAACAAGTGAAGCGAAATCTCGAAGCGTTTACTGACACTCCAAAACTGACGACGTTCTTTCAAAGTAGTAGTACTGTATCTGATAGTGTGCCTGTGACTGTGAGTGGACAGGCTAGTGATTGTAGTGAGCCTGAAATAGTCGGCAGGTCGATGGTTGACGAATTTGACGATGATGCGCCAATTAATTTGAGTTCTAAGGACCGCGTATTGAAAATGAGACGTCTGCAAATGCAATTCAGTCTCTATCAACAACGCCGATCATTTTGAAATAATGTATGTTTGTGTCTATTGCTTATGAGGCTGCAGAATCAGAAATGTTGGCAGGCTATGAATCTCATACTCATCAGAACAGGCTGAAGACAAAGCAGTCGCAGTAAATTATATCAGTTTATTTCAAATTTATTATTAGTGGTATAATACTAATTATACTATGTAAAAGAATTGCTTTTGCTGTGAAAATACAACAAGGTACGTACGGTTTCATTCTGTAAATACAAAGGCCTTCAATTTTATTTTGTTATTTTCAGATACTTTTCAAAAGTATTGTAATATTGTATTTTCAGAATATATCTGTCACCTGTGTCAGTCTGTTACATTTTATTCCTTTGTAATAGGCTACTTTTGCAATTATAAATTACCTTGCATAACAGTGACAGTATTGTCAGTATAAAAACCTAAAATAGCCATAAATAAATTTTAGTGTTTGGCATTTTTTATAACTTTGCTATTTATCTGATTCATTCAATTCTGTTCACACAGCTTGAGTCTACAGTTTGAACTAGTTCACACAGCTCGAGCCTACAGTTTGAGCTAGTTTCGCATGGATTAACTGGAAGCCGCCTCCATGACGTTGTACATTCCACCACAGTGGCACGCATGTTGTACTCATCTCCAGTCTGGTGGAGATTTTCAATGGTGGTGAGAGAGAGCGTCTCTCTGCCTTGATACGTAAACTTAAACGACAAGGGTATCTACCAACTGATACTCCTACATTTGAGTTGTTGTGTTCTAAGGCGGACGATGCTCTCTTTGCTGCAATCATTCGGAACCCAGGGCATGTCCTCCATGATTTGCTCCCTCCGATACGATCTTCCGGGTATCTTCGACCTCGATGGCATAATCGTGATATACCACGATGTGATCCTTTGACAGGGAAGGATTACATTGCTAGACAACTGCATAACTGATAAGAAAACAGTTGCTTTTTTATTTACTTATTTTGTCAGTTTATTTCTATTTATTATTACTTCAATGTTTACAATCAATGCTTGTAGGTTCTGTCCCATTGGGCGTTTGCTAATGGTGTAATAAAGAATATACTTACTTACTTATTATTCCAAATGTCCCAACACGATTTTCAATGCTAAAAAACAATTATTGAAGTAAGTCAGCTATTCTATGCAAAAAACGTCATTTTATCCCCCTATAAAAATTTTGCCCCCAGAAAAACCGGTACAATCGGAGAGGAGATCGACAACATCACCGCGTGGGCAGGAAGGAAAAATCTACACATAAACTCCTCCAACAAACGGGAGATTGCAATAGTCCACCAAAACAAGATCTCCCTAGCCTCACAACCCTCAGTCACCGGAGTGCAAAGAGTCACTACAATAAAAATTATCGGAGTCACTTTCGACGAAAAACTCACAGTGAAACCGCATGTCGATAAGATTCTTTGTTCGTGCTCTTCCTCGCTATTCGCTCTAAAGACCCTCCGCCGGAGGGGAATGCCCGATCAGGCCCTCTTTCAGGCAACGCGGGGCACGGTCATTGCACGCCTCATGTATGCCTCTCCGGCCTGGTGGGACTTCCTTGGGGCGGCCGAAATAGAGCGGTTAGAACGATTCATCCGAAGAATAAAGAGAGCCTGTTATCCCTATCCTGAGACGCCCACAGCCACCAAACTAGCCGCCCAGGCAGACGAAAGGCTATTTCACGTCATTCTTGGAAATGAAGAACACGCGCTGCGATGGATGTGCTCAGATCGACCAAATACCGGATATACCCTCCGTAACCGGCCACACCCCTTCGCTCTCCCAGTCAAGGACATGCGAAACTTTATTCCAAGAATGCTGTACAAAGACATTTCCTAACCTCAATTTAAACTCTAGAAGACACTTGAAGACACTTAGGAGGTCCCGTAGGGTCAGCCAAGACACTTAGCATCTTCCCCATCCTTATCTGTAATTTGCTGCGTTATTGCCAGCAAAGCTTGATTTCAAGAATTAAACGAATATACATATATACATACATAGAAATGTCAAGTAAAAGTGAATTAGAAGTTCTGGAAGGTGTTTGCCGCTCGATATACTAATGGTATGGCTGAAACAGAAAGATCATGTTACAGACTTTTTCTGTCTCTTGATAAGTAGCATTTTTAATAACAGTTAAGTAGAGAACAGAGTGAGAGATTTACACAAGGCGAAGTAGAACAATAGGTTCCAACCCTTCCCTCCTCCAGCCATTCACAGGGCTCTGAAACACATACGCAAACGTACAAAAAGATGTAGCGGGAACTGGAACACACATATCTTACTCACACGTGCAACGAGGCATACAAAGTGACATACGCTTATTAAAGATCAAATACTTAGTCGCTTACCTAAGCAAATTGATTGAAAACGATTATTGTCAGTGGCAATAAATAACGCTTATATAAATATATTTCATACTCTAGCAAAGACAAACCGGTTTTAACCAGCCGTACTATTATACTACAACTTTTAACTAGCCAATGAGGGTATTTGAGTAACCAATGAGCACATTTCATATATCACGACCATTGTCTATATCACTGATTCTTAAACTGTTGAAATCTAGGGACCGGCACTATCTTTATCTTTTAGAGCTAGGGACCGGCACCATCTTTATGTAATTGGATTGATAATAAGGCATTGATAAATCTACATTAGAATCTACATTCGAAGCTGTGGGAAATCTCCACATGCCACCTAATGTTACTACTTACTTATCACATGGCCCAGAATCGTACTAGTTCTACTACTTGTATTACACAAAAAATATTTTAATTATAATTATTATCCCTATAATTTAAAACGTCAATGACCAGGAGAATACATAGGAGGAATACATGTAGTATCCATCTTAATAGATAATAGGCCTACTACTAATGCAAGTACTACTGCATGATCTCCACAAGTGGATGTCTGCAAATAGGCTCAATTTAAATCCTACAAAGACCAAATTGATCTGGTTTGGTACCAGGCAGCAGTTACAAAAGATTGATCTGCAATAATTATTGTTGACCACACTTTTCCCTGATTTCACTTTCTCGTCCAGTGTTCATGACCTGGGTGTCACGCCAGACAGTGCCTTGACTTTCACTGAGCATCTCATATCTCTTGTCTTACCCTTTCTTGCTATTACCTACTCCGGCGTCTTAGAGTCATCAGGATATCGGTACCCTCTGCAGTGTTTACGACCATGGTGCATGTATTTATATCTACGCGTATTGACAATTGCCATTCTCTTTTAATTGGGCTCCCTAATGTTCGGCTGTCTCCTGTGCAATCCATCTTAAATGCTGCAGCTAGACTTATTGCTCGCTTACCACGATACCTAGCTCTTCTTCCTTATCTCGTAATTTCTCAACAACCTATCGTTCCTGTTATTTAAAATGTTAACCTAAGCTACGCTATATTCATAATTTTTACAGGCCATATTTCAAATTCCTCTTTTTGGTTTTCTTTGTTCACAGGCTCCTGCAATTTCCTTTGTTTACTTTCACCGCCCGCCATATCGAACCGCAATCATGTCGCCTCTGGCTTTGCTTTTCCCTCTTCTGGTCCTCCGCTTCATAGAAAATCCCGTCGGCTCTGCTCACCTACTTTAAGTCCCCAGCTTCGCACTACCAACTGCAAACCTACAGCATGGGCATCTACTTTCCGTCCCCTCTGCTTCATTCCTTCACGCTCGCCGTTCGACTCTACACTCGTCCGCCAAATACCCACTAACTTTACTGCTTACAGTACTACTTTCTGGTGATATCCATCTCAACCCCGGTCCGTACAGCCATTCCACAACCACCTCTACCTCTTTCCCAGCCTTGTCCACTAGCAGGAAATTTCTTCTCTTTTCTCTTAACATCAGATCACTACTAAACCCTAAAAATTCCATCATTCTCAATGATCTTGTCTTCTGCTGCAGCACTCCTGACCTCATCGCCTTGACAGAAACCTGGATCACCGCCTCATCTACTAACGCCCATCTCTATGACAGCACTCCGCCTGGTTACTCTCTACTAGGGGTCCACCGGTAAGACATTTTCCGCCGGAAACCGAATCCGAGCATTTGGATGTATTTTTGCCGGAACCGGTAATGAACCGGCAACGAACCGGGTACCATTTGTTCCATATGCGAAGCTTCACATTTTCATGTAATAAGAAATTATCGACATAAATTTGTGTACTTGTAATAAGTGACTAATACAATTTGAATTGTAGTCATTTGTGTGCAGTGGTGAAGTTTTTTGTGTAATTGTTTTAAGGTTCAACATTTATAATTTTATATACGTAAGTTTATTGAATAAGTTTTTAGAGAAAAAAAATTTTTTTAAAGAAATTTTTTTTACAACTTTTTGCGTCTACAATATTTGCCGAGGCGAATACTTCCGGAAACGGGATTTCCGGCCGAACCGAGTATCCGAGCCGGTTTCCGGTGGACCCCTACTCTCTACACAGTGCTCCTCGTATAACATCCTCACCTAAATCCTCAAAACCCTTGGCGGCGGCATCGCATTCATGGTTCGCGAACCGGCCGTCGTCCTCTCTGGAAAGCCGTTAACTCTCTTCTTCATCGTATGTCTTCTTCTCCACTACCAAGCTCCCTACCTTCTCCTTCTATCGCTGATACCTTTTGCTCATTTTTTCCTGACAAAATCTCGTCTCTTCGCTTCTCCTTGCAGTCCCTACTCAATTCACAATCTGCTTCTGCATCTTTCTCTAGCACCGAATCAGTGCGTCATCCTAATCCCATTCCGCCTGCCTCTCAGTCTTCTCTCCTAACTCTTCTCCAAACCTCTGAATCAGAAGTGTCACGCCTACTAAATTCTCTCCCTAACAAACAGTTTGAACTCGATCCTATTCCCACTTCTGTTCTCAAAGACTGTGCCTCTGTTCTGGTTCCTGTCATCACAAAAATAATCAACCTCTCTCTCTCTCTACTGGTCGCTTCCCCACCGCCTTTAAGCAATCTCTTGTCACCCCCTCCTCAAAAAAGCTAATCTCGACAAGGAAAACCTCTCAAACTATCGCCCTATTTCCAATCTTTCCTTTTTATCTAAACTAACCGAACGCATTCTTCTTGCCAGGATGAATGACTACCTTTCTTGTTACTCACTCCTCAACCCCCACCAATCTGGCATTACTAAACACCACTCCACAGAAACTCTCCTGGTCTCTCTGTATAATAAACTGGTCTCTGCGGTAAGTCATCAACAAGTCTCCTGTCTCTCCTCGACATGTCTGCCGCTTTTGACACCATAGATCATGAACTACTTCTCCTGCGGCTGTCCTCACATCTCACTCTCTCCCGTCCCTCCCCCAGTCACTACTCGCCTCAAGTCATCAAACCGATCCATATCCCACGCTGCACCTCAACTCTGGAACGAACTTCCTCCCGAATTCCGCATTTTCTCAGTTCCTCCATCAATACCGCCACACACTCATCGTCATCTACCTCAGGCTCCTCTACTCATCACCCCACAGGCTTTCCACTCCAAATTGAAAACTCATCTCTTCAAGACTTTCTTTGCTAATCCATCTGATCCTCTGCCTTCGAAGCTATCTCGTCCTCGACGAAACCCTCCGTAACAGCTGCTCTGCCTCTCTCTGGTCTTTCAGGCAACCGGACTCAAACCACCAACGGACATCGATCTCTCGACAACCCCTCGGATACGTCGCAGCGCTCGTGGATAAGCTGGTGCTGTTTGCTCAGCTTTACAGTGGCGCTTTAGAAAATTGGAGATTACGATTACGATTATCATTTCATTTAAGATCTAACGTTATCATTTCTGTTTTATTTCCTTTTCTCTGTGTGTAATATTGTATGTAAAGCGCTGTGCGTTTGCTAGCGTTTATTAAAGAATATACTTACCTACTTACATACTTAATTACTTACTTAAATCTTTATTTTACACATGATAATAATCTAAGACAGATCCCATATAGAAACTTTTAAATCTTGATTAGGGCCTAGTGAATAAATTATACATTTCTTTAAGATTTGTGTAGCCTCCTAAAATAATATATACTCTACATGTCTACATAACGCTAGCAGTTAGATATAATAATAAAAAACATCGCTTTAGGCTTCATTATAATCTTCTATCAAATTTATTATTATTTTATGATTGGTTGGGTTTTCATTGATTGTCTACGCCCAACGCCAGTCTTCGGGTAAAATTAGAAAACTATTTTACAACAAAGTCTTAATCGGCGATGGTTAGCCCAGCTTACGCTTTCGATTTAACCTAGTTTTAGAAATACCGGATTTCAGCGGTCATTTCCAGTGATAATCCTATAAGCTTCGATTAGATCTCCTCTGCTCCTTCTTCTCTCCAGTGTTGTTAGTCCACACCTTTTCAACCTTTCTTCATAACTCAAATCCTTAGGTAAACGTACGCTTTAGCGTAATTAATTATTGGCAGGATTCGGAGAAAATGAATAGCGTAAATAATTACTTCATCCAGTTTCTCGTTTGAACTATGTTTTCATCGACCTTCCAGCTTCTAGTTTAGTTTTAATATTACACGTTTTAATCGTTCATCCATCCAGTTTCTAGTTTTAGCTCATTTTCATCGCACATCCAGCTTCTATTTTAAGTTTAATATAACACATTTTCATCGGTGATACAGCTTCTAGTTTCAGGTTATTTTCTTCGCACATCCAGCTTCTCGTTTGATCTCCATTTTCATTCGGCTTCCAGTTTGATTTCTATTTTCATCGCTAATTCAGCATGCAATAATTAACTACGCTAAAGCGAACGTGGACAATGGACATTTCGTCCAATAAAAACGCAAAAACGTACCTTTACCAATCCTTGTAGCCCCAAATCATTTTTGTAGCTCTTCTTCGCACTTTCTCCAGCTTGAAATTGGTTGTGCGCCATTATCTTTGCCCCATTCTCACAAACCTTGCTGAGAACCGTTCTTTTTCAGACCAATTTGCTTTCAGACCATCAGGATCCACTTCTGCTGCTTTAATTGCTATTACCGACTTCATACTTAACTCACACAATTCTGAACCACATGTCCGCCTTGTTGCCTTAGACTTTTCTAAGGCCTTTGACACTGTCAGACACTCTTACCTGGTCGACCAACTGGCCCTCCTACCCATCCCCATCAAAATTCATAATTGTATTCTTTCCCTCCTTAGTAATCGCAGCCATTGCACCAAGTTCCATGGTATCACATCGACCCTGGCCAGAATTAATGCCAGTATCATTAAGGGCTCCGGGATGGGTCCTACCAATTTTGTTGTAGTCATTGCTGGTTTAAAAACTCTCTAGGCCTACCACTTTAACCGCATCTTCAAATATGCAGATGACTGCTATCTTCTCATACTGGCTTCTAATATCTCCACCACTGTTGCAGAACTTGATCACATAAATACCTGGGCCCAGAAATGCAATCTTCATCACAACTATTCAAAATCCAGTGACATTATCTTCACCAAGCCCAAGGCCAACCTGAAATCCTGTCCACCTCCTATTTGCGGAATATCTAGGGTCTCCTCATTAAAAATTTTAGGCATTGAAATAACCGAAAAGTTTGGATTTTCTCCTTATATCCAAAAACTGAGCATAAAGGCTAAACAATCCCTTTACGCTCATCGTGTCTTGATTTCACATGGGCTCTCGGGCCCCAGGCCCCATGATGTGATACGGGCCACCACTGTCAATCGTATGCTATATTGTTCCCAGGTATGGTTAGGCCTTGCCAACAAGCAGGAATTAGATCATTTGGGTGCAATTATTCGTAAGTTGGTTCGTCTTGGCTACCTCCCTCCTTCTTTTCCAACTTTTGAGGAACTCTGCAAAAAGCTGATCGTGATCTCTTTAATAACATTCTTAAAAACCCATCACCTCCTCCATGACCTTCTACCTGCCGTTCTAAAGACTAGGTATGATTTGCGTCCACGTTCTCATAATCTGGTTCTCCCTAGATAGGCCTATGACTCCCTTACCCGACGAGGTTTCCTGGGTAGGATGCTGTACAGTTAGGCTCTGTTGCTATTATCTCATTTTAGATCTAACGTTATTATTTCTGTACTATTTCCTTTCCTCTGTGTGTAATGTTGTATGTAAAGCGCTGTGCGTTTGCTAGCGTTTATTAAAGAATATACTTACTTATTTACTTCAATGTCTTGTTTCAGGAATACGAATATAAACCGACATATTATGAACAGGCAAACAAATCGACCTGAAATGGCCTATTTAGGTCGCTTTTTAACCTGAAATGGCCTATTTAGGTCGCTTTTCAACCTGAAATGGCCTATTTAGGTCGCTATGGCCTATTTAGATCGCTTTTCGACCCGAAATGACCTATTAGGTAGCTTTTCGACCCGAAATGACCTATCTAGGTCGCTTTTCGACCTCGAATGCTCTATTTAGGTCGCTTTTCAACCCGAAATAACCTATTTAGGTAACTGAAAACGATGCGCATTGGTTGACAGCCGCGAGTTGTATGTGGTTGGCACTTACGCTTTCATTTTTCGGGGCACAAATCTCATTTTAATTATCATAAAGCGCTTGAAATGCGCATGGGATTATTTCATTAAGATTATTATATGGTCTGTTGCAAAGTCTAGTATATTACAAATGTAATCTTACAAGCACAACGTATCTATAGCCTATGGGGTAGGAAATAATATTTTATATTCACAAAGAGACATGCCCATTGACATCTAAATTTAGACATCGCGCAATGAAGCCTGGTAAAGGTGGACGCGTTTTCTCTGTAACAAGCGATTTTGTACGTCGCTTCTTCTGTAAACAGAAAAATTTCGCGATTTTTTTATTTTGGTTGAATTGAAAGCAGCTCAGCTGGCGTCTTTGAAAACGTAATATAATTTTTACTGGCTGACTCCAATGGTTCGGGCCGGCCTCGTGGGAGGTTCTCGGCCAGCAGCAAACGACAATTTTGCGGTTTAATGTGTTAAGGCTTGCTTGATGACCTTTTAATTTAAAATATGTGGGTGTGTGTGGGTGTCTTAACAGCCAACGACTGATTATTAAATAAAACCTGATGCTGCTTATGTTGCTGATGCTGCTTATGCTGATGATGCTGCTGTGATGGGATTTGCACTGTTAATTAATAAACTAATTAATTAACTAATTAGCGAAAACCTAAAGTCATGTTAAAATAATTATGTTTTGGGTCAGTAGGTTTTTAAAATTTGTGATCTAACAAAGCACGTGTTATATTGGATGCAAATTAGCAGTTTTGCACCCTGTTTTGTTATTGGTAACAAATTTTGGTGAAGACAAAAGGCGGGAAGGAATAAATGGCCTATCGCATGGCCAAGAATGAGGAAGGGTTGAAAGTGTGGTGTCAATTATGTGTTCAAAGAAATAAAATTTCTAATGAATCGAGTGCCGATCAAACCAATCCCACGATACGATATACCTTTCCACATTTAAATGTGGCTTGCATTGACCCGACTGAATCATCGGCAGGTTTTAGATATCGTCTTAATGTCGGGGATTTTTAGAAGATGATTGACAGAGTTTGTACTTAAGAAATTAACGGAGAAAATCCGAGTCGGAGGCATACGTAGATTCAATATATTGGTCACCTAGGTTACTAAAGAGGTGGAATCAATGATCTTTCAAAAGAGATTTCACTAGAGTATTGTTGAAATTCCGAGACGGTGCCATAGCCCTACGTAGATGCATTTTACGTACCGTTGACAGAATAGCCAAATGCGCCATAGGGGGTTTCAGTTTTCAAGTGATGGGAAGAGACCTCGGGAACAATTTAAATTTGTGAAAGTAACATAGTTCAACGAATTTCAACATCATCTAAATTGGGACGGAAACCAATAACATAATTCTTTTGAGAGAATTCCGAGAAATCTTTGTCGGATGCAATGAAAGTTGAAGGAACCGAATATACTTACGTTCTCAAGCGATGTTGAGAAACCACGTAAGTATAATAATAATAATAATAATAATAATAATAATAATAATAATAATAATAATAATAATAATAATAATAATAATAATTTGGCTTCCCTTCAACTAGGGAGCCCGTGGGCCTTTTGAGAGCCGATGGCAAGAGACCGGATGGCCTCACCCTTATTCCGTGGCGCGCTGGTCGCAGCCTCGTGTGGGATGCGACCGTGACTGACACATTGGCTGCTTCTTACCTGTCGGATACCGCTCGGACGGCCGGTGGGGCGGCCGAGAAGGCGGCAGCCCGAAAACACGATAAATATTGCCAGCTGTCCGCTACTCATTTTTTTGTTCCCCTGGCATTTGAAACCATGGGCCCGATTAACAATGAGGGCTTGACCTTTCTTTCTGCTCTAGGGCAGAAACTCAAAACTGTTACGGGGGACATTCGTGAAACGTCTTTCTTGTTTCAACGCCTTGCGCTCACGATTCAACGTTTCAACGCGGTGGCCTTTATGGGTACCTTCAACAACTTAAACCTGGACGAATAGGGCCCATTCCGGACAAATCTACTCTGTAAATAATGTTGAAGTCCCTGAGGGATCCTGTATACCTCGGGGCAAAAAAAAAAAAAAAAAAAAAAAATAATAATAATAATAATAATAATAATAATAATAATAAAAATAATAAAAATAATAATAATAATAATAATAATAATAATAATGTTTATTAATTCAAACTGACAAGTACGCAGTAAGACTATATTGAAACATGACAGTCCAATTATCAAGATCTTAATTAAACACAAGTTTTAGCACTCGCACTAGAAGTAAAATAAATAGCAAAATAAAATCTTTTCAATCGCGAGGTTTTGTAACTGTGTTGTAAACGACTGTCAGAAATAAACTGATGTTTATTTGGACCGTCTACAATCTTACAGGAACCACTGGAGCCTACACCTGATTGACATGGGTGATGATAAAAGAAAGTTGTTCACGCCATCAAGTTTCGAATATACTTTAAACGATCCTCTGTATGTGACGCAAAGGCGGAGAATGATAGTAGGCCTAATTTTGGTAGTGTGAAGTACCAATTGAATATGAAACAGAGTATGTAGTTGGAGAGCTACAGTTGAACAATGAACAGTTAAAACAGACAATTAATACAAATACTTCATAGTAGTTTTTTAATTGCTCGGGTATTACCGAAAGCTCGTCTGTAATTTCACGAAGTTTACTAAATCATTGTCATGTTTATTTTATGAGATAATGCCAGAAAATTCTTATTGGACGGAGGGCCATCAAAATGCTTTTGAGATTCTGATTTTTCATAGGCATAAAGGTGCAAATCTTGAAAACTGTGACGCAGTTAATGGCGTTACACATCGTTAATCAAAAAGTGATATCGTCAAGGTAGACCAGTGCTTTCCAATCTTTTTAGACTACGGAACCCTTTTGACTTGAAATTTTTTTCACGGAACCCCAACCTAAACAAAGCATATTCTGGTACAATATTTTAAAACAATGATCCACGTTTGTACAGTTTAATCGATTAAAGAAAAACTAGAGATTGTTTTAAATAGTTTCATCTGGTGCCTTCGTCTACACCTCGGAGTCTGATTTATAACGTAACAACACATTCAAACAACACTTATCCAATTGCTTTTTGGAACCTTTGTCTTCCCCTGACGGAACCCTAGGGTTCCACGGAACCCTAGGGTTCCGCGGAACCCACTTTGGGAAACACTGCTCTAGATGCTTTGCAGTATGAAAAATCAATTTTTATTGATACCATCGCTTCTGAAAAATACCCGATTCCCATTTGTAAATGGTAGATTAGTTTCAGTCGCTGTTGCTGGACAATGTTGACCAATTCATTGCAAAGCGACGACGGCGACATCACATGTATTGGGTGAAATTTAAAAGATGCTTGTAGGCCAACCGCGGCAGACCAAGAATAACCTGGATTGACAACATTATAAAATGGATTGGACTATCTGGAACCAGACTAATAGCTGCAATACGAGATAGGAAATGCTGGACAATGTTGACCCATTCACGTAGCCTACCATCGCAGAGCGACGACGGCGACATGACATGACTTGTAGGTCTAAATGACTGCGTAGAGAACGTTTGAAATTTTAACAGGTGTTGTTTTATCATCGATAGCTGAACTGTCATTTTCTGGATTTGGATCTGTTTAAGTTGACATTGTGTTGCTGTTGTCAGTTTTCTTAATGTAGGGCGGAAAACAAGTTTCCTAGCACAATTGAATGGCTGTTGACATCATTTTGATTTTTTTTCCGGTTTTGTACTTGTTGAAGGTGCTTGTTTAGCAACGGTCTCTTTGCATTGAGTACCTTTAAATAAATTGACTAGATTTTGTTACTTGGCTCCATCTTTAGCAAGACGTTTTAGTTTCTCATCTCTAACCTTTTCCCCATCACCTTTACATTTACGTTTCAAATTTAAAACGTTCACAACCGAACGTTTTTTCATTAATTTATTACTAATAAACGAATCTTCGTCAAAAGCGAACTCAGCGAAATTGGAGCCTCGTTTTAAGATTCAACTGTTAATTATATATAAGTATGCCATTTAGCGAATAAAAAATTACGCCGTCATAAATATCATAAAAATAATTATAAATACCTACAATAGCGGAGTCATAACCGATTTTTAGACATCATGTCTAAGAACTTAGAAGCGGCCCAAATATCACCGACCCTTGCGGACCACTGGGATTTTTCACGGTGTCCCGGCGGTTCAGTCCACCTCTGATGACCGATGAAAATATAGCTCAGCATGAAGCTGGAAGATCGCGAACCATTTGTCCGTGAACCATTTGTCGGTGAACCATTTGTCGTGACACCTATAAACACACATGTGCGTACATATGTGCAGCTATCTTGCATGTTGGGCTGATCCAACTGCGTCGTACTTCTCACTACACTAATACCGTGTCTAGATAACGTTTTGTAAGAATATTAAGAACAAAATATTTATCTGCATACCGGCAGTAATTCTTTGCCCTGTCTGCCTTTCCTTCTGGGAACCAATAGTTGTCTTCTGGATGCCTTATCCAAGGTAGACATTCCATGTAGGATTGAGAATGAGCGAGTTTTCCTCTGTAGCCTGCTCCGTTATTCGCTAGCGCGCAGCCTGCGTTTGAAGATAAATTTAATGCAAAGTTAGAGTATCCGGAGTAATTCAAAAGACGGAAAATAAGCAACCAAGTAGCGATAACATTTCCTATCGCCCAGTGATAACAACGAAGATATGTATTATGTAGTAGCAAAGCAAA
Organism: Allolobophora icterica; assembly: GCA_963556255.1. NCBI lineage: Eukaryota > Metazoa > Annelida > Clitellata > Crassiclitellata > Lumbricidae > Allolobophora > Allolobophora icterica. The sequence goes on from OY744606.1 coordinate 20,840,798, forward strand.
ACCTACTCATCTAAAGCATTAGAAATTAAGTGCCAATGTTTTAAAGCCGCGTCAAAGTTTGTTTCTTGTATAATAAATTTCCATAGACACTACATCTTCAATTATTGTTAAGTTTATAAATATTTACATATTACCATGACAGAGCAAATTGGCGTTGACGTCAAACAGTTTAGTCCAAGTAAATGAAGTTTTTCGCGAAACCTTTTCACTACTTGATGAGTGTTACTAGTAATTGCACAACTAGGGCCTACACTGTGATTATCTGCATCACGCAATCTATTCGGGGTGATCAGAGTAGCTTCTCGAGCGCAATCAAACATTCACGTTTTTTCTATTTTTTGTGTACATGTAGGCCTACAAACTAATTTTATATGATTCGATCTAACTTAATCCCTCTAATCGTTTCGCCTTGAATGTACCGATAAATGTTCTGACCAGTAATGTATAGGGGCCTAATATATTATTATTATGTATATACGTATGTGAACATTATAAGGTGTGTTTTAAGAACCTCCTAAAGGCGCTGCAACTCGGCTATCTATCTAGCAGATCCAAAATGGTGCTTCTTAAATCTAAAAAGCTACGTAACACTATATAATGTGTAAAAGTAGTTATAGGTACAACTGAGCAGTGTGGTATGTAGCACGGTACAAGATACTATGCAACTTTGGAGGAACGGTAGGTTAGACAGTATAGGACAAGGATCCGCGATTCGCTTAATTACTCACAACCGCCGTCCACCCATTAAGACTATTTAAAAGGAGACCGACTCAGTCGATGTAAAGCAGCATTGTGTTACTCGTGAATCTGCTAGAGTTTTCATCGAAATTTAAAGGGTTCGTGGAATTGTCAACTGAAATCAAACCTTCGGCCAGTCTTTTTGATCTGGTCAAAGGAACCTCTATAGAAAACAAACACAGAGAGACTATAGCATCTAGGATAGGCTCCTACTTTCAATAATTAAGATGAAAAATAGCTTAAGCGTGTTCTGATAGCATAGACCAGTAGGCCTACTTTTCAAACTGTGGTCCGCGGACCGATCCCGGTCCGCGAGCCCTCACTAATCGGTCCGTAAAGCGAGTCAAGAAAGTGGACAAAAAAGACGATAGACGTTTTCTCGATTGGGTCTTGCTTGGAACTATATTAAAAAACACAATTGTCTCTCAATCAAAACCATATTTTTCATATAAATTAAAAAATTTCTTCTGGGAGTAAATGTATTTCAGCTATTGAAAAAGAAAGCAGCCGAAGAAATTATTCGACGAATTGCTGATAGGTTAAATAGAAGTTGATGTTCAACTTTACTACAAATTTTGATCGTAACATTTGCGGTTTTTGCCCGGCAATTAGTAAACCGGATGTGACGTATCTCTTTCGTCTTCATTAACTTGGTCACTGCTTCCGTCAATAGAAAATAAACACGTCTGCTTTTCGATTCGATATTGTAAGTATAACATATTACAGATATGAAAGTTATAACAATGATAAATACCACACCCGGAGAAGAGATCGGCGTTCTCAAAGTTTAAACACACTTCTGTTATATAGTTTCTTAGAGCCTGAGAGATTTTTCGTACCTCGGGCGTTAAAAAAATTAAAAATAATAAATATATTAATAAACAGCACATTCAGGAATATTTATAAATTTTTTTAAGATGCAAATATTTGATTCATATCAGATCAGTACAAAGTATTCAGTTGATATTTAGTACTGAATTATAGAAACCTGCCCCGCCTCTATTAAAACAATTATTTAAGCCTAAATTTTTTTGACCCATTTAATAGAATAAATAATTAACAAATTGGGCACCGGTCCTGCTGTATTGGAAAATGCCTGTCGGTCCGTCACACTGAAAGTAAATTCATGCCGGTTCGTCACATTGAAAAGTTTTGGAAACGCTGGTATAGATGTTCGTCAGATTTGTGAAGTGTTGGAAACTAGTATGGCTTGCCAAACCGAGTTTCTGGAGCGCCTTACACAACAAGAAACCTTGATAAACGAAATGAGAAGAAAACCACTCGAAAGTTTTAAGCGCTATCCGTCCAAGCTAGAAGTGAGACTACGGAGCTTAGACCCACAAGAATGAGTGAGGATGTGAAAAAAAAATGTACCGTGATGTCAGGAATAGAAACGTACATAAAGATGTTGTAGCAGGCTTAACAAACGTCTACAAAGTTGCAAACTTTGAGATTAAAGAGACTTATATTAAAGACTACGCCAAAGTGGATAGAGGATTTACCCCGGATCTGTTGTTGAAGAAACTGATGATACATACTTCCAAGAAAATCAATGATAAACTGTAATTGAGTTGAGGATGGACTGTATGAAAAGTTTAACAGATGTAAAAGACTGCTGTTGAAAACACCTTTGAAGGCTAGTCTTGTGCGAAGTAGTTCCTGCTTAAACCCAGAAAAATTGCTGTAAATCCAACTGACTGTGAAAATAAGATGAAGAATCGGCTTATCACTCTGGTGACTGCAATTCAAACAGTTCCTACAAGGTCAGATGGCATCAAACCATGCTGACTTCAGTGAATATGATAGCAAACACCTGACTCTGGACACAGTTCTACGTGCACACATGAACAACCAACTTACAGCGATATTTGGTCAATTGCAAAGGTTGCTTGCACTGTAGTATAGAAAAGGCTTTTCCATCAACTCCAAATATGTGGTTGTCAACAAGATAGCGCCATCCAACTTCTAGTTTCTGCTTTATTTTCATCGCTCATCCAGCTTTTAGTTTCATCGGCCATCCAACTTCTAGTTTGAGCTATATTTTCATCGCTCATCCAGCTTTTAGCTTGAGCTATATTTTCATCGGTCATCCAACTTCTAGTTGTCTTTTTTCATCGCCCATCCAGATTCTAGTTTGACCTATATTTTCATCGGCCATCCCACTTCGAGTTTCAGCTTTATTTTCATCGCTCATCCATCCTCTAGTTTGAGCTCTATTTTTGTCGCTTATCCAGCTCCTAATTTGAGCTATATTTTCATCTGTCATCCAATTTCCATGTGTTTTTATATATTTGCTAACTTCGTGGAATATTAAATACGTTTTTCCAGTTTTACTTGGATTTGTCTTAATAACACACAAAGAGTTCTCTCGTTTCTTATATCTCTACGTCTCACACAATAATTCAACATCTTGATGTATGCGCGCAATTGACGGCGCGCATTTTCGTGGGCGCTAAGGACGGTGTGCCAGAAAGCAGAAACATACACTGAAGAAAGAATTATACAAGATGCCACATTGAAAGACGGTGGTGTTAACAAGATTATAATCACACAATCAATGTTAAATTATGCTAAAGCTGCCAGAAGCAAGTACGAACAGAACATTGATGAACAAAAACAATCTGAAAAACAGAACAGAAGAGGAAAAGGACCAGGAAATCAACTTAATGGACACGAAAAAGAGATTATGCAAAGACATAAAGACTCTTGAACAAGCAAGCGAAAAGGCAGTTGAAGAAGCGGAAAAGTCTGGAAAAAGGGATTTCTTTATTCAGTTAATCGGCTTTAGAAAAACTTTGAGAGAGAAAAAAGATGAACTTCAGGAACTTGATGACTTCAATCAATCAATCAATCAATCAACCAGACATTTATATAGCGCGCTCTTCAAGGCAACTATTCAGAGGCGCTCCCAGCCCAACCTCGACGAAAGAGAACAGTCTTAAGAGCAGAGAAGAAAGAGGTGGACGAGTCTCGAGGGAGAGACCGCAGTCCAACAGGAAGGCCGTTCCAGATGGTGGGACCGACAACGGCGAATGCTCGCTGTTGCATGGTTGCAGTGCGAGCGAAAGGAACATGTAAGTCACCGCGGGCGGTGCAACGGAGTGAGCGGCGACCAAGAGGTGCGGACGCTGGAAAGCAGAGCTCACGTATATAGAAAGGAGCGCGGCCAAGCTGACACTGCCAGACAATAGAAGCAACCCGGTATACAATGCGTTGCGAAAGAGGAAGCCAGTGGAGGACGTCGCGCATGTAGTCAGACACGTGACCAAACTTAGGGATGCGCCCAACGAGGCGCGCAGCAGAGCGTAGAACGCGTTCCAGGCAATGCAGTCGAGTGTGAGGGAGGTCTTGGAAAAGGTCATGGAAAGTCATGGAATTTTGTTTCAATGACCTTCTGGCAACCCTGGTCAAGTGGGAACGCAATAGTCTTTTAAAAAGATAAAGATTTAAGACCTGTTGAATATTTGTGAGAACACAGCTCCAAATCTGGGGACCGTTGCATTTAGTTCAGAAGCGGCGAATATTTGATCTAGCAAAAATTATAATAATACTACTAATAAAATACTCTTTAACAATACAATACTATTTAGCATCTATCGATGCCGTATGACGCATTTTTAGCAGGTGCTAGTTGTCGGACGTCTCAGCTTCATAGTTTCCAAACGATGCGTTTGTCTTTTATGACCCCAGTAGGTTAAATGTTATAATATTTTAACCGTTAAATATTTCTTCAAATAATTTTAGGAATATGTCGCACTCTTTTCAGCTTTAGAGAGAACATATCGGGAATGGATGGTGTGGTGATGCCTAGGCCCTACATGATATCCGGAAAAGATTGCTGGGGTCGTAAATGACCCCACCAATAATATTTCTTAATTTTTTCCGTTTAGTTTTTCTCCGTTTTTGTAATTTCCCTTTCCATTTTTCTTACAATCTTAGCACTTCTTGTCCCCGGTTCGTAGTGACATCAACAGTAATGTGAATTGCAGTCAATTATTTGTTTAGATGTTATTTTCGGTAAGTTATGACCCGTGTTTGATATCACCGCATATGTTGGAGCCTATTATTCAACTGAGGCATCATTAGCTTGTCAAATATTATTCACATAAAGTAGCATGATTAGTAAAATTGCATTTCAAACTGCCAGTATATTACGTTTGTAGCTAATGGACTAAGTGTCAGCAGCCTATTGTAGTCAAAAATGTTGAAGTTGCTCATTGTAGGGCACTGTGCCTATTATCTCAAAGCTTTGCTTCTATTTATCTTCTGAGTAAAATATGGATAGCAGACCTATAGCAGTGAGATATTTGAAAAGAGATCCCACGATTATTAGAACAGGATATTAGTACAGATAATAGTGACATCAACAATCCTGACTCGGACTATGTATCAGAAGGTTCCGATAGACATGATGATGCATTATTTGTTCAATATGACAATTTCTTTGTGGGAACTTGAGATACCTTGAAAAATTAAAACTATAGGCCTATCGTTTGCATACAATTTGCCATTGATGCATTATTTGTTCAATATGACAATTTCTTTATGGAAACTAGAGATACCTTGAAAAATTAAAACTATATCGTTTGCATACAATTTGGTGCATTCACACAATGCCTTTGTTCTGTGAAGAGTTTCTGACAATCAAGTAACAAAAATATTGATGTTACAGTGAAAAACATATTTACAACCCCACCCGGTACGTTTAGGTTGTTTGGTATGTCCGTATGATATAGGTGTTTAATTCTGCTGTACGTCTCGCATATGGCCGGGCACCATTTGATCATGTCACTGATCTCCGGCGTTCCAGCAAGTCATCAGTCAATGAGCAAGGCTACGGGAAAGGCTGAACGACGGCGAAGCTCCAGCGAGCGAAGAGCAAGGTTTCGGAGAGGCTGAACGACGGTGCAGTTCCAGCAGGCAAATCTCAAGCGTTACAGCGAGACTTCCGCGTTCGTGTGAGGCTTCGTAAAGGCTGAACGACGATAATGTTCCAGCGAGACTTCAGGGTTCGTGTGAGGCTTGAGGCTGAACGACGATGAAGTTCCAGTGAGACTTCAGGGTTCGTGTGAGGCTTGAGGCTGAACGACGATGAAGTTCCAGCGAGACCCCAGCATTCGTGTGAAGCTTCGCAGAGCCTGAACGACGATGAAGCCGCAGCGAGCGAATCTCCAGCATTACAGCGAGACTCCAGCGTACGTGTGAAGAGCGAGGCTTCGGATCCGATAGACTGAACGACGATGACGCTATAGCGAGCGAATCTCCAGTATTACAGCGAGACTCCAGCGTACGTGTGAAGAGCGAGGCTTCGGATCCGATAGACTGAACGACGATGACGCTCTAGCGAACGAGGCTTCAACGTTCGAGTCTCCAACGTTGGTTCTTTTTACTTTTTTCGCTTTTTCGCCAATTCGTCAGTCAGTATAAATGCCACCAGCCAACATTAAAAAGGTGTTCTGGCAATTTACCCGAAAACATTCGGTATGTGATGACATAGGGGCCTACAGGACAGAGCTTTCAATTGAAGGCTCTGATACAGAAATCCCCCAAGCGCCGCACAGCGAACCAACAGGGGAAACTCATGAGCGAAATTTCTGAGAAATTACAGCGTCTGGATGGACGTCACTTTGCGGTTGAAATAAAATGCTGGTAGTGTTGTATTACAACTGATAGATACTGGAAAATATGATATTTTATTAATCACAACATCGGTTATGTTATATTCCTCGGAAGCTGAAAATTGTCTGGAGATCAGAAATACATCTAAAAAGTCAGAGTTTATAGATCTCTGATATATCGAAGGCATTGCAGAAGGCAACTGTCTTTCGGCGCTCAACTGTCAACGTTAGGCGTTCAAACATATGTGCGGTCCCTTTTAAATCTCACGAGACATTAGAGACGCTTTTTGGAACCCGTGATGAAAGGATGTGCAGCTTTATTGAGGAGCCAACTGTTTCTAAAGCTAGAAAAACGAAATTATATGCAGGAAAATGTTGATTATGTTTAATGCTTTCTAGCTGCTGCCTGTTCACTTGTTTAACTGGACCCATCTGAAAGACGAAACGGATAAGTTGTGTATCACAGTAGCGTCTTAAATGAGATTGCCACGCACATCACAGGTCATTTTAATCCAACCACGTCCTTTGTCATCTATTCAATAGAGACGATGGAAGGGATGGAATGACAAAAAAGTCATTTGAGGTAGCATATTGAGTCGTGAAGACACAGCCTACGCTACAAGATAGCTCGTCAGACCAATATTCCTTAACCAAAGAGCCACAGAAGCAAATGTGCGCTTAAGGTGAGTTGTATTGAAACAAAGACCCACTTCAATTCTTACAGTCTCGTAATTCAGTTTTAAACCGCAACCTGTCACTGAGAATAGAGACATGGTAGCAGCTGAGAGTACGGGTTCGAGTCTCTCCGGAGACGGTAGCTACCAGCACACTTTTGACCCTGCAGCTAGATCTAAAGCCCTCAATATCTTGAAATCAGCTACCAACAAATACCACAAACTAATCGCTGCTGCCAAAAGGAAATATTATTCTTCACTTATCCATTCCAGCGCCTCAAACCCTAGACATCTCTGGAAAGCTGGTAACACTCTCCTTCATCGCAAATCTCCCTCCTCACTGCCTAGCTCCATTCCCTCCTCCTCTGTTGCTGATACCTGCTGTTCATTTTTTTTCAGACAAAGCTAATCCATTCGCTTTACATTACAATGTCTTCTAGACACACTTACCCCCCGCCTCCTCCAGCACTGATTCACCTCCTTCTCTCAACCCTACTCCTCCTATCTCTCAGTCATCGCTCCCAATTCTCTCTCCTACCTCTGAAGCATAAGTGTCAATCCTTCTAAACTCTCTCCCTAACAAGCAATGCGAACTTGATCCTATCCCACCTCTCTTCTAAAAGACTGTGCCTCTGTCCTGGTTCCTGTGATCACTAAAATTATCAATCTGTCACTCTCTACCGGCAATTTTCCTATGGCCTTTAAAGCATTCTATTGTCAGTCCCCATCTCAAAAAAGTAAACCTTGACAAAGAAAACCTATCCAACTACCGCCCAATCTCAAATCTTTTCTTTCTATCAAAATTAACTGAACGAATTGTACTTTCTCGGCTAAATGACTACCGCTCTTCGAATTCACTTCTTAACCCCCACCAATCTGGCTTCACTAAACACCACTCCACAGAAACTTTACTTGCCTCTCAGTACAATAAACTGGTATCTGCCGTCAGCCATCAGCAAGTCTCCTGCCTCTGTCTTCTCGACATCTCCGCCGCATTTGACACCATCGATCACAGCCTCCTTCTTCAACGACCATCTTCTTGGTTTGGCGTCTCTGGCACTGCTCTGGTTCCAGTCCTACTTGTCTTCCCGATCATTCTCTGTTAAAGCTTCCAGCCACTGCTCACAACCCCTCTCTCTTTCCTGTGGTGTCCCTCAAGGCTCCGTCCTGGGTCCACTACTTTTCATCCTTTACACCACTCCTTTAAGTCATCTCATAAAATCCTCCTCTGTCGACCGCCATCTCTATGCAGATGACACATAAACCCTTCATATCCTTCTCCCCAGGCTCTTTTTCCACCGCCATCACAGAACTGCTCAACGTGGTTAACCTTATTTCACAGTGGATGTCATCCAATCTCCTCTGTCTTAACTTTTCCAAAACTGAATTTATCATCCTAGGCCTTCCTGATCAAATCAAGAAAATCCCTGATCCTTCTATAAACCTTTCGACTAACTCATCGTCTGTCACCTTCACCTCTGACTCCCCTGTTCGCAATCTTGGTGTTATTTTTGATCCACACCTCTCCTTCTCTAACCACATCTCCAACCTCTCGCGCTCCTGCTTCATGAACATTCGTGACCTCCGACGCATACGACCATTGCTCGACCTTAAAACTGCCTCCATTGTTCATTCAAAGCTTGATTACTGCAATTCTCTGTTCCTCAGCCTTGAGTCCAGTCAAATCAAGCGTCTACAGCTTATCCAAAACTCACTAGCCAGAGCTGTCACTAGAACGCCCAAACATCATCATATCACTCCCATCCTGAAATCACTCCATTGGTTAAAAATCCCAGAGCGAATCCACTACAAAGTCCTCTCACAAACCTACAACTCCCTACAATACTCCCAGCCCAAATACCTTCGTGATCTCTTCACCATTCAGACAACCCGCTCCACCCGATCATCGTACTATCTCAGTCTTTCTCGACCCCCAGTCACTACTCACCTCAAGTTCTCCAAACGAGCCATTTCCATCACAGCACCACACCTCTGGAATGATCTCCGCCCTGAATTCCGCAGTTTCTCAGTGCCTCCATCGTCATTGCAACCCGTCCTTCATCCGCCTCCTCCTCCTCATGTTCCTCTATCTATCACCCCCCGGGCTTTCCACTCAAAACTGAAGTCTCACCTTTTCAAATACTCCTACCCTGACTCATCTGATACTCTGCCTTCCAATAATTCTCGCCGTAAACGACACCCGCCTTGACAGCTGCTCTGGCTCTCCTGATCTGGTACCCTGGAAATCGGACTTGGAACTCTTTTGGACAACTCTCTGGAAACCCCCTCTGATTTGATTTGGTCTTCTGGAAACCGGACTTGGACCTCTCTCGGACTACTCTCTGGAAACCCCCTCTGATCTGACGTAGCGCTCGTGAATAGGCTGGTGCCCAGCGCTTGGCCTTCGAGTGGCGCTTTAGAAGTTTGGAGATTACGATTACGATTACGATTAGCTATGTAGAGACACTTAAGGAAGAGTAAGCCTTAACTCATGACTGTCTAGTGCATCGGTTCTCAACCTGTGGTCCGCGGACCACTGGTGGTCCGCGGCCATCTGCCTGGTGGTCCGCGAGCAAGGCCTACGATTTATATTTTCCACAATTAAAAACATGCAAACAGACAAATTTTGTCAAGTTTTAAAATTTTTGTTTTATTTCAATTGCTAGAATCGGCTAGATGGCAGCATGAAACTAATAATACGCAAATTTATGGCAAAATTTTTTTTATATTAATTTGTTTTTGGCACAATTGTTAGTGGTGGTCCGCGGCCGAGACACAAAATTTGTAAGTGGTCCTTGAGTCTCAAAAGGTTGAGAACCGCTGGTCTAGTGCCATCAATTAATACTTGGCCATTAGTACGGAGTGCGGAGTTTAATAAGTGCGAAATATAATTCTTTTTAAATAAGAACAAAATCATGCATCGCAGTCGTTATCGACAGCGTGCAATAAATGTGTTCGGCTTTGCAGTACATTTTTCTGTATTTATCTGCACCAGATGCTTTTAAAGTAGGCCTACGACACTTTTAAACAACGTTTGAAGTACTTCTTGTGTAATACTTCTGTCATAAATGAGATGGAACGCAAGAGCCGATGTGAGACACTTCATAGAGGCTTTATGGCAGGAACTCTACTATAGTCATAGTATAAACATTTCTGCTACTGTTCAGAGTTTAAGAATTATTCAGGTAGAAGATGAGAGTTTCAGTCATGTTAAACCCTATCCTATACGAACGATTGATAATTTTAATGCTAAGTCTATAAAAGTAGAAAAGACTATACCACTGTAGCCCTCAAAGTTTCCAGGACAAACATCACAGTAATCCCATTCCACAGCAGGATCCATTGTGTAGCACCACACGGAACTTCTGCTGTCTACTGCCGGATTTCGACAGAAATTTCTGGCAACTATTTTGCCTCCGTCAGGAAAGCGGTGATCGAAAAGTGTCGGATCAACCGGGTGGGGATTACCATTATCCCAATGCTGGCACGCTTTTCCACCCCTTGTTATATTCCGTGATCCAACGTACAGTATTCCTCTAAATGGCATGCGGCACTCTACAAAACAATTACAACTAATCGACTATTGAGCTCATTGCATCAAAATATTCCGAAGCAGCAAGCTTACTAAAGAATTCATTCAGTTTTTTTTATTAATCACGCAAGGATGCCCTAGAACGGTGATTTTAATTACAGGAGACAGTGATCTGCAATTTTTCTTCTACCTTAACGTCCTCTTTTAACTATATAGTCTAACACTTTAGATTAATGTGTATCACATAAGTTAAAGAGCTCATTAAACATTCTAGATTATTATGCAAACGATGTATGATTATGTAAATGGCAAATTAAACTTTCTAGACTGTTAAGTAAAATAGGAATTCTGTACATGTATAGTTAACACCTAGCGTTCATGATTATTATGCTACAGATGTTTTTAGAAATAAACTTTTTATTGCATTGTTAAGCACCACTTCATTGGTCTGATATAGTTTGTGTAATTAGGCGACCCTGACAGCGGAACGGTTTCGTTCCTTTGGGTTTTCCTTTTGTCACTGATCGCAATGTAACTTAAGTTCGTGTTACCATGTAAACTGTGAAATTGTTCAAAGATTGGTGAACAATAAAAGAATTTGATTTGATTGATTGATTGATTGATTGATTGATTGATTGATTGATTGATTGATTGATTGATTGATTGATTGATTGATTGATATAGTCTCGGATTGCTTTGCCTGGCCTTTCAATTACCATCACTATATTTTCTCTATTTCTACCTATGAACTTAATCGACTTCACTATGGTAGGGCCTAGTGCGGGGCTATTGAGTGATGTTTACATTCGACAACGTGTTTCAATATCTCTTCAATTCAACACACAACTAGCTCAACAGTATTCCATTCCATTGGTCACAAAATTCAAACCCCTCACATCAGCGAATCCTTTCACGCCACATGATTCAAATCAAATCAAATCAAAAAGTCTTTATTGCAACCAGAAAAACCATAAAAGTAACAAAGTTTCCAATTTAGCACACAAAAGCCATATGAAAAAATACATCTTCTTGATTATAAATACAGCATGTTATTACTGGTTACAGGTTGCAAAGGGTGGCCCCCAAAGGGATGTAATCCGGCTGAGCGAGGTCACCCATACATCGTATTGCAATTTCTAAGTCCATGGCTGTTTTTTCTTAATTAGGTTCAGACTCTCTTATCTAAATTCTTAACTAAATGGCTCAACGGCCGGGCCCCGGTGCACGTACACGTCCAGCAACTGGGATGTCTCTTCAGTCAACTAAGGCCTTATCACATCACATTGGGGAGGGGGAAGAATAATTATACATTAATTAGATGTTCTCTTAGTCGAGTTTTAAATTCGAAGCGATTTCTAGAGTGACGAATTTCAAGTGGAGTTTCATTTCATAGTTGTGGCCCTGACGCTTTCAAACTAAACTCTTACATTTGTGCGAGCGCGTATTGGGCGATAGGTAGCTGCACTTCTAGTGTTATGTGCATGGATTTGTGATCCCATGGTTAAATATCCTCTGAATGAGTTTGGGAGTAAGTTCCGTTCATACTGATATAAGAATTCTATTATTTGCATTCTTCTAATTTGATCAATCTATGTAAATAAAGACAAGACTCTGTCTGTCTGTCTGTCTGTCTGTCTGTCTGTCTGTCTGTCTGTCTGTCTGTCTGTCTGTCTGTCTGTCTCACAGCGATCTTTGACCGCGATGCATTTCTACAGCTTTCCACCTTTTCACTCCAAACCTTCACTACTGTCTCGGGGTGGGCATTACACACCCAGTGTGAGGCGTCGTGCCCCCTTTTCACCGCTACCATGGTCTGCCGGGCAAAAACCTACCCGGCCAATGCATTTTTACCTGGCTAAAAAACATAGACTCAACCTATTTTCACTCGCCAGATGGCGCCGCCGGGTTAAGCAGCTACAGTACGGATTCGCTAGAGGGATTGAAACTTTCACTGAACTAAACCCGGCCAACGCCGGGTTAAGCAGTGTTTTGTTGCTTATTCGCTAGAGGGATTGAAACTTATAACCCCGGGCAACGCCGGGTTAACCAGCTAGTTTTTAATATATTTAAGTTCTTGAATATTGGGTCAGAGTGTTCTCTTCGGTGGGACCCATTTTTTATTCTCACGGCTTTTTTGCAATATCATTAGTTTATTAAGTCTAGACTCGTAATTAGAAGCCCATATCATACTACAATAGCTTAATTAGGGGTATATTAGTGAGTAGTATAGGTTCAGTCTGATGTCCCTGGGAAGCAAGTATGATACTCTAGATATTATCCCTATAATTTTGGCAATTTTCAATGTGATATAATTGATGTGGTCCTTCCAATTTAAGTGTTGGTCTACGTATATACGAAGAAATTTAGTAGTTTTAACTTGAGTAATGGGTACTCCGTCAATTAGTATTTCTACATCAACTACGTTGATTTTTCTATGCGACTTAAATAATATAATGAAGCCTTTCCACATAGAGAAGTGACAAAGCATAAGGCAAAATCGAAACAGGCTGTTTCGATTTTACCTTCTGCTTTGTCACTTCTCTATGTGGAAAGGCTTCATTATAGGCCCGACTATATTTCTCCAAAAACCTGTCATAGGCTTCATTCGCGTTTCTTTTATCACAGAGACTTATAACCTCATCCCAATTCATCTCTGTCAGGGTTCTATGCAGAACACTTCTGCAGTTTATGTGGAGGAGTGTTAAGTTAGTTCCTTCGTGCTCACTCTCCTCCTTAATCTTTTTAGCGAGCATAGGTGGTGATATGTAATCACTTGACCAGTTCACATTCTTAAAGTAATTAATGTCAGGATCTGTATTCATGCTGCTCAAGGTTTCTTCTTCGTCTTCATTAAAATTACATCTAATTCTACCTCCCCTTTTATATCTCCTATTACAATTAACTCCCTTTCTAATCTGTTTTCCTCACTGAGTTCCTCATTCGTATTTCCATCACTATCATCTGTTAAATTTAGCCGGGTTCCATTACATATATAACACGTTCTTGAGAGTCGAGCGTTATAGCTTCCACTTCTATTATCTAACTCAGCATAATTAACATCGCCCACAGTGTCTTTACTCCCTTCCCTGTATGTATCTACTAATTGACTGCACGTGCACCATCGGCCCGGCCCGCGAGTATCTGTCGCCAGCTGAATTAGTTCCAGCGTATGGTCATTCCTGCGTTTGACTCTAGCATTTCAGTTTAGTATATATATAGTCCTGTTTATATGTCCCTATATAGGCCTATATATATATATCATATCAAATAGTCCAATGCCTAAAGTTCAATACAATCAGTCTAATAATCAGCCTGCATTCAGGCCTTGAGATCTGAATAATTATTTATACATAATTATGTATATAAATCAACCCAAAAATCCACCAAAGAGAACAGTGTTTGTAACAGTAGAATTACTGCAACCTTTAAGCAGTATCAGTTAATTAATTCCATAACAAATTCTCTTGTTTCAATCTATTGTAACATTCTAGTTTATCTCCTATATGTAAAACAAGTACCCCTATCGATCATCATACCGATGACAGGCATTCTTGCAGACAAACAAGCTATTACGCAAACAACGAAAGGTTTTTACAATTGTGACAAAACGGGTCTAATCATCGATTAAAGAAAGAAGTACTAGTAATGAATTACGTTGATAAATTGTTGGGTATCCTCGCCTCTGCTTCCATGCGGTCCACTTTTTTTGCAGTCGATCGATTTCCTCCTCTAGGAGGTTTTGTTTGTTTTGCAGTTTCTTGGTATGTGCAGGGAAATATTCTTTTCCACAAATGGGTTTAGTTTGTTTAAAATTCTGTCAATGATTTTGTCTAATTTCTTCTCAAGGATTTCATCTAATTTCTTCTCAAGGATTTCGTCTAATTTCTTCTGAAGGATTTCGTCGATTGCTGGGGAGAGAGTTTGCGTAGGCCTAAGTCTGTCAACGAGAAGTTCCGTTACCTTTTCCTCTTTCATGAGTTCGACTAGCTCCTCAACTTTTGCTGCTTTCTTAGCCATGGCTTTCGCGGGTTCTTTTAGATGCGTAGTTGTAGTTGTTAATTTTTTAGATCACAGTCACTTCACATTGATTGTAGATTTTTGTTCGCTAGTGTAATGTACAATGAACTTGACAATGTGTTCCTTGCGCAGTCCGGATTTAACAAAAATAGTAACAATCTTTGGTGACACGTTATGTTTATCCGGTAGCGATTATTGGGTACATATCCGTTGTTATGAACATCTACTGAGAGTAGATTCACTTGTTTGGTCCACGATTACTCGCCCCTTATAACGTATCGTTCTATTTCGCCTGTTGCTTGTGTTTACCTAATCTGGTGTACGTTACCCATTGTTCATTTTTTCTAACCACAATTTACTCGTTTTTGCGCTATTGTCACCAATTCTAGTAGTACGACGAAAATTTGTTCTCCAACCGAGGTCCTTACTGCCTTAATTCGGAATTGTACCACTTTTTAAGCTTTAAATTACGTCGTAGTTCACATAATTTCCAAACAACCGCAACGCTTTCACCACTCACTCGGCAGCCATAACATACATCATAGATTGAATAGATACAGACCTGTATAACTATCTCATTAAATATGCACTCAACACCTGTTCAACCAAGCGTATACATTATAGGCCTACATAATCCCATAATATATACATATATTATCGATATATCATCGATATATACATACAAGATGGCGACCGAATAACAAAGTGAGGCCCGCGATGAAAAACCGAAATTCATTATTCTTGGTGATAGCCTACAACGAATTCGTTACAGTCAACGAGTCTAAGCATTTGAGGAGTATCTTGTTGTACTACAATTCGTCTCACTTTCGAAGTTGTTCTTTCTAGAAGTAATGTCGAAAAAGGGAATTAGAGATATCGACATCTTCGAGGCGTTACAGGACGACCGAGTTATCGATGCTCTTGCGGCCAGTCTAACCAAGATCGCGGAAACATTGTTGAAACAACGTCTGATAAGCATGTGGCCACATTTACAACAAAGTTGAAGCTAGTTGAACGGGCCACAAACGCTATGAAAGATACCTGTATTAAAGTCCGTAAAATCACAATCTCAAGATATCAACTCTGGAACAAGAAAATGTGCAGCTTCACCTAAGCGTCGACGAACTCGACAACCTAACCAAACTCAATAACTTGGTCTTTCACGGACTCCCTTAAGCGACCGACAAGACTTGGCGGATGGCAAGACCACCAGCTGACGCCTCTGGCCTTCGGCTCAATATTCTACCCATTGGAAGTCCTCGACCTTTACAAAGACCGCCTTCACCTTCAACTCAAAAGAATCGTGTATCACCTACACTTATAGAATACCTATCCAGGGCGCAACTAATCATCGACCACTTGTTGTATGATTCACCCAAAGAAAAATGCGAGATGCTATCAATGGATCGAGCAAGCTCCTCCGGAATAGCACGTAGAAGTCTCAAATCTTCATCAACGAGCATCTCACCCGAAACAACTCCGGGATCTTTGACAAGGCAAGGAGTCTTATGAAAGCCCATATCATTCACTCTACTTCGACTGCCGGATGAAAGGTCTTCCTTAAGAAAACAGAACAACAGAACGAAAAGCCATTCAGAGTCGACTCCATCACTCTCGTGAACGATCTAAAAAGTCGAGTCCTGGCCCCTTCATTGACGTTACCTCGTTCACCGACTCGCTAGCTCAGCGCCCCTTTTGACTGGAGATAAGGAGTTAGGGTCTTATCTGAACAGCTTAACTTTATGGCGAGCAACAACTAGATTTCTCGTTCGTAAATATGACTTCTTACGTCATGGCTAATCCTACCTATCTTCTCCTCATCCTGTTCGTATTTCATTTCTCTTCGATTTTAGAGAACAGTAGTGAAAAAAGAGATAAACCTCCTCCAACAACACTTATTTATTCTTAGCCAGTTTGGATTACTTCCCCTCTGCCATGCAATCAACTTCGAACCGAGGCTTCTCTGTGTTTTTGAGGTGTTATTTTAGTCTTTAATTAAACCTGACTCATTTTGTGATTTTTCTTCTTTCCTTCTCCTTATATTTTTTTATTAGCTTATTATTCTAATTAAATGTGACAATATTTACAACTTTGTATTATTTCATACCTCACACAGATAACTGTTTCCTTTGTGTTTTGAGGTATTTGTCTTTGCCACATGGATGCTGATTGCATGTGAGCACGGATAATTATATATCGATATCATCGGTCTCGACCTTGATCATGCTAATGTTACTTGTGATGTGGCTGATGAATGTATGCCACCACAGGATCGTTCGTTTGACAAAAGTTTCTTCAATCTCTCATCTAAATGCCTCTAAGTGCATCTGCACTAAATGCAGCTATTGTAATTAACCTTGATCGTTATTTGTGCTGATGATCTGACTACTCTAGCGACCACCTTATTTATTTCGCTTTTTAAACCACGTTTAGACTTATTTGCTATATTGAGAAATTGTCAGGAGAACAGAGATATTATACAGATATTACTGTTAATTGCGTTGAAGCAGGAGTGTGGGATTGACGATTGAACTCGTCCTATAACCAACAATCCACAGCCTGTTTAGTTAAAAACCTTCGCCCTAGAGACCACATCACTCATTCTCCACGACAACTTTATTGGTTACCTATCCTTCGTATATCCTTCAAAATCTGTCTCCTGGTGTTTATGTCAGGTTCAGCTCCACCTTACTTGTCATAGTTACACCATGTGCTGCCCTTAAGCAAGGCGAGGTTTACGTTCAGCGTCAAAAGGAGACTTTATAGTCAAAAGATCAAATCTTCAATTTGGAAATAGGATGTTTGAAGGGGCTGGTCCAGCTGAACGGAACTCTCTGCCAGAATCAGTTCGAAATTCACTTCAATAAATACTTCTAAAACTAAACTCTAAACCAGTGATGGGCACTAAACTATTTTTTTAGTTAAACTAAAACTATTTTCCAACTAAAAAATAGTTTAACTAAAGTTGGCAACTGATTTTGGAAATTAGTTAACTAAACTAAAAAAAAGTGGTTAAACTTTTTCCAACTTTTTCCAACTTTTTACGACAAATATTTTTACAATAACAGAGGTTAAGTGAACTGTAATAATGCAGAGCGTAAATGACAATTTTACCTTCAAACTATGCAATAATTATGTGCTGTTCTAGCATACGGTAACAGGCGTACTGTAAGTAGTGCATGAATTTGAAAAACACAGGCTGTTAAATTTTAATGCTAAAACGATGCAGTGTTAAAATGTTTCATTTTCTTAACAGTGTTCAATGTTCACTGGGAAAAAAATAGTTGCGTAGGCCCTATTGCTGATTTTTAAGTTAAACTTTTTATTTTTCAACTAAGAAATGTTAGTTAAACTATGATCTTAACTAAACTATTTTTTAACTTACACTTCATCCTTAACTAATTTTTTTTAGTTAGACTTAAAGTTAACAACTTTTTAGTTAACTATTGCTCATCACTGCTCAAAACCTATTTATTCCCTAAGTACTATAAATTAGAATTAACCACTTCATTGTAACGCGTCCTTTGAGTAAGACTTTGTTTAATTAAGGAGCGTTACAAATATAAGTTGTATTGTATTTTAAGACCCTCACTATCTAATGCTCTTACTTTCCTTTATTTGTTATTACCTAATGCAATACCTTACTTACGACATGCAGACTCAGACTTACTTTGTCTACACTAAATTGGGTTTTAGCGTCCGAAATTATTTTCAGTGAAACGTTATAATACAATAAATATTAATACTTTCTCGTCTAGCGTTCGTGATCTAGGAGTGACCCTTGATAATTCTCTCACCTTTGCTGAACACATTTCCAAACTCACTCGCACTTCCTATTTTCACCTAAGGCGCCTTAGAGCTATCCGTCGCTCTCTCTCATCTCCAATTTTCACTTCAATTGTCCATGCATTTGTCTGCTCTAGACTTGACTATTGCAATTCCCTCCTCATTGGTCTTCCTAAAGTCCGTCTTGCTCCTCTTCAGTCCGTTCTCAATGCTGCTGCTAGATTAATTGCCCGTCTTCCTCGATTCTCTCATATCACCACCTTTATGACAGAAGAACTCCACTGGCTCCCGCTTTCTGCCCGCATCCAATTTAAGGTCCTCATCCTTGTGTGTAAGGCTCAACTTGGTTTCGCTCCAAAATATTTATGTGACTTAAATCATCGCCCTCACTCTGCTGTTTCTTTTCGTCCTCTTCGTTTCTCTGACCGTTTGGACCTCCTCGTTCCTCATGTGAGGACTTCTCTGGCTCAATCTAGGTCTTTTGCCTCCATTGGCCCTGCTCTTTGGAATGAGCTTTCTCCGTTCGTTCGTTCTTCTATTCTCTCAGGTAACGTCTCCTCCTCTTTTACTTTCTTAAAACTTGCTTTTTCTCTCGGTGTCTGTCGCACTGAATGGCCCGCCCGCTAGAAGCGCTTTCAAAATATCCGAATACAATAGGCCTACAATAAAAAAATTTATGATAATCGTTCATCCAACTTTTAGTTTCAGTTCTACTTTCATCGATCATCCAGCTTCTAGTTCGAGCTATATTTTCATCAATCTTCCAACTTTAAGTTTAAATTTACTAAGAAATGCTTTCAACGCTCATGCAATGTAAATAATTTCGGACGCTAAAATCCAAGGTTTTGTACCCCTCTTATAAAATTTCTCTCGTCTGCTCTTCACTATTCAATTCTGGAATTTCACTTGGTCACATCTAGCCCAGGCTCCTGTGTTCACACTGAGCTCGAAACCCTAAACTTCATTGGCAATATAAGTAAGCAAGTAAGTAAGTAAGTAAGTAAGTGATAAAGTAAGTATTTTTCTTTATTGAGAAGCACTAGCAAACGCACAGCGCTGTACATGGAAAACTTATTACAGTCAAATAATCAAACAATATAACAATTATAGGTCCTATTAAAAGAGAAATTACTGCAAATTAAGTGATACGTAAGGAGGATAGGATAGGAGAGGTGCAAGATAGCCAAATCTTGGAGAACATAGTAATTTGTATAGCATCCTAGCGAGGAAGCATTTCTGAGACAAATTGTCATACCTTGCTAGCTCACGGTTGTGGGACCGTGGTCGCATAGAGTAGCGAGTGTGCTTAATCGGCGGCAGCATTGTATGTAATACATGGTAAGGATTGAACAAAATACTGGTAAAGAGGCTAGCGTCAGCATTATTACAAAGTGTTTCAAATAAAGGGGATGATGAAAGTGATAGATGTTGTGATAGATTAAACAATTTATGTTCAAGTAAAAGTTCGTTTGCTCAGTCAAACATCAACTAATAATGTTCAATCAGTCCTATCGACTTGGACGCAATAACCAAAAGCACAGAGTAGCTATGGAACCTACAGTTGTAGGCTTGTAGCCCTCTATCGAACAAAGAATATAATATGCAGTCGTTACAGCCTTAACGACTACATAACACTCGTCTTTAGGTTAATCCGATATTCAGGGTGAACTGAATAGGCCTTACTGCTTCCAAAGGTTTTGCCAGAAGATTTGTAAGTTCGAACTGACATTGAACGAATATATACATATACTTGGGCTGTATTTCAATTCCAGTTCCTTAGATTTGCAGATATTCCAAAGTGTTGTTGGTTTTGCGACAGGAGCAAAAACTTCTTCATAGTCACCTCCGTATAAATTTCTGTGAATAGCCTTGAGTGCCTAAACGTGCTTTATATCTTGTAACATTTCCTCTTTCATCTTTCTTCACTTTGCACACCCATTTGCTTCCAATTACTCTTTTATTTTCAGGCAATTCTCTCAGAATCCATGTTCCATTTTTTAATGACTCCATTTCTTTATTCATGGCTGTACAGTGGACACCACTGTTCTGCTTGTTTGCAAGATATTGCTTTCCTGTATAACCTTGGTTCCGGTTCAACGTTTGTCACTTTATTAATTACTTCGACAAATCTTTCTGGAGGTTTTTCGTTTGTACTCCGTTCTGATCGTCTTATGTTTCCTTCTGCGACTGTAATTTCCAAGTTTGGATGAACAATTTCACTTTCTGGATGTTGCTGAATTTATGCAGTGAGATTCATATCATCTTCGTCTGAATGTGATGATTGTTCTTCAAATAGGTCAACATCACACCATATTTCTTCTGATGAATGTGGATCACCTTCTTGAAAAATTACGTCTTTGCTGATTTGTATTCTGTTTGTATTGACATCAAGCAAACGGTAGCCTTTGGTAACTTTTTCATAACCCACGAATACTTGCTTTCTGGCTTTATCATCTAGCTTCTGTCTTTTCTCAGTCGGTACTTCAACATGAGCTATTGAGCCGAATCTCCTGACATTACTAAAATCAGTGGCCCATCGAGAAGTAGGAGAAGGGGCGGCACGTTGGAGCGGCCATAAGGATTCGCGGTCTTCGATCTCAAGTCTCATGCGTTTGACGGAAATATCGCAGCGGTTTCGATGGCTTCTATAAACCCATGGCAAGTGTTTAAAGACACGAAATATAGCCGACATACAACCACAAGTTGGTCTTTAGGTTAATCCGATATTCAGGGTGAACTGTCTAAACACGAGCGAGACGCGTTGACCCAGGACTCTCTGGCCCGCCGGAACCGACTGAGGCAGAGTATCATTCGGCAAAGCATTTCAAAGCAATTGCCACTGCCACAGCGAATCGCAAGCGGTGACGCCTAAGGGGTTGCAGAAAGTTACCAGCTTTTTAGAGCGTTTATCAGGGCAGATCGCAGAGGCCGTTAATTTGAACCAGATAGCTGCGTTGTTCGGAAATGCCGCTGGAACGGAAGTGCCGGCGATTGCGGCATCCACTCCCCAGCATAGTTCGAGAATTCGCATTTTACGAATTTTTAGAATTTTAAAAATTCACGAATTTTAACGAATTTTAAAACTGCAGTTTTAAAATTCGTTAAACTTCGTGAAATAATAAAACGTAGAATTCTTTGCCGTGGCAACGAATTTTATTATTTTGTTTACTTTT
Source organism: Allolobophora icterica (assembly GCA_963556255.1). Classification (NCBI taxonomy): domain Eukaryota; kingdom Metazoa; phylum Annelida; class Clitellata; order Crassiclitellata; family Lumbricidae; genus Allolobophora; species Allolobophora icterica. The sequence goes on from OY744606.1 coordinate 20,862,336, forward strand.
CAACTTGATAAGCAAGTAAATGTCAATGTCATAGGCAATAGGCAATAGTCATAGTCATAGGCAATCAATCAATCAGCCGTAAAAGAGAGCTTACTAGCAACGCAGCAGTAGGCCTACTGATATTCAGTTACTGTTCTTGGAGTCTTGAACTTCGATTTCTATCATAGCTGGAGTGTGTGACTTTGAGTGTCAGTCAGCAGAACGAAAAACCACTATTGCCCCAGCTCCAGTGTCACTAACACAGCGTGCAACCAAACATGGTAAAAATAGGGTTGGCAACGTTTACCGAGCTGTGTCTTCTACTTCATTTCCCTCTGATTCTGAGTCAGGAACAGCTTGGTTTCTGTCTTTGCGCCATCATGCCGCCATGTAAATGCTCCCGAATTCGGGCAGCACAACCCAAAAATTTCTTGTCACAAAAACAGCACTGTATTTTTGGATGACCCTTTCCTTCTCCTCCAAAATTCCTACATACTTCCACTCCGCTCCATGTTCTTTCGTCTTTAAGCAATTAGATTTTAACTAAATTAACTTGTTACGTATTAAACTTTTATATCGAATTTTATGTTAAATTCTAAGCAGAAGCTTAACACAACAAATCGTGGCGTCATCGCATTTGTTGTTGTTGGTTACTCTGTTTTTGCGAAACGCCACTGTCAATGTAAAAATGGCCCAACAATGGCCCAACGAATTTTTACGAATTTTTACGAATTTAAAAAAAGACCAAAAATTCACGAATTTTTACGAATTTTAAAACCGAAAGTCATGAATTCTCAAACTATGCTCCCCAGAATCCTTGCTCGTCCATCCCAACAAATATCTCAACGTTGAGGCAATCAGATCACACAATTTCACACCGAGCGAGCTCTACCTGGCCGACACGACAGCTGCAAAAAAGATAATCGACGACGTAAATCAGTAAATCCATAAAATCGCCACAAAGTAAGCAAAGAGAGAATGATAGCCAAAAAGTGTGGAGATGAAGAATGGGTGGATGCGCTGACTGTAGACATGGATGCCCTCAATGACTATAATGAGCGAATTCGTTTTCTGTTGAAAGGTCAAACCCTCAGCAAGAAAGGAAAGGGTTTCATCGTCCCAGCGATTCCCCTAAAATTACGGGAACACATGCTGGGAGAACTCTTCATTGACCCCATCGCGCTGTCCCGGCAGCCTGAGACTGTTTAATGGTGGTAGCTTAATGCCGTAAGCCCTAGCAGGTGAGCCGCTGTTCAGCCTGCTAACGAAACGCATCGTCAAGACTACGCAATACTCGAAAACTGCGGGAAACACCGTCTCGACAAAGAAATTTCCGGCATTCTTGACGAGCTGATGCGTTTCGGTGCGATCTCCAAAGAGCTAGCACTCAAGTTGAACAGAAGCATGCTCATCAACAAATAAAGTTTTATTTTATGGCATAGTGTGCGACATGGAACTCACGGAGAAGCTCCTCGAAGAAATTCGAGAACTCTTGCAGTCTACAGAGAATTTTAGTATAGTTGTTTCCTCGGACACCACCGGATGGACCACGGATTTCTCACCACCGCTGTATCTGGATCCTAAAAGACGCTTTGAGCTGGCCTTGATAATCTAGAAACTTACAACTCGATACCCAACATTGATAGCGCCAACATTGATAGCGCCGTTCGTCTACAGCTCCAACAATGGTACGACATGGAAGTAGTCCCCGGCGGCGCCGCCATCCGCCGCCGCCACCGCCGCTAAGCCCTCAAGTCGAAACCAGTCGTAAAGCTATCGACTGCTAGCGACTTCGTTCACTTAATATTTTGCTTGTTATTTTGATCGCGTTTTCCAAATTTCGATTTTACGAAGATATCAGCAGCAGGACAAGAGCAACACTTACAATACAATATTAGTTTGTTGAGGAAAAGAAGCTGACATGCCGCAACTTGCTACTTTATAAGAGAGAGAGTTTGCACTAGCCTATTAGAGAGAGTTCTTATAGAAAATACGGGGGATATAGTTGCAGTTGTCCTTTTTTTGGTAAGGTGAATTTATGCATTCTATTACGAAGATGGTGTTGATAATGACGAAGAGCGGGAATAAGCAGGGTGAGAATTGTCGGGGGTTGGGGTTCAACCCCATAGTCTTTCTTAGGACCCCCAGTTAAGTCTTATTGCAAACCCCAGGATGGTTGTTCCCAACCCCTTAGTTGTGCTGGTGTGAATTAGCATTATTTAATTCTGAATCTCTGACAAAGTGAAGAAATATCCATGGACGTTGTAATGCAACTATGCATATTTGAATTTTCTCAACAAAGGAATTGATTTTGATTCAAGTTTGACTTGCAAAACTGCTAGCGTTGAAATCTGCTGCTTTCAAACTTCTCTGATATCAGTTTGAAAAATACGAATAAAATATTCAACTCCGCATGAAACAAAATCTTTTTCTACAATTCTTACACTAGAATAAGTGCCGGAGTACATGATTCTCGTTCTCTGCTACTGCCTGAAAGAGGCAGGCATCAGCAGGTTTCGGCCAACAGGTTGGCCGTAAGATCGGATACCGCTATAAATCCTCCTCGCTCCATTCGATTTATCAAGCGCTCAATTTCACGAATTCACATTAACATTAATTTTCAGTCACCGGCCTGTCCTCTGTCAGCATGCCCACATGGACTCGTATAGAGCCCATATGGATTGCATCTAAAGTCCACGGAAATGATGGCACGGTCAGTAGGCCTAGAGTATGCGGTAAAATGCAGTATATTGTTAGGTAATCAGATATGCTCAAAAGACATACCTGATTACCTGAGAAGTCGATAGCAAGTCGCTAAGTCAGTCGATAAGTCTAAGCGACTTAGTCAGTCGATAAGCATGCGATTTTAGTCGACTGAACCGCTAAGTCAGTCGCTAACGCATCAAGTCAGTCGGTAATTCCTTAGCGACTGACTCCGGGTACTACATGGAAGGCGATCGTTTTTACTCGAAGTGAGCTACGAGATCAGGGAAAATCAACGAAGAAATTCACCAGCAGCTTTTAGAGCTCGAAATGTCAGTGTCGGATAGTTTGTGCTGAGCCTATACTCCAAAAGTTAACATAGTAATAGGCCTATTAAGATTAATACACTCATAACGTGCCTACCCGGTACGTCTCCTGCATCGATGGTGTCTATTACAGCGATAATTATGTTGAGAAAGAAACAAAATTCAGTGAGTGGATGAGATGGCCTCAATCGATTCGCGTCACCCTGAAACCATTGAACACAAACTCCTAAAACAGTTTCGTTTTTAGCAACGTAGTTCTTAATATCGTGTCAACCTGCACATGTACTAAATGCGCAGAGTTCTGGATTAAAGTAACGGAATCAGATACGCTATAAACGACGTACTTAAGCCTTTTAGTAAGTTTTCTTGACGTATTTTAAAGTTGAATTTCGTTTATTCGCAAGCTTTAACGACTTGTTCCTTAGCTTTTAACCGCAGCATCCCCTCACGAAGTAGTACATCTCATTAGCGCAATCATTCAGGTTTATTTCCAAACAACCATACCCATGACCTGTATACTATTGGTGACCTACTGTGATAGGACGTTGTAATTTTAAAATTTGTTAAAAATTTCAATGCTATGAACAATAATAATTATGATACATGAAATATGTTGCGAGAATGTCTCACACATTAGTCATGGGTGAAACACATTTTTTTACGATCACAATTTTATTTTTGTTCTTTTGCAGTCTCAAAGCGATGCTACTCCATAATGGAAAAAGTATCCGTCTCTTCCTCTGGCTCACTCAGTGCACCTCAAAGAGCATTACAACAGCATCAAGAGCTTGCTAGACGTATTGAAGTATGATGAGTACGGTTGGGTTGTCATCGGATACTTAAAATGGTAGTTTCTCTGCTATCAATGCCTATGTAACAGTGGGGACAACAAGGTGCACTACCACAAGCGGGACTGGCCACAGCGGACCGAGTTCTCTCTCTGTCGAGAAACGACAAGTAGAAGCCACCACTGCACATCAAATTGGGCCTTATCAAACAATTTGTCACAGGTCTAGTCGACGGCCTTCGGGTAATTTCAAGAGATCTTCCATAAGTAGTATGTGGCAAAGGACAAAGCCGATGTCTTCGTCGGACCACAGATAAGGAAGATCTTGGAGTGCAAACAATAATCCCCAAGAAGGTAACTGGAAACGAAAAACGGCTTGGAACAGTGGTTAGTGGTTTCCTGGCCAACCGAAAATATGTGGTTGAACATAACTCTGGCGAAGAACTACGGCAAAATGGGCTGCATAGTTCATATCCTTGATGCGGTAACTTCAAGGATAACATGGGACCGTACTCGGAGGAGCAAGACGAGCGCTTCCACCAGAACATAGCCTAAGGGACGTTAAACGTCGCTACCAAGGACACCATAACCAGAACATGATGGGAGATTACATTCGGTGACTTATTCGTAAAGGTGATTTACAGTACAATCGTTAATAATAATTATTAGCAAAAAACTACTTATTTTTAAATCTGCTGTGGTCATTTTCGTATAACTCTAGGGGCATTCCACGGTATTGTGGTCCAGGAGAGGTCAAGAAAAAATATTGAAATTTTAAATTGTTAATAATTGCTGTTAATAGCTAGACAATGATTGGCAATAGAAAAAGTTGCTAACTTTTAGTGTAACTAAAAAATTTTAGTTAAGGATGAAGTTTAATTAAAAATAAATAGTTTAGCTAAAACCATAGTTTAACTAACATTTCTTAGTTGCTAACTAAAATGTTTAGCTAAAAAAATCAGCAATATGCAACTATTTTTCCACAGTGAACATTGAACAAGCAAAAAACATTTAACACTGCATGGTTTTACATTAACAGCCTGTGTTTTCAAATTCATACACTACTTACAGTACACATTAACTGTATGCCAGAACAGTACACATTGCATAGTTTGAAGGTGAAATTGTCACTGATGCTCTGCATTATTACAGTTCACTTAACGTCTTTTATTGTGAAAATGTTGACGTAAACAGTTGGAAAAAGTTTGACTACTTTTTTTTAGTTTAGTTAACTAATTTCCAAAATCAGTTGCCAACTTTAGTTAAACTAATTTTTTAGTTGGAAAATAGTTTTAGTTTAACTAAAAAAAATAGTTAGTGCCCATCACTGTAGCTAGATGGTTCTATTATAAGATTCCAAAAGGATTTTGTTTTTGCGCATAGGGTTTTGTGTCGGCTTTGCTTCAAACTGGCACTTTCGGTCTTTTTGCGTTACGGACTCTACATGCAATTTTTAAATATTAAATTTTCAATGTAAAGCCAATGTGGAATATTTTTGGCTGGACATCATAACCATGGTGAGGTTAAGTGATAAATACTATGTGATCACAAATTCACCATATCATGTGTCTGGATTAGATCGAGCAAAACATGACTTGTAGAGTCCGTAACATTTTGGAGCTTCTAATTTCATTCTTAGGCATTTAAAATTGCACTGCAAACTTGGTATTTTTAATTCTCTAATTCACCATTGTAGGCTACTTAGTTAACATAAATTACTTTTCCTAATATTGCTACATATATTTTTATGTGAAGTTAAATATTGTTACGGACTCTACAAAAGTGTTACGGACTCTACAAGCACAAATTCAGCTGATGAAACTGAAACTGAAACTGAAACTGATAAAGGCATCAGGAGTATCCATGCAATTATGTATAAAGTCGCCAAGAAAGAAAATGGCAATAATTGTGAAGATTTTGTGTACATTAGTGTATATTTTGTACATTAATGTACAGTGATTGCCACTGAGCAATTTCTTTTGGTTGAGCAGGTGACTGAAGGAAGATTGAATAATGAAGGTGAAAGTGAATACTGCACGTTGTTCATGCGGCAGAAAGACAAAGCGAGTAATCTGTTCATCTATCCAGACCGAACTGACCAGTCACGTAGGCTATCACCAGTGATCAGATTGTAGAAAAGCTATTTGCACCAATAATTCATGGAAGAGGATTTTTTAGGTTCAGTGACCTTGTAGCTAGTGCTACAGAATGATTCAAGCTCAATAGTGACTGCTGAAATATTAAGAGCTTCGACATTGTTGATTTTTGAATGTCACAAGTTCTTTTGATTGCTTGTGACAATGGAACGTCAATATATTTTTTCAATTTAAGCTCTGAAACTACCTGCAGCACCTTGTGAACATTGAAATGAGGAGAGTAATTGGAATAAATTAACTGTTTTCGTGAATGTTAACCAGTTTTTGTTTATGGTCCAAAACTGTAGAGTCCGTAACGTAGAGTCCGTAACGCACAGTATGTGCATTAGTGAATGCACATCACTACCTATCATGATAATGAAATGCAATAATGACATAAAACAACAGCAATACCCTGTAATTCTATAATTGTGTTTCAAAATGTTTTGTATATATTAGTTTCACAGGAAATCAAGATAGTTCATTCAATCAAAAAGTTGATGGAACTTTGCTGTAGAGTCCGTAACGCAAACCTTTTGATTCGCCGGAAATGATACATAATGACCAACCCAGTTTAACTAATAATATTTATCATGTTAATCAGTGATTGAAGCGGTATCTGGAAAAAAAATTAAAATATTATAAACAGTAATCATCTGCTTGTATGAATGGTTCAAAGTCTCCAAAATGTAGAGTCCGCAACGTTTGAAATACCGTGGAATTGCCCACTAGTGAAAATAAATGTTAATTTTGTTTCATATTTTTTTCTGACTTTATGTAAACGAAAAGACGCTAAATCGCCCGTGTTTCATTTTAAATATGTAAATTTCAAAATATTATTGCTCTGGTCGCAAAAGCACAGTTATAACAGAGTAACAGTCATTTTCTATACTTTTGATTCATAAGCACCGTAGGAAATAACACTTATTACCCAGGAACAAAATTGTTGACCAGTTCTTGACCAATGATTTTGTGGCTGTTATATAAACGGACTATTCCAAGGCTTTTGATACTGATCCCCACTCTTCTATGGCGGCCAAGAAGGCAGACTTGATACCTCAGAACACATGTATATATCTGACTAATGAATTATTTTAAGAACAGAGGCCATATTCTCAGTTCCTTCACCTATACCGCCATTCACGCACCGTCACCTGCTTCAGGCTCCACTGCTCATTCTCTAGGCTTTCCACTCCAAATTGAAGTCTCAAGTCTTCAAGAATTCCTTCCCTAATCCATCCGATCTTCCGCCTTTCAAGGTTTCTCATCCAAAACGAAACCCGCCGTAACAACTACTCTGCCTCTCTCTGGTCTCTCTGACAACTGGACTCGGACCTCCAATGGACATCGATCTCTGGACAACCCCTCTGATACGAAGCATCGCTCAGGAATAAGCTGGTGCTTTGCGACTAGAGGGTTAGACTACGATTGCTGAAACTTGTAACTGGTAGCTAAAGAACTCGCCTAACAAATCTTAAAGATTTTTAAACGCATTGACAATTGCTACTGTTCGATTACGAACATAATCCCGATCATGCTTAATACGTGGAAGTGGCTTCGCGGAATTGAAACTGTTACTCTGCAGACACATTGAGCAAGTCCTTCACTCACAATTACACTGCTCCATCGATTACTGCTTGGTTGTTGGATATTGGACCTCAATATATGCTTAATAAATTAATATTAGTATATATAACAATAATAATAGCAACAATAAAAAATATAAAAAATGATAGTGATGATGATGACAATGATAATGAGCATGATGACCAGGTATCTGTATGCGTATTCAATTTTGACCCCGACTGAAACTCGTAGAGTAATGGATAACACACTGGCATGAAGAGCAGTAGGTACCAAGATCGAACCCCGTAGACCCGGTAAGGTTTATTCAGCCTTCCACTCGCTAGGTGGCGGCGGTGGTTAAATGAATAATAGGTCTTCAATAGCGCCCTGGTGGCTGCCGTATAAACAGTTACATTCGACTCCCATAAAACTGTTATCATGTGCTTCTACTGTATACATGTATGTAAGGAGCCCTGCGTGGCTGCCGTTTTTACTATATGTATGTTCACTGTACAGCGCAGTGCGGTTAGCAGACGCTTAAATAAAGAAAAGATCATACTTCTTTTGCGTGCATTAAATCTTAAATCTTTTTGCGACCAGGTTCACTTCGGATATTACTTCGAAGAGGCCGCCCATCTAAGGAGTAGAACAATGGTGCTGCAGAAGTTTTCAGATAAGATGTTTAATAACTGCATTGGATTACTTACCATATAAACCGCTTTGATCAGTTATCTGCACTGCAGAAAAAGCTTTAAAAGAAAATCAGGAGTTAAATCCTTAGCAGCGAATATATTTGCGAGTAGAATTCGTTGAACGACTATAACATTAACGACGTCGTGTTGATTCTAACTTCTAAACGTCATAAAGCTATTACGAATACGTAGATATGACGTATGCCTAATTGAGTCGGGTCTGTCCTTTGCTTTCTAGATATACTGACTGTCGCGAAGCTAACTAGGTAAACAACCACAGTAGGTCTAAGTCGTTATTTATCGGTACGTCAAACTCTTTGATCTCGGCGGTTTCTATTTAAATAGCAATGATATTTAATTATGGAATTCGGTTTTAACACGTCCTTTTTTGGAAAAATTTGTTGTGCAAATTTACTATTATCCAATGATCCAATCCTTACCAACCCTAAGGAAAATAGTCTTTATTCAGACCAATATGCCTTCAGGCCATCTGGTTCGACCTCGGCGGTACTGATAGCAATAACCGATCATTTACTAGAAACAGTTACATGCGAGCCGTATGCCCGCATGATATCGCTTGACTTTTCCAAGGCATTTGACACTGTAAGGCATAATTACCTCGCAGAGCAGTTAGCCTACATGTTAATTCCTGATTTTTCTTTACAATCGGGTGCTTTCTTAGCTTTTAAATCGAGTGCACTGTACTAAATTTTGTGGTATCATTTCCCCATACAAATGTATCAATGCTAGAATTATACAGAGGTCAGGGCTTGGGCCAATCCACTTTTTGGCCATCATTTCTGGACTAATATTGCTTCATGCAGGGAACCGATTATTCAAATACGCAGATGATTGCTATTTGATAATTCCTGCCTCAAACATAACGACCACTGACTCCGAACTTGCCCACATAGCTGAATGGGCCAGAAATTGCAACTTGCGCTTAAATCATAGAGTCGTGTGAAATCACAATAAGACGTCCCCGAACCAAAATTCTAGATACCCCTCCGCCCATTGCAGGGATCGTAAGGGTAAATGAAATCAAAATTTTGGGTGTCACTCTTTCGGAAAAATTTGGGTTCTCCTCGCACATTAACAACATCTGTTGTAAAGCTAAACAATCCTTTTTTGCTGTGCGAATCCTGGTTTCGCATGGATTAACTGGAAGCCGCCTCCATGATGTTGTACGTTCCACCACAGTGGCACGAATGTTGTACTCATCTCCAGTCTGGTGGGATTTTCCAATGATCTTGAGAGAGAGCGTCTCTCTGCCTTGATACGTAAACTTAAGCGACAAGGGTTATCTGCCAACTAATACTCCTACATTTGACTTGGTGTGTTCTAAGACGGACGATGCTCTCTTTGCTGCAATCCTTCGGGACCCAGGGCATGTCCTCCATGATTTTCTCCCTCCGATACGATCTTCCGGGTACTCTCTTCGACCTCGCTGGCATAATCGTGAGATACCACGATGTGATCCTTTGACAGGGAAGGGTTACATTGCTAGATTACTGCATAAATGATAAGAAAATACTTGCTTTTTAGTTACTTATTTAATCATTTTTATTTCGATTTATTATTTCTTCAATGTTTTGCAATCAATGCTTCTAGCTTCTGTCCCATTGTGCGTTTGCTAATGGTGTAATAAAGATATACTTACTTACTTACTTTTTCTCGGATTCCTTGTATGTTAAAATAACGACGCTTCAGAGGCTTTCTGACTAAATTCAGATTTTACTGAAAAATATAATTAAGTTTCTACACTTAGCGTAATGATTCACTTGCGCAAATGAATGTCTTGAATCGTTTAACGTGAAACTTGACAAGATTGATATGTTTGATCACGCTGCAGTTCTCACAACTCACTAAAGATTTTTTGAGCGATCGAACGAACATTGTCTTCTCAGCGGCACACACCGTTATTGATATAATTATTATTATTTCATTGAATCAGTATATTTCTTAATTGGTTATGGAATTGTTCAAGAATTAAATGTTCGTCTTGCTAAGCATATCGAAGACATATTTTCTTACTCAAGCGTTTCACAAAACTAACTTTTCCAGCACTCTGGAGATTGACAGCCGCAGTAGCAGCTGGTCACGTGATACGCCGAAAGAGCACCACCTTACGAGAAACACTTTAAATATCGCAATGCTTAAGTGGACGGCGCTGAACCAGTCGTCTCATTGCGAACCGAACGTAAATTCCTGATGACAGTCCAACGTATTGAAAAGGAAAACTAATTCACTTGCAGGGAATAGTAGGCTCTTCTCGCTTTGACTTAAGTTGGAATAGCGACGTGTGAAACACTAAGTTACTATACGGACGTAATTGACCAGTGCAGCCGAATTGGAAATGTTTATAGAGCAAAATGCAAGTCACTGGTTAATTATGTAATACAGCCTATACAAGACTTAATCACTATTTTTCCATCACAATAAAATATTTTAGATATTGGTTGTTCTTGTCGGTTGTGCCATAAAGGTTCGTGACATAAAGGTTCGTTCGGTTTGCAGAGTGTGTGTATATATAATTATATATATATATATATATATATATATATATATATATATATATATATATATATATATATATATATACCCATGTTTGGGTTAATCGACGGTACGGGGATCAGAGGGAGGCCAAGCAGAGAATGGTTGGACGATGTTAAAGATTGGTGCGAAATGGACATACACAGGCTGAGCCTGATAGCACAGGAATGAGACGTATGGAGGAAAATGGTGAAGCATGCGATTGACACCAACGGGCGCTGAGCCCATGGACTGTAATGATGATGATGATGATGATGATGATGATGATGATGATGATGATGATGATGATGATGATGATGATGATGATGATGATGATGATGATGATGATGATATATATATATATAATATATATATATGTGTGTCTATATAATCAATAATAGTTAACAACTATTAAAGGAGTATAACCCCTGGAAAAACCTCAAAAAATGTATTTCAAGGAAGTCTGAAACCGAAGAGCGAAAGCGCGATGCTTTCAAGGATTCAATGCAGGATCTCTTTGATATTGCACATCAAGATGCCATGACTATAATCAAGATAGAAGAGGATCGGCAGTTTTTGAAAGCACAGCATGAGAAAGGACGACGTGGTTCTATGGCAGGCATTGATGTCAAACTTGCAAAGCAAGAAGAAAGAGCACGGGCAAGATCAGCAGCAGTTGCAGAGCGTAAGGGGCGATATCGTGCAAGCATGGCGGTAGCGACGTAAGTTTCTCTGTTGGCAACATCATTTGAGGAAGAGGCGTCATCATAGCTCAGAAAGTGAACCAGAACCTTCAACGTCAGCTGGACCACCAAAGCGGCGTAAGGAAACAATCTCTGTAGTTACCCGTGATGCTGCAGCAGCTCTAGATCGTACCAAAACCAGCAGCAGGAATGCCTCCCACATTTTCTCTGCTCTCGCTGCATACAATCTATATGCAGCACCAGCTGGTGAGCTGATCATCAGTCCTTCTGCTATCCATCGAGCTAGGAAGGATAACCGTGCAGCCCTAGCAGCTGAGATTCGTGAATCTTTCGATCGGAAGGTTCCCCTGACTATCCACTGGGACGGCAAGATCATGCCAGATTTTACATAAACTGGACGAGTGTGCGTTGATCGTCTTCCAATAATGGTATCTGGTAAGGGGTGACCGGACAATTCGTCGCAGGACAATTCGGCGCGGACAATTCGGCGCGGACAATTCGTCGCAGGACAATTCGGCGCGGACAATTCGGCGCGGACATTTCGTCGCGGACAATTCGGCGCAGGACAATTCGGCGCGGGACAATTCGGCGCGGGACATTTCGTCGCGGGAAATTTATATAACAGGCCCTATAAAATGTTATCGCGGAAAACTCATAAAATTATCAATGCGGAGTGATTAGCTATCGTCGATTTATTGTGGTATATCGCACATCTGAAGTTGGAGAAATTGAAACACGTGATCTAATTAATAAAACTTATCAAATTAATCAATGCGGAATAATTAGCTGTCGTCGATTAACTGGGGTATATCGCACATCTGAAGTTGAGCGGATGGTTCCAGGTGAAGAACCCCCTCTGAAGAAGATGAAATATCGAGACCTGGATCGTCGACTGCTCACTGTTGTGCTGGATTACGAAAATCGAACATCAATCGAATACTTACGGAGATGCAGTCACAACATAAATTAAATGGATTAACAAATTAACCCATTCCAACGATTTAGTTAGCCTACATTCCAAAAATTTTCGACAGTATTATTTAACTGGTTTTTTTGTATAAACATTTAGTTGTGTTGTATTAGTAATTTTTGGATTCATATTAGATTATCTATATTCCATTGAAATTCAATATTAAATATCATGGTGAACTCGACAGTCTACTATTATATTTCACTTTTAATGTTGCTGTTTATTTCTATGGTGGCTTAATGAAGCAGTTTCAATTTTATATTTTGATTAACCGCGTCGAATTGTCCGCGCCGAATTGTCCTGCGCCGAAATGTCCGCGACGAAATGTCCGCGCCGAGTTGTCCGCGCCGAATTGTCCTGCGACGAATTGTCCGCGCCGAATTGTCCGCGCCAAATTGTCCTGCGACGAATTATGTAACCAAACTATTGGCCATCCCCAAACTCAAATCCGGGACTTCTGCCTTCATGGCAGATGCGTGTTTGGCCGAGATCAGAAGTTGGGAATTGGAAGACAGAATCGTGGCCATGTGTTTCGACACAACGGCGAGTAACACGGGTTGCAAGGGCGGCGTATGCATCAAACTGGAAACGGAATTAGGAAAAGACCTCTTGAACTTTGCCTGTCGACATCATGTTTCTGAAATTGTTCTGGAAAAAGTATTTAACTGCATGATTCTGTAAGGTCTCCAAAATTGGAATTCTTCAGTCATTTCCGTGACTTCTGGCCGCAAATCGATCAGACCAAGTATCGCACAGCAATGGAGGATAAAGACGCAGCACAAAGAGTCAAAGAAATTCGAGAGAATGTCATCACCTTCGCACTGCAGCAACTGAATGCTGAATACCACAGAGACGACTACGAAGAGCTACTAGAACTAACAGTCATTTTCCTAGGAGGAATTCCACCGAAAGGAATAAAGTTCAGGTACCCAGGGGCATTTCACCGCGCGCGTTGGATGGCACGTGCGATTTATGCAATCAACATGTGGCTTTTCAGAGAGCAGTTTCCCATTCAACAACACCAGAGGGCACCTCGACAATCTTACTCTCAAAAGATGTGGAATCATCTACTTCGAGTTTCACTTTTTGTGACCACAACCTACGTGGAGTACTGGTTCACCTGTACATCACCCAATGAAGCCCCAAGGAACGATCTTCAATCCTTGAAGGCAATCCATACTTACCCAGACAAGGAAGTCTCACAGGTCGTCCTAACAGCATTTTCCCGACACCTTTGGTATTTGTCGGAGACCTTGGTTGGCCTCAGCCTTTTGGGCGATTCAGTCACCTTCGACGAAAAACAGCGCATGGTCTATAACATGCGGTAGAATCAGGGATCCGACGAACCTCCAAAGAGGCTTCCTCCCATACATGATCCATCTACAAAAGCGCTATCCGAATTTTTTTTACCACTTCTACCATCAAACTTTTCCAGCTCCTCAAATTCGATTACGATTTTCTTGATCGAGATCCGCAACAATGGGAGTCAGAGCATTCGTTCAATGAGGCGAAAGACATCATATCCGCCCTAAGAGTGACGAACGATTTAGCGGAGAGAGGAGTGGCTCTAATGCAGTCCTTCAATGAAGCCCTGGTTCGAAATGAGGAAGAGAAACAATTTGTTCTTCAAATGGTTGAATACCATCGAAATAGATTCCCAAAAGCACTAAAGGGACTAAGTAATGACAGATAACTGAAGGTTCTTGGTTTGCTTTTGCCTTAGTTTTTATGTTTAAGTGTTGAAATTGTTTGGATCTTCGAGAATTACAATGTATGACATGGTTTTCTAAGTGGTAATTTTTCCCGGGCTTTGCGCCAGTTCTAAATCTCTTTTGATTTTCATCTGATTTGGCAAATGTTAATGTTTCTCAAGGTGAAACACAAAATCAACCTGGCCGATATTAATTTTGAAACTTCAAGTTATAGACACACCCTAATATATATACTTACTTAGACTTAGTCCTTCCGGTGCAGATCTGCACATCGGGCGACGCATCTCCTCCACTCTCCTCTGTCCACTGCCAACCCCTCCGCCTCCTCCCACGTCAGCTCCAGACATCTCAGGTATAGATATAGATATATATATATATATGTGTGTATATATATGTATATATGTATATATATATATATATATCTTCCTCGATGTTGCCAAAGCATTCGATTCTGTGAATCACACTATTTTAATACAAAAGCTTAGAACCTATGGAATTAGGGGCATTCAATTAGACCGGTTCATAAGTTATCTCAAGAATCGATTTTAATTCGTTTCAATTAATGACTGTACTTCAGACCTAGGATCCATTACCTTTGGAGTTCCCTAAGGCTCAAATCTTGATCCGCTCCTGTTTTTAATCTATATCAATGACTTACCTAACGTGTCACCATCCATGTACTTCGTCCTATTTGCTGATGATTCAAATTTATTTTACTCTCACAGGTCAATAGATACCTTGTTTCAGAATGTCAATTCTGAACTTCACCTAGTGGCTGAATGGTTTCGATCCAATAAATTAACCCTCAATTTAGGCAAGACCAATTATATATTATTCAGATCTCATAAGAAAAAAATGTCCCCCTATGAACCCACTTTACTCGTTGACGGAACTCCCATTGCCTAAGTAGCCTGTACTAAATTCCTAGGCACATAAATTGACCAGCACCTTACCTGGAAGGAGCACATAAAATGCATCTCAAATAAAATGGCTAAAACTATCGGCATGCTCTATCGCTCCTCCAAATTCATTCCCCTCTCCATCCGACCCACACTTTATTATACTCTAATTTATCCTTACTTAACATATTGTAATCTAATTTGGACCTCCACGTATAAATCCAATCTTAATAAACTAATCACTCTTAAAAAAAGCCGTCAGTTATATTGTTAACGCGTCTTATGGAGCGCATACTGACCAATATTTCCTGGATCTTGGCTTACTGAAAATCGATCAGATCAGGCGCATGCAAATAGGAGAGTTCATGTATCGTTACGATCATGGTGTTTTACCGATTGTTTTCAATAATTGTTTTAGCTCCACTTCTAATTCCCACCCTTACCAAACAAGAAATCTGACTACTTATGTTCTTCCGTACGCACACACAAATACTCGACTATTCTCCATAAAATGTACTGGACCCCATCTGTGGAACTTACTTCCTTCGTATGTTCAAAATCAACTCAATATTAGCTTATTTAAAAGTAATCTTTGTATGTTTATTAAAGACACTCAAACAGATTAACTGAGTTATGGGGTTTCTTGCCAGATGTGTTTTTTGGACCCATTAGTTAAGAATTATAGTTAAGACTTTAGTTTTCTTTTGAATATAATTCTGTTGTTTAATCCCTAATTGGGACTTCTGTTTTTAGGCCGTCTCCATGCATCTTACTTCACATAGGGGCCCTGGTAAGCGGGGTTTATGACCCCTTTAGGTTCCCCTGTGTAACCAGATATGTTTATTTTGTTCACATGCCTGTTTTCTTATCTATTTGTTTGAAATGTGTGGTTACCAAATAAAATTGATTTTGATTTGATTTGATATATACATATATTGAGCTCAATGGCGCCATGGTATATATATATATATATATATATATATATATATATATATATATATATATATATATATATATATATATATACGCACACACACATAAATATATATTTATACCATGGCGGCATAGAGCTCAACCCTATACAGTTATACTGTTAATAATACAACAGAAATCTTCTGACGTCAACTTTTCATGTAACGCAACTCTCACTGGCCGGCCAACTGATCAATATAAGGGCCGCATCCCTGGTGCCAAAGGCTTCATGAAGGGCTTGAAGTTCGTGGCTGAAGGCCAGCCGCCGCTTCAAACCTATGAATATTCATGAAAAATTAAGTATACGTTTACAAAATGGCGTCTACATTCAAAAGGACGGAGGTTTTTTAACCTACATTCAAAGTACATTTAAATATACTCTAAATGGCTGTTCTTCTAAACTTACGGCTTTAAACATTTACTTAGCTCGCGAATAGGCGGGAAAAGGCTAATTTCAGTCGTAATCGTAATAGTTAACTACAAATTTATAAAGCGCTTCGCTAAAGCTTAGCGCGGAGCACAAGCTTATTCACGAGCACACAACTTGAGACTCAACGCATTTGAATGGCCAACTAAAGTAGCCTATCGTTAACAAATAAATATGGACATAGAGCGTTCACTCTGATCACTTCTATAGAGTAGATTACTAACTGACAGCGGTAAATCTGTCAACAATGCCACCTACATTAAGAGGAGTCTGATATAGAAATTCATTTATTGCCTTTCTTTGTAAGTAGTTTACGCCTTGTTTTGACTCAGCCGAATTATGTGCTTCCTATGCCAACAAGGGTCACAACGATGACTAGCATGCTGAGTGATCTGGTTGTAAAATTGTCATTATTAGCTTCCAAACGGTACCCAGAATCAAGCCTGGGCGCCAAGGTTTTTAGAGCTTAATTTATTTTAATTTATTTCAACGGAAGATTTGTGCACTAGGCGATCTATAACCATTGACTCGCTTACAAGCTCCAAATCGGGGTCGGTCAATATATAATAGAGAGCACATTCTGAAAAACTTTTACTACGTTTAAGCAGCACATTCCGCGCAGTCACTTGGGTTTCGTGGGATTTAGGAGCGCTTATCCTTGGACTGAACTGTTTGGTTAGAAAACAAGTAGCTGACGTTTAACCTATCGATTAGATCATTAGGATCTGTAAAGCTGTTCGACCGAAGCGCCAACCGCCAATGGTTATAGATTGCATCAACTGAACATTTCTAATGACGGTTTTTACTTTCGAAATAAAGTGACATTTGGCAATTCACGAAAGAGTTTATGAGTAGTCATACATAGCCCTACAGGCCTACAAGACTAAATTTGATTCTATAATCTGGATCGGCGGGGTTTTAAACAGACTCTCATGAGCCATATTTTTCTCACGACTGAAGATGACTTCTGGCCAAATTTTCGAACCTCTAACCATCACGGCAAATTCCAAAAACCCATATCACGAAAGTTAAGATCTCACATGCAAGCCACGAAGATCAATAGCGACGCCAGTGAAATTGCATGACGTTGGAAGGTAATTTGATAAATAGGAACTCAATAATTATATACATGTGGTTCATACAACATAAACATCATTAACCATATTCGAGGCATAACTTCAGGGAATAAAACCGACTCAAAGGGCACACATGTTGACAGTACGTTCTGCAGCATCTTTTTACAATTAGGCCTACTATATATTAGAGTCACTCAGACAAGAAGTGGAACAGATTCACTGCAACAAGAGTTATATGTAGTTGAGCTTCAATAATCACTGGACTGCTATTTAGCCCACCCAACTATGCATCCATAAATGATTATATGGTGAGACCATTCACACCGTGTCCAGTTTCCAATGGCGTCTGGCTTAAATGGACTGTGATATATAGCCTGACATACAAATTGCATGAAATAAGCTTAACACAAAATTTAACATGACTTCTAAGTGGTCTATAAGACAAAATTAATCTGCGTTAGAACCACTGCATATTAGCATAGACCCTCTCTAAGTGGAAATACTTAAAAGCCCCTTCTTCCAAGCATCTTTATTACAACTGATAGCCTTAGCCTATAGAGTCCGCTGAAATCATACTATCATATTTCTCGAGAAGTTCCAACAATCTTGCACACATAGTTTGCTATCTACATAGCTACGCAGGCCAGCATAATTATGTCAAAGTTTTCAGACATACAAGACATTTAGAAAAGTGGATAACTGGATGTCTATGCTTTTTTCCATTTATACATGTACACGTAGAGTGTGCAATCGCATAAATAACAGCTGTAAGCTTAGATTGCATGAAGAAATAGACGATTATAATAAACAAAGTGACGTCATTGACTCAGCGATAATATAGTCGGCAAAGGTATTTTGGGCTAGGCCATTCTTAAGAATGCAGTTCCTCAGTAGTTGGATTATAGTTCTGAAAGCTGGACATATTAATCAGCCGACTGGTTCTGACGTCTTCCTGGGTAGACAACAGATCTAGGCCAACCTAATCTGTTACGTCATGGTAAGTCGTTTAGAAACTCTCCACTGTCTCCAGCATATCGGAAATGCGATCTTAAAAGATTCCAACATTTTTAAGACATATTTTTTATACCCTCTAACCTCTGGGTTCTTTGTTTATTAATTAGTTAATTAGTTATTAATTAGTAAGGTTTCGTCAATTAATGAATTTTCTGTTTCATGTAGGCCTATTTATGTATATATAATTATGTATGCACGTATGGATTGTCTATCAAAAATATATGCATTCGTGCATGTATGTATGTAGGCCCTATGTACGCATGTATGTACGCATGTATGTATATTTGTATGCTAATATGGTTCCAAAATAGTATCCACGGCCACTTTTAAAAGGCAAGAGTTAACATTAACCATAACTATTAACTATCAAGCAACCTAAGTCGTTGTGCCTAGGAGTAGTGAATATGTATGAGCAGTGGTTTTCAACTTTTTTAGTGACGAAACTTTTCACAAAGCACTCATCTGCTCATGAACCCAACGCGTCTAACCCGTCCGATTTGTCAAAACATAAATCATCTCTTTTGTGAATTCAGTTTGTGTCTTTTGATTTTTATATTAAGCTGCTTCGGAACCTGTGGCTGACGCCAGTGGAGCCCTAGGGTTCCGCGAAGCCCAATTGAAAACCATTGTATTTGAGTATAGTAGGCCTAAATTGGAGTGTATTCATAATCCTCTGAGGCTGCCATAATTTAAATCTCCATAAATATTGGTTAAGGTGAATATTGCATAATAATACCAATGATTACGAGTTCATATTAGAACACCACTGAGGCATGTAAAATTTTAGTAATTGTTGAGGCACCATGATAAGATCTGAACTCGAAGAACCGAGATAATGAAACTATAATAAATACAATTATAACTTTCAAGTTGATAGCTAAAACAAAAAGGAATTTGCAGATAACTGAGTTCAAGCCATTGTATGCCTTATTTACCTTCTGAGCACGTTTGAAATGTTGTCAAACGATCACATTTTAATAATTCTTGAGCTTCATTTAGTGTTTAGTGGTTCATTCCCACAACACACGTACTGCCGCAGACATGAGGCGTGTATATGCCAGAACAAATACTCGTAAATTTACAATAATATGCAGGGGCCCCTTGTTTTGGAACCTCTTGCCCAAAAGGATCAAACTTCTTCCAACCCTCAGTTTGTTCATTTCAGGGTCTGCTGTTTGTACCATGATATCTGTATAACTTCATGTTAGACTTGAATCTTTGTCAACACTTGAGATCAGATGGAGCGCATGATAAATGAAAGTTTAAATGAATGAACTTATGCTTGTGTATGTATGTTTGTGTAGGCCCCATCTATGGCTGTGTACGTATATAGGTCTATTTATATATATGGATGCATGTAAATGAAAATATGAAACCCTTATCTTCGCCTTCTCTCTGATTTCTATGGCGCCATTGTTCGCTCCCAGGACTCCCTTCTTGCACTCTTCCATGTCAGCGCTGCCTTTGACTCGGTCGACCATTCCATCCTCCTCAATCGTTTATCTATATACTGTGGCGAACATGGGCCGAATCAGCTTACCAGGATGGCCCAGCCCAGGGTTCGTGTCCTGACTCTATTCCGTGGGGTAAGGCTTCCCTTAGTCAAGCAGAAGACTAACCTCTGGTTTCAACTTTATTACCTGATCAAACACAATCGACTACCCGTCGATATAATTCAACAAACATGATGAAATGAGTTCACAGTTAAATCAGTTTCGCAGTCCGACGAGGCAGAGTTCAAGAACGTACTCAACCGGAGAACACGACTCCGGCGACGCAGACGACGACTGTCAACGACAGCAACTGATGACTACCTGTCAGCGACGACCTAACAACGACGAAAGACTAGCAGAGTCCGTGGTACAAACGACGCAACCACGACGAAGTGACTGAGCACTGGCGACGCTGACTCTGAACTTGACTGTCGGACTCAACTCGACGCTGACGAACCTTCAAACCTCTCTCCGTGTCTGACTCCGAGTAACTGCCTCTCGAAACGAACTGTCGAACTCGACTGTCGCTGACGAACCTTCAAACCTCCGTGCAGCAACTCTCTCGGAACCGAACTCCACTGTTGAGCTGCGCACTTCTATATATACTGTCCCTTGACGCAGCGCAGCGTCACAGAGCGCTGACGCAGAGCGAAGACGCTGACGCAGACGTAGAGCGCTGACGCTGACGCAGTGCGCATGCGCAAAGCGCAGTCGCAGTGCACAAAGACGCAGTGCACAATGACGCAGGACGCAGACGCTGACGCAGAGCGTAGACGCAGTGTACAAACGACGCAGCGCAGAGCGCTGACGCAGAGCGCTGACGCAGAGTCACTGGCGCAGCGCAGACGCTGACGCTGACGCTGACGCAGCGCAGAGCGCTGACGCAGATCGCAACGACGCAGAGGTCACTCGGTGCAATGTCGCAGAGCGCTGACGCAGCGCAGACCAGCGTCATGTCGCAATGTCACCAGGTTTAGACGCAGTCCAAAAAATTCAAAGGGCCCAAATCGGCACAATACTTCGGTCTATCTGGAAAGCCCCTTGAGCGGCTGACCTCCTACCTTTCCGACCGCTCCTCATTGGTTGTTTACTGTTCTACCAGATCCCTCTGGATCCCAGTCCGTTATGGCCTTCCTCAGGGATCAGTCTTGGGCCCCTCCTCTGTATTATCTTCACCTCCGATCTCAGCCGTCTTCTTGCCATCTGTTCTCTGTCCAACCAGTTATATGCTGACGATATGTATAACTGGTTGGACAGAGAACTGGTTAGACAGGAGGGAAAGCAGTAGGCTTACACCTACTGTTTTCCTCCGACGCCGCTGCTGCGGATATGCCTGCAGTCCGCCTCATGTGCCACTCCACTGACTCCTTGACCGCCTGGATGTCTTCCAACCGCCTTCGCTGGAATCCCTCTAAGACTCAGTACATGTGGCTTGGCACCCCCAGGCAGCTTGCTAAGATCGATCACGCTAGTCTTACCTCTGAGTTCCCCCCCCCCATATTATCTCTTCTACCTCTCAGAGATCTTGACGTCATCTATGACTCAGATCTCACCCTCTCTCCGCATATCTCGCAGCTGAGCCGCGCTTGCTACTTTCAGTTGCGACAGCTTCGAGTGGTTTCCCGCTCTCTTTGTCCTCAATCTGCTACTCTCGGCCATGCGTTCATTACCTGTCGGCTTGACTAATGCTGCTCCCTCTACAATGTGCTTCCCCTCACTCGACTAAATTGCATTGAACGCGTACTCCCTTCCGTGGGCGCTTGGTCGGGCGCATTCCTAAATTCGGCCATGTCTCTGAATATATGCGAGATGTTCTCCACTGGTTACCACTGTCGCAACGTATTGTCTACTGGGTCGCTTCCATTGTCTGGCAATGTCAGCTTGGTCGCGCTGCCTCCTATCTGCGCGAGCTCTGTTCTCGTGCCTCTGTTCCACCTGGTTACCGCTCTCTTCGCTCTGCCACCCGTGGCCACCTCTCTGTTCCGTTTGCACGCACCTCTACTATGCAGCAGCGCGCTTTCTTCGTGGTTGGTCAACCACGGAGGTAGCGCGCGGTCAATATGCCTCCTCCTGAGCTGCGGTTTCTTCTTCGAGACTCGTCCACCGCTTTCTTCTCTGCTCCAAAGACCTTCTTATCTTTCGCCGGTGTAGGGCTGGGAACGCCTGTGAATAGTTCCCCTGAAGGGGCGCTATATAAATGCTTAGTTGACTGATTGCTTGACTGATTGATATAAGTATGTGTATATGTATGCGTGAATGCCTGCATGCGTAGGCCCTATATGTATGCAGTAAAGGCACTGCATATAAACTGGGTTATGAATAAAATATATTTCTATGCAAGAAATGCATAAAAGAAACTCAATATGTAATTTTTACCGAAATAATGGCAGATTAAATAGTGTTGGACAGAATAAAACTCCGTATGATGATATTTTACGATGAATGTCAGTCGAAAATATTTGCGACAGCTTAGAAAGCCGCAAGTAAGTAAGTAGGTCAGTTGCGTCACATTTTCGCCAAAATAATGTCTAAAAATGATAGCAGCATATTTATAATCCTTCTTTTTATTTAGCACTGCGGATCAAAGAAAGTACGATGTTGTTTGTGGAGTTCAGTCTTCCACGTTCGTTTTCTCATGTGGATAATAGATTCATCACAAGGCAGCTCATGGCAACGTAGGTGAAACATGCACTAAACGTATCCATAGGTTCAATTAATTTGGCCTATTCGACTATCAGCCAGAAACAGTAGCGTGTAATAGTAGGCCTAAGAGAATATTGTAACTGTAGGCCCTATATTTATTTTGCCGAAGTATTAGGCCCCTGTTCTTACATGAGAAACAGAATGAATTGACGAGAACAGTTTTGTGAATAAAGCGCGCGCTTGCAATTTTGGTGATCAGATAAACGTGAACCTGAAACATTGTTAAGTATTTTGTATTAGATTAGTCCTAATTCAGCCATAATTGTAAAATAAGAAGTACTTGATAGATAGCATTGAAACAAGAAATTAACAGTTTCAGGTAGAATAGATGATCTTGATATTATAATTTTGATAAAAATATTGATAAAAAGTGTTGCATATGTTGCCTGGGCAGATTGGATTGATGCAAAATATAGGCTTAGGCCTATACTCTAACTGTGTTTCGTTTTTTTCGTTATTGTAGACTGCAACTACACCCACTGGGGCCTAACCTATATTGGTTCCATCAACATAACTCAAGAAGGTCTAACTTGCCAGCGCTGGGACAGCAAGTGGCCGCATGCTATGATTAGCAATATAACGGACGTCAACTTTCCCGATGGAAGTAAAAGTGCAGCGCAGAATTTCTGTCGAAATCCTTCTCCTAAGGATCGAAACAAGAACTTTAGCTATACTCCCTGGTGTCATACAACTGATCCGAACGTTTCGTGGCAGTACTGCAAACCATACCGCGATGACAATGGCAGCGGGGGTTCCACATCGTATAGCGGTATTTGCATGGCGATGGATTTGCATTCATAAATGCACTTCTTTACTATACCTAAGCAAATCATGAGAAAGATGGTCTTCCTAACTTATGATGTGCAGCGCTTTCGATAGTATTATAATTTATAGCCGTCAGTGGATTCCTTTCTTGTTTCTTATTAAGCGTCAAAGTTTGAAAACCAAGCATTGCTCAGTGGCGCTGAGCAGTTACGAGTGAAGGACTTGCTCATAGACCCTATACAGTAGCCGTCGCAGAGGAGGCTGGAAACCACAATTTCACGGTTAAAATGCGAGAGCTCTAACCAATGTGCTACTGGTTCCTCCATATAGGCCTACACCTACTTAGCCTACTAGAAGCTTGCGTAAAAAACTTGATTACTAAGAAAAGCTCTTCCACGCGTTGCATCGATATGTCGGTGTTCGCGATGCAGCCTAATATGTTTGAACCACAGAGAGGCCTAATCATTTTGGCCAAGCATTAGCTTTGAAAATATTGATAAAGATGGGTAAATATTTTCGATTCATCAGAGATGCATGGTGACTTTTTGTAAATTGAAACAAAAAAAACAGGTTCACCGATGTGACTCGTTTGTGATGCAAAAGAACGCCATATCGGCTTTTAAGTTTTCTGGCACAAAGATTGTGCTTGCTGTAAAACGTGCTCAATATATATATATATATATATATATATATATATATATATATATATATATATATATACAGGGCTGTAGTGGTAAAATTTGAGGTGAGTATACGCTAGCGGTGACCAGCGGCGTAAAAAAAAATTTCAAGACTTTTTTTAGGAAAAATTTCTGACTTTTCACCAATTCTCAGAAAATTTTCAGACTTTTTACGATTTTGTCTCTGAAAAAGTTGATGACCTTTTTTTTTTTTTTTTTTTTTTTTTTTTAGTCATTCGCCCTAAAAACCTCAAAAAACCTCTCATTTTTGAAAAATTTTCGTTCCCAGAGGTAAGTATACGCTGTATACCCGCGTATACCCTCGTGAGTATACGCTCTCAAATTTCTCTAGAGGTAAGTATACGCTGTATACCCGCGTATACGCTCCACTACAGCCCTGTATATATATATATACCAAGGCATTATTATAGTGCATGTTTAGAACCTTTCATAAGAACCCAATGCATTGCTTTCCAGGTAATTAATCAACGTGTAAATAAGTAAATAAGTAGTTTATTCGCCACTAAGTAAAACAATATCACAACATCAACACTAGGGTGGTAGTGAAAAAAGTTTTTTTTAAATAATGCCCGGGACACCCCCTAGTTCTGTTCGTATTGGTAGTAGAAACTCATGTGCAAAATCTTTTTAAAATATTCCATTATTTAGGCGTGCCACATGACAACTTAAGTTTTGCATATGACACCATGCATCATTGAAGCCGTAAAAATCAACTTTCTTAGTTTTTCAGGAGCTGGATGAAAGCTCAACACTTCTAGAACCTATTATTTGATTACTGTAATTATGTGATGAGTGTGATGCAGCATAGATAGTTGGATACCTTATTCTCTGATGATTTGTTTATAAATAAAAGATTAAATAATAAATATATAAATTAGAACCAACTGGAGCTGAGGAGTAAATAAATATTTGCAATTTTTTTAACAATTTTCTGAACTTTTGTAGTCTGTACATTTAAGGCTTTTCTAAAGTTTAATTATTTATTTACTTACTTACTCACACTATCCCACATTATTCATAATCCATTTCAAATAAATCACATTTTAAAAGTTGTCCTTGAAGATGTTTTCAACCCTCTGGCTGGACCGTTTCCTGGACCTGA
Organism: Allolobophora icterica; assembly: GCA_963556255.1. Taxonomy (NCBI): domain Eukaryota; kingdom Metazoa; phylum Annelida; class Clitellata; order Crassiclitellata; family Lumbricidae; genus Allolobophora; species Allolobophora icterica. The sequence goes on from OY744606.1 coordinate 20,887,594, forward strand.
AATACTTATGCTTAAACGATATCAGAATGCATTGCCTTTGATCGTCCATGACATGATTGCTGATGGTTTGTCGGATGATGAAATTGCAGTTTAACAATAACAAAAGAAATGATGCAAGATGCTGTTGAATTTGTAGAGCTATGTTTGCAGAAAGACAGTCAGCCTCGTGATGATTATCTAGAGCTCTTGGAACTTGCACTGATCTACATAGGTCATGTCCCACCTCGAGGGTTGCATTTTACAGCCTCTGGTGTCATGTCACCGCTCTCTTCGCTCTGCCACCCGTGGTGATCTCTCTGTCCCTTGTGCACGCACCGCTACTATGCAGCAGGGCGCTTTCTCCATGGTTGGACCCACAATTTGGAATGGGCTCCCTCCTGAGCTGCGGTCTTCCTCGTAACTCATTCACCGCTTTCTTCTCTGCTCTACAGACTGTTCTCTTTCGCCGGGATTGGGCTGGGAGCGCCTCTGAGTAGCTTCCTTGAAGGGGCGCTATATAAATGATAGATTGATTGATTGATTGATGCATGGGGCCAGATGGATGGCCAAGGCCATCTATTCTCACAAAGTATTCCTTTTACGATCTCAATTGCGAATTACCTTCTGGAAAATAAATTTGATACGTTCCCTTAACCTGTTCATCTGCTTTGATTATCTCAGATCCTGGTTCACAGCTTCACACTCTACTCAAAAGACACTTTCCGTCATGCTTGGTACCTCAGTGAGGATTTGGTCGATTTCTGCTTTTTCGATGACTGCAATGATGCTGCTTCCAAGGCCTTGTTGGTGCAAACAATGAGAACCAAAGTTGGTGTTGGCATTCCATCCAAATGTCCACAAATTACTGTACACACAGCTTCATGTAGTCGGGAGCACCTCTGAGTAGTACTCCTTGAAGAGGCGCTATATAAATGCCCGTTGTGAACGAACGAACGAATGAATGAATGAATGAATGAATGAATGAATGAATGAATGTACTCTTGAGATTTTGTGACTTCAAACATGATGAATACTGTGCATACCCATTGATTGGCTGGAGAAAGATCCAACTTCGTGGAAACAGGACAGCATCTTGTAGCGGCATGGTCACGTTATGGCGCTATAGAAATTGTCCGTGTTATTATTATTTTAATTATTTATTTGGAGCGTCATCAGAAAGGTTGAGTGTGGTGAATGATAGAGCAGAAAGGGGATTGGCACTGATCCAAGAATACAATCAAATACTGACCAAGGATGAACGTCAAAAGCAGGCTTTGCTCCATGTGGTGTCCGAACATTGGAAAAAGTATCCGAATCCCAAGAAGTTAACGGTCACAAAAATGGACTAATAAATAATTTATTCTTGCATCAAACTGACAGAGTTCAATTATGCTCAAAAGTACTCTTTAAGTATTGTGCCTTAAACCTAGCAATTTAAAATTTACTTTCGGTTTCACAAAATACAAAAGAATATCGATAATATTATCACAATTGTGCTTACATTCCTTGTCTAAAATTTTGAAAGCTTGTCATCTCATGTGGCACCCCTAAATGATGGAATATTTTTATAATATTTTGCACACTAGCTTAGTATATCAAAAGGAACATAACTAGGGGCTGTCCCATCTATTTCCAACAAATAACGTTTTTGAGCACCACCCTAATCAACACTTATACTAATACAGTGGCAGGCTACCAGTGAAAGCTCATAGGACTCATCTCGCCGGTCGTCCAAATAATACAAATCAAATCATAATTATACTCATGATAACACAACACCTGACACCTACAAACGACACCCAGGGCCTACTAAAAGCAATCATGCCACCACCAACAATGACTATGATTGCTAATCAACCAACCTATATCCAGTGAATTATGAAAAATATAAAAAACGCGAAATGTTTAAGATGTTGATATGCATCAAAAAGGTAGACGTCAGTAACGGCTATAATCCACAGTAGGCCTACGAGCTTTGTGCAGAAGTTTTTCATTTGTTTGTTTCCAGCGTGCGTTTTAGAGAAACATGGCGCTGGCTATTCAGGTCATGTCGCCTTTACAAGGAGTGGCTTTGCTTGTGATCTGTGGCGTTATCATTGGGATTCGACTTTCGTCTTTCCTGATGGAAGTGCAAAGAAAGCAAGAAACTACTGTCGGTAAAGCAAGGATTGTGATGCTTCTCCTATTAATAATAATAGTTATAGTAAATAATAATAGGCCTAATAGTGATTTTCTTGATGATGGTGATAATAATAATAATAATTATCATCATCTTGATCTCCATGCGTCTCGCCTATTGTGTTGTACGATCAATCTTTGATCGTCAAACAAACAATCAATAACCTTTCATAAACTCTACTACTCCCTTTGGTGTAAAGTTGAAAAACAGAATGCATCAATCATTTGCTACTAATGAGTAAGAAAAACTTCTCTTGCAACTGACAATTTTATAGCGTCCTCAAAGTGCCATTCCAGGACGCTGCTCGTCAGTCTATTTAGCATGAAATGAAGTTTATCTGTTTGGAAACTGCAAGATACCAGATCTACAGTGTTGAGGTCAGTCTGTGCAAAAAAACTGAGAGCTGTTGGTCGAGCGTGGGCTTGTCAGCTCATCGCAGGCGACTAAACAGTTCAAGAGATTGCTGCGCTAAGCTATTATTGACACTTGTCCCATGTAATTTGCCAGTGGTAATTAATTTTGTGAACAATAATATAATTGTCTTATAGAAATCCAACCCCGACCAGCAGAAAGGGACCATGGTGTTACACAACGTCGGATCTAGTACGATGGGATTACTGTGATGTCTGCATTCGTAAGTCAGTTATAGTAGATATAATTGAAGCATTCTGGCACATTAATTAGTTAATTAATTAATTAATTAATTAATTAATTAGTTAATTAGTTAATTAGTTAATTAGTTAATTAGTTAATCAGTTAATCAGTTAATCAGTTAATTAGTTAATTAGTTAATTAACAGAGCAAATTCCCATCACTACAACAGATTTTATGTCCCTCCTGTGTTAATATTCACGTTAAATATTATCGTTGGTAGTGGCAACCGTGAGCTGCGATTGCTTATTTCAGTCGTTCATGGTAAGAAACTAGCTCTTGCCTCTAAATGATTTTGCCGTTTTTGACGAACTATATCGCATCGTTTATGAGAGAGAAAAGCGATTAAAAGAGAATGATGCTATAAAATGCCCAGATGCATGATCTTCTGTGTATGAAAACTACGAAATTGAAGAGACTCATTTGTCATGAACATGGATCACTTGATTTACTACAACAGATTTTATGACAGCAATATAAATATTTATGTAATGCTTAATTTAGCTGTAGACAATATGCAAGCGCATTTGTAAAGGGCACAGTGTTCATATAAGTAAAATACTTAGATAGGTTTACATACTTGCTAACAATCATACATAGGCTACGTAGTGTGTTGGCCACACATAGGAGAGAGAGAGAGAGGAGGAGAGAGAGAGAGACAGAGAGAGAGAGAGAGAGAGAGAGAGACAGAGAGAGAGAGAGAGAGAGAGAGAGAGAGAGGAGAGAGAGAGAGAGAGAGAGAGAGAGAGAGAGAGAGAGAGAGAGAGAGAGAGAGAGAGAGAGAGACAGCGACAGCGACAGATATAGAGATGCAGAAAGAGACAGCCAACATCAACATTTATGTACTACTAAATTTGGCTGTAAGCAATGTTTGTGCAAGTGCATACCTGAGCTAATTAGGCGCTTGTGTTAGTCAGTCGGCCTTGGAGTATTATAGAAAGAGATGATTTCGAGTGAGGGTTGAAATCGAGGTCAGTCGTGCTTTGATATACGTGGTGAATAAACATTTCTGCAAATTCCGAGTCGCTTCTTCCTTCAACTGCTGACCGCCTTTAACCGGTTGGGCAGCCCCTAGCATGCGGTGAGGGCCAAGGGCAATGGATCACCTACCCACTTGGTTGACTCAGGTTACATTACAAAGTCCGCTGCATCAACAATGTCCCTCCACATACATATATACATTATTATGCATCCACGCATACATACAGCAATACATACATAGTGTCAAACACACATGCATTGATTTGTGTATTTGTAAATCTATGCAAATTTACCTACTTAATTTTACAACGGAACTCAATTTTCGTTCATTTTGACTTCACTTTCTGAGCTTTCTAGTATGCCTACGTAGTCAATTCGGCTTATTGCCATCATAATATTTCCAATATTTTAGCTTACCGTGGAGCAATCGTCAGGAGAGAAGAATTGATATCGAGAAACCGTATCAAGCTACCTTCCATGCCGCTTGTGAACTGCTTACACTGGTGCATCACTTACTTGAGCTGCGTAGGTATTGACTTCCAACGGGACAAAGAGGAATGCTGGTATACACCGTTCAAGAGTGAGACAATAAACAGTGATAAAAGCTACGATCACTATGATGTCGACCGCAAATGCTTAGGAGTGGCCACTGGTAAGTATATCGCAATGCATTTGCCTGATCGGTAAAATATCTAGGGGAGGAAAAAATGTTGTAGGCGGGAACAAAATTACGTTTTTTGCAAAACTGACTTACCTCAATAATAAAGTGTTTTAGCATGGAAAAACGTGTTGGGACTGTTGGAATAATCATAATAATCAAAAGATTTAAGTTTTATAAATATATTTTCAAAATCCATAGGGCAATTGCCCCCTTTGCCCCCCCAGGACGCCCATGATTACAACAACTACATATGAGTATGGCTCATCTACTGGCAACCCCAATTTCCTGTCTCTACAAAAAGTCACTAACTGAGTCTTATATCCCTCCGCAATGGAAGGAGAGTAAAATCACTCCTATCCCAAAGATCTCTAGCCCAGTGACCGAGGCTGAATACCGCCCAATATCCATCACACCAATTTCATGTAAAATTTTGGAAAAAAATTTTGTGCAAATTTACTATTATCAAATCCTTACAAACCCTAAGGAAAATAGTCTTTATTCAGACCAATATGCCTTCAGGCAATCTGGTTCGACCTCGGCGGCACTGATAGCAATAACCGATCATTTACTAGAAACAGTTACATGCGAGCCGTATGCCCGCATGATATCGCTTGACTTTTCCAAGGCATTTGACACTGTAAGGCATAATTACCTCGCAGAGCAGTTAGCCTCCATGTTAATTCCTGATTTTTATTTACAATTGGGTGCTTTCTTTGCTTTTTAATCGAGTGCACTGTACTAAATTTTGTGGTATCATTTCCCCATACAAATGTATCAATGCTAGCATTATACAGGGGTCAGGGCTTGGGCCAATCCACTTTTGGCCACCATTTCTGGACTAAAATTGCTTCATGCAGGGAACCGATTATTCAAATACGCAGATGATTGCTATTTGATAATTCCTGCCTCAAACATAACGACCACTGACTCCGAACTTGCCCACATAGCTGAATGGGCCAGAAATTGCAACTTGCGCTTAAATCATAGCAAGTCGTGTGAAATCACAATAAGACGTCCCCGAACCAAAATTCTAGATACCCCTCCGCCCATTGCAGGGATCGTACGGGTAAATGAAATCAAAATTGTGGGTGTCACTCTTTCGGAAAAAATTGGGTTCTCCTCGCACATTAACAACATCTGTTGTAATGCTAAACAATCCTTTTTTGCTGTGCGAGTCCTGGTTTCGCATGGATTAACTGGAAGCCGCATCCATGATGTTGTACGTTCCACCACATTGGCACGAATGTTGTACTCATCTCCAGTCTGGTGGGGATTTTCCAATGGTCTTGAGAGAGAGCGTCTCTCTGCCTTGATACGTAAACTTAAGCGACAAGGGTATCTGCCAACTGATACTCCTACATTTGACTTGTTGTGTTCTAAGGCGGACGATGCTCTCTTTGCTGCAATCCTTCGGGACCCAGGGCATGTCCTCCATGATTTTCTCCCTCCGATACGATCTTATGGGTACTCTCTTCGACCTAGCTGGCATAATCGTGAGATACCACGATGTGATCCTTTGACAGGGAAGGGTTACATTGCTAGATTACTTCATAAATGATAAGAAAATACTTGCTTTTTTAATTACTTATTTTATCATTTTAATTTCGATCTATTATTTCTTCAATGTGTTACAATCAATGCTTCTAGCTTCTGTCCCATTGTGCTTTTGCTAATGGTGTAATAAAGAATATACTTACTTACTTGCTTACTTATAACTTCTCACCTTTAGTAAGAGTTTGACTTACTTTGTTCCTTGCCTACTTAGCATAGTCTATATGTTACCTTGTATGATTGATCTGCTATCGTTCAAACCAGTATTTTCATTTTCAGGGCCGTTGAATCTTGGTCAACAAGCTGTAGAAAGGTCAACAGTACTGCAAAAACATCCCGCATTCAGATCAAACAAGGTGATGCTAAAGACAGGTGGAATTCTGAAGACAGTATTTGAAGAAATGAATACTAAGGCACCGAATTCCAGTTTATTCGCACAGAAATTGAAGATAGGAGGCGTTGAAGGATCTGGACAACTCGCCCCTGACGGTCGAGCAGAAGACGAGATCTCCGCCAATAGAAGCGAGGTGAGAGCAGGATGCGCAGGAGAAGCAGGTCTAAGGTGTGGCTCAGGAACAATGATCGGGGAGTCACAAACAGAAAGCACAGATAGAGCTGGAGGAATACGAGGGACGGCGAAAAGACCAGAAAGACTAATAAGACAAAAGAGAGCTGAAGGGTTCGAAGTACCTGGAGAATCAAGAATATCGGTAAGAGAAGAAAGAAGAGAATTGCCATCTCCAGCAAGAAAGGTTGCAGAGGTAATTAACGAAGCTGCGGCAGTTAAACGAGATGCAGGACAAGAATCCACCACACAACATAGTGTACCAGTAACCAGTAGGTTTATTATAATAATAATGCTTTTTGAATACTACTTTGTAACTCAGGAAATCTTTGACTGATTAATCATGCTAAACTTATTTGCGCCAAGTGGAAACGATTTAGCTGCTTGGACGGAGAAACATAGAGTCGGAGAGAGACACAGAGATACAGACAGACAGACAGACAGACAGACAGACAGGCAGACAGACAGACAGACAGACAGAGACAGAGACAGACAGACAGAGACAGACAGAGAAAAAAAGTCAATTAAAAACAATGCGAGTGACGTTACACTGGCTTCCTGTTACTGAGCTATTTTTTAAGACCATCTTGCTGGCACGTGCTTCAATTGTTGGCATACAACACGAAACTCTGTTTTCTAGTCTCAGATCAGCCTGGACGGCGATCGTTGCGCTCTGATAATTATATGTGGAGATATGCAGGTGCCGCGCTTTCATACTTCAGCTGAAGCCCATCGTTCCGTCCTGTGTACTGGACCATCCTTCAGGAACATTACAATTACGTTCTGTTGCATTGGACTCAGCTGTGCTGCAAACATTTTCAAACTGTCTTAAGACGTACTTGTTTAGATCAGTCAGATAGCCATACGTGCAGCGCTTTTGTGAGGTACTTAAAAGGCGCTATATTAAGTGCCTGGATACATACATACATTAGAGCCGTACCGATATCACTTTTTGCCGATTTCCCGATATCGCTTATAGCCTATTATTGAAATAGCCGATACTGATTATGAAGCCGATTATTTCATTATCGCCCAAAACTAGGCATACAACGTAGTATACGGAGTTTCCAGTCCTGTGTATAATAGGTCCTTGGTTTCTACGGCGCCTAGTAAGAAGTGCAATGTTAAATATAAATCAATAACAAGAAACAAAACGTAGATATTTTGTGCTCCTTTTTCTTTTTGTAACGATTATTGTGCAAAAAACGTCAATCGTAATTTTTTTTACTTCGGCACCGATTTTTTGCCGATACCTATTATACCGATTGTTCTAATAATCGGCCAGATTTCAGTATGGCCGATTAATCGGTACAGCTCTAACATACACATATATACGTATAAAATATCTTGTCCATTAATATTATGTTTCGGAGCATTCGTGCGTTGTAATTTCATTTAAACGAATGTCTTTACCAAAGGAAGTGTAATCCATCTGGAAAGAATAAGTCCAGAAACATACCCAATTCTGGCAGGAAGACGGTATTGAGCAAAGCTACGTCACGGAACGTTGAATTGTTAGTAAAAGACGTTGAACCAGATTCATAGTTATTCTCGTATCCCCGGAAATTCTTTCGCATCTCTCCTCGATTAATTCAAATTCTTTTAATTATTTTACCAAACATCGATAATCTAATTACATTTTAGATGCACATTAAACGTATCCTCTAATATTGCAGGTGTAGCGACTAATACGACTGGCGCTCCAGAAGTGGAGAAAAAATCAAAGCTTACCGGAGTACTTACCGTTCTGATGATCGCGATGGCCGCTGTCGTTCTCATAAGCACCATATATGCTTGTTGTAAAATCAGGTAATGCTTAATTGAAATGTAACTCATCGTCTTCTGTTATCTAACCAGATTCTGTACCACTTTCTGGCAATGGATTTTTCCCTTTCTAAGAAACTTCGCGTAGGGCTTACTTACTTCTTTAGTTTAACTGGCTGTTGCTTTGTTTAAACTTAACATAGAATTTGAACTTAATTACCCTGTGACTCGTTTTTCATCAAATGCGATCATATTTTATTTAATCTGTCTTTAATCTAATAATACTTAATCGATCTAATCTGATATCTTATAATCATAATAATAATAATAATAATAATAATAATAATAATAATAATAATAATAATAATAATAATAATAATAATAATAATAATAATAATAATAATAATAATTATTATTATTATTATTATTATTATTATTATTATTATTTATTATAATATATTTATAATAATAATAATAATAATAATAATAATAATAATAAAAACTAATAAAAACTAATAAAAAAATAATAAAAATAAAAAACAACTATACGCAGGACTCCCTGGATCGCACATCTTCATCCCCATTGCACTGGATACCATGGGCCCTTTCAACGAGCAGGCCCTGGTGTTCCTCAGAGAACTAGGGCGCCGCCTCTCGATAATAACCGGTGACCCGAGAGAGACTACATACATGTTCCAACGACTTTCAATTTGCACTCAGAGATTTAACGCTGTTGCGTTCACCGGCACTTTTGCACAATCGAGGGAGGATGCGGCTCAGTGAACCAATTTAATCTTGCACCTTCTTAATCTCTTAGAGCCTGGGGGTAACTCCTCGGGCGGGAAAATAATAATAATATAAAGATCTTCGTTTATTAATTCAAATTGACAAGTAGGCCTACGCAGTAAGATTACATGATACAGTAGTAACAGACGATAACAAGTTTAACAGAAGTCGAATTTAACTACAGTAGCCATGCAAGGCGCCCATCTGTACTAGTGCTCATTTTACAATCGCCATCTTGGCAATGAAGGCTGAGTTAATCTTGTGGGGCTAGCGGGTATCGAATCCGCGTCCTTCTGATCTTCGTGCCACCATGTACCATTCAACCATCTCCCCGATGTTTCTCCATTAAATTAAATATTGAAATTATGCAGCGTTTATAACTTATGCAAAAAAGCGATAAATACTGGGACAAGCTTGTAGGTGCATTTGTTAAGTTTATTGCACAATTAAAAGGGTGGAACTCACGAAGAGAAATGTGTTTAAATATTGCATAGAAGTTTAAGTTGTCGACGCAAGCAAGGCGTTCTGGCATCTCTATTGAAAGCATCACTTGCTGTCTGTTCTGAATCACATATAATTCTCCTAAATTGGACTTTTACACTAATTGTTTGATCATAAATGTTAATTTTTTAGCTCCGGGAAGAAGACAGCTGACACGACTGCTAAGCCTGCAGTAAAAGAAGCGCCAGAGAAAGACGATAAGCCGGATGGAGGGAAGCAATCTGAGCCCAAGCCGTAGATTCGCCCCTAAGCTGTTTCAGTCAAACAGTAGATTTTCATTTTAAAGACACTGATTTGCCTACTTTTCGCGTATTTACTGTCTCATTTGGTAAATTTTAGATGTAGCCCCCACTTGTTTTCAGCTTTTATGCAGATTTATTCGCTTTCGTTTTGTTCTTTGATGGGTAAGCTTACAGCACTTTTATTCTTTAATTGTCTTTTTTTTCAGAACATAATATGAAGTGGTCATTTATCGTCTATTAAAACACAAATTGAACCATGAATCATTGCATAGTTTGGAAGGGATTTCCCCCTCACAGAAACAAGAAGCAGCGTTGCCTATAAAACATTATGAGGCGTAAAACCAGACATTGTCATAACTCTTAAGCAGATTTATACATACCCGTAAAAGAGTAATGAGCTATGTTACTTATAAATAGATATATATATATATAAATCTATATATAATATATATATATATTAAATATACTGCCGTGAAAACAAAAACACAGTAACTATGACTGTTATTACTTACTACTTACTACTTACTGTGTTTTGACTTTTCAAATATATATATATATATATATATATATATATATATATATATATATATATATATATATATATATATAAGTTATGTGCGGTAGAGAATGAGGCATAGACACTGTCCGTCCGTCTGTATGTCTATCTGCCTCCCTCCCTCTCTCCCCTCCTCCCTAGCTTTGTCCCTCCCTCCCTCCTTCATTGACTCCGTCTATCAGTCTGTCTGACCATCGGCTGGTCTGTCTGGCTGTGCGTCTGTACGTCTATCTGCCTAGTGCCCTGTGTGTTCGTGGGCCTGTCCAATTTCGGGCCAGGCCCAGTAACACTCCCTAAGGCTGAAGAAAATACGTCTTCGATAGGTTTAGCAAGACGAACATTTAATTCTTGAACAATTCTATAACCAATTTACGTTTACTGATTCACGTAAATATTATACGGATAAATTGCATGCGTCTCTGAGACCGAACCGTTCGTTAGATGGCTCCAAAAATCTTCAGTGAGTTATGTGAACCGCCTCGTGATCAAACTAATTAATCTTCTCAAATCGTATGTTAAACGATTTAAGAGATTCATTTGTGCAAGTTAGTAATTACGCCAAGCATAGAAACTAAAGTAAATGTTCAAGTAAGTAAGTAAGTATGTTCTTTATTAAACGCTAGCAAACGCACAGCGCTTTACATACAATTTTACACAAAGAGGAAAGAAAACTATAACAGTAATAATGACGTTAGATCGTAAATGAAATAATAGCAACAGAACCTAACTGTACAGCATCCTACCCAGGAAACCTCGTCGGGTAAGGGAGTCAAATCTAGGGAGAACCAGATTATGAGAACGAGCGCGCAAATCATACCCAGTCTTTAGACCAGGAGGTAGAAGGTCGTGGAGGAGGTGACTATTGTTTTAAAGGATGTTGTTAATCAGATCACGATCAGCTTTTTTTACAGAGTTCCTCAAAAGTAGGAAAAGAAGGACGGAGGTAGCCGAGACGAACCAACTTACGGATAATTGCGCCCAAATGATCAAGTTCCTGCTTATTGGCAAAGCCTAGGCCTAACCATACCTGGGAACAGTACAGCATACGGTTGACAGTGGTAACCAGGGGCGTCTACACCATAGAAACCTTGGAGCAAATGCTCCATCCAAGAAATAAGGGGGGGAAGATCTGCCAGTGTGTGTGCCACCATTTTAGGGGGGAAGGAACGGAGAGGGGGGAAGAAGAGGGGAAAAGAGACGTTGCTCCAATGGCCTAGGGGGATAGACGCCCCTGGTGGTAGCCCGCATTACATCATGAAGCCTGGGGCCCGAGAGCCCATGAGAAATCAATATACGATGAGCGTAAAGGGATTGTTTAGCCTTAATGCTTAGTTTTTGGAGATAAGGAGAGAATCCAAGCTTATCGGTTATTTCAATTCGTAATGTTTTTAATGTAGAGACCCTTGAGATTCCGCATATAGGTGGTGGATTGGATTTAAAGATAGTCTTGGGCTTGGTGAAGATAATGTCGCTTGATTTAGAATGGTTGAGATGAAGATCATAGTGCGACCGTACGTTACCTCCCGGAATAACGTACGCGTACTGTACGTACGTTATCGAAAAAAATAACGTAGGGCCTACGCGTACTGTACGCGTACGGTAAAAATGCCACAAATTTATCTGGTCATTCACAAAGATCCTCAATATAACTATGGTCTTATACGTTACGTGTACCGTACGCGTACGTCAAAATGATCAGTTTAACTCTACAGTATTAGTCTCTCCGTACGCAGGCATATTTATTTACGAACGGTACGGAAATTTAGTATTACCAATAAAATGACCATCCTATAAAGTGTGCCGTAAAATCTTAATATTCTTCACATTAGACAGAATATTACCAATTTGGATTTTAAAAGTTTGAAAGTAGAGATCATTGAACAGCCACAGATGACTGATGTAATGGTTAAAATTGGTTACGACCGTCAATCACCAACTATTATTGACTTTTGTTGTGCATAATGTTATGTATTTATTTTCGTCATGAATTGATGTGAACGTACGGTAACGTACGGCATAATAACGTACGCGTACTGTACGTACGTTATGGAAAAAATAACGAACGTACAGTACGTACGGTCGCACCTTGATGAAGATTGCATCTCTGGGCCCAGGCATTTATGTGATCAAGTTCTGCAACAGCGGTGGAGATATTAGAAGCCAGTATGAGAAGATAGCAAAATAAGAAGTAAAATCTTAATTTAATCAGAAAACCTAAGTACCATCGTTATCTTAACGCACAAGGCATCCATCGAAGGACGACTAAGTAAAACCGAATTCCATAATTAACTATCATTGATATTTAAATAGAAACCGCCGGGATCCATGAGTTGGAGGTACCGAGAAATAACGACCTAGCAGCTCTACTATGGTTGTTTACCCAGTGGGCTTCGAGACAGACCAGACTCAATTAGGGGTACGTCATATCTACGTCGTCGTAATTGCTTTATGACGTTTGCAATACTATTATCGCCACGACGTCGTTAATGTTATAGTCGTTCAATGGATACTGCTCGCAAATTTATTCTCTGCCAAGGACTTAACTTCGAAGTAAGTCTGGTCATAATATTATTATTATTATTAAAGTAGTTTATATAGCGCCCCTTCAAGATTGCCTACTCAGGAGCACTCCCAGCCCAACCACGGTCAAATAACGCAGTTTTGAGGACAGTAAGAAACAGGGTGAAATGACCAATCGGTAATTGACGGAGCTTGGTAGGAAGCCCATTCCAGGTCATGGGGGCAGCCACAGAGAAGGCACGGCGCTGCCGTATGGTTGTCCGCACGCGGGGAACAACAAGTTCAGCCTGCGCAGCTGAGCGGAGAGAGGAACGGCGCTGCGAGCATGAGGTGGGACAGCAGAGCTCCCGCAGGTAAGGAGGGGCCAAACCTTCAAAGCACCGCCGGACCAAGGCAGAGATTCGGTAAGTGATGCGCTGTGGGTAGGGGAGCCAGTGGAGGACATCCCTCATATACGCAGACACTCTGCCAAACTTGGGGATGCGGCCTACAAGGCGGGCAGCAGTACGCAGGATTCTGTTCAGGGACTCAATCCGGCAGGCCGGGAGTCCATCATATATGGCACTGCAGTAGTCCAATCGAGAAACAACAAAAGCATGGACAAGCGTGGAAGCTGCACCGGGAGACAAAGAACGGGAGATCACCTTGAGTTGCCGGAGCTGGTAATAGCAACTGCGGGAGAGAAGATTTATGTGCCGCGTGAATGCAAGTTCCTGGTCCAGGATGACTCCCAAGTCCCGGACCGAGGTCGAGAAAGCAAGGTGTGGGAATTGCAAGGCAAGAGAAGACAGATCTATTTTACAGAGCTGCTGGGGAGTGCCAAGCCATATAAACTGCGTCTTGGCGGGGTTTAGCCGCAGGCGGTTTGAGGACATCCAGGCCTGCAGGGACTCCATGGCATGGGTCATGGTTTCCACCGCTGCAACAGCGCGGACAGCCGGGCAGTGTATATAGGCTTGCAGGTCGTCAGCATAGGACTGGCTAAGGACCGACCCAGCCGCCAGCAGGGACCCTAGGTCGGCAGTGTAGATTATGTAAAGAAGGGGGCCAAGTACAGAGCCCTGAGGCAGGCCAAATGGAGCAGGGACCCAAGGAGACCTAGTGGATCCGTGGACGACCATGAAGGAGCGGTCGTGCAGAAAGGAGGTAAGCCAATCAAGAACATTGCCAGAGAAGCCAAAAGAAGTGGATAGGCGCTGCAAGAGAATGTCGTGATCAACAGTGTCGAACGTAATAATAAGATTAAATGCACATAAAAGAGGTGAGTTATAATAATAATAATAATAATAATAATAATAATAATAATAATAATAATAATAATAATAATAATAATAATAATAATAATAATAATAATAATAATAATAATAATAATAATAATAATAATAATAATAATAATAATAATACAAGCTACCTGTTTCAGAGACTGTCGATAGCTGTCCAACGCGGGAATGCCATCTGCTTCTCATCGACATTTTCACGATAAATTGTTCACTGAGTGACGCTAAGATAATAATAATAATAATAATAATAATAATAATAATAATAATAATAATAATAATAATAATAATAATAATAATAATAATAATAATAATAATAATAATAATAATAAGGACTTCAAGCTTATTATTATTATTATTATTATTACTATTATTATTATTATTATTATTATTATTATTATCATTATTATCTATACCAATATTGTGTATTTACTATATAACAACGAAGCAATAATAGATGGCGCAGTGCATTTGTGAGTGTACGCTCAAGTCTCCACACAGTTACAGTCTCAATTCCAGGAAGTCACTTCCGCGTATTGAGCATAATCGGGATTGTGTTCCTAGTCGAACAGTAGGGCCTAACTGTCGCCAACGATTTTTATAATCTTTCAAGATTTGTCAAATGAGTCCTTTTAGCTACCAGTTATAAGAGTTTCAGCAGTCATGATAGTCTTGCAGACAAGAAACTCAACCAGAGACAACAATTGAGCATGGCGCATAATAGTTCGAATATGGCAGTACTTAAAGCTCCGAAACTAACCATTTCGACTGATAAAATACTGAGTCAGATTCGCACTATACGTCGTTCTCTTACACTCTTACAACTCAAGCAGCCATAACTACGGTGCACGCATTCATGTGTCCCAGCGTTGACTGTGGCAATTTATGCAGGTCTAACTCATACCTGCATATATCAGCTTCCAATTAATTTTGAATGCTGTGGTTCAGCTGATCGGTGGTATTCCTTAACTCTTTAACGACGAGAGTGTACTAAAAGCGACTGGGAAACCAATGCAGCTCGTCGTTAAAGTGTTAATTTGACCATGATCTAGTTTCATGTGGGAAGATCTGCACTGGTTACCTATGCAAAAGTGAATTGAGTTTAAGGTGTTGACAGAGGCGTCTACACCATAGAAACCTTGGAGCAAATGCTCCATCCAAGAAATAAGGGGGGAAGATCTGTCAATGTGTGTGCCACCATTTAAGGGGGGAAGGAAGGGGGAGGGGAAGAAGAGGGGCAATTGGAAGTTGCTCCAGTGACTTAGGGGGGATAGACACCCCTGGGTGTTGATGCTCATGCTTACATTGTTTAGCAGACTCTGCTCCACCTGAACTGAAGGAGCTATGTGTCTCAGTAGCTTACATACCTGGTTGCAGATTTCTCCACTCTGTCATGCAAGACGACTTGGTTGTTCCACCGACCCGAACTTCCACGGTCCAGTACAGAAGTTTTGCTATGGTCGGTCCGTCCTCCTGAAATAAGTTGCCTAACAACCTGCGACCTGAATTTCACAGCCTCTCTCTTTGTTGCTTTCCCGCAAGCGCTTGGCAACCATTCTGTTCGATCGTGGTTTCATTATGTTAGGTCGGGAGATTGAGATATGAGGATGAACGGATGAATCTGAAGTGGCGCTATATAAATTTGCAATTACAATTGCAGTTACGTTATACATGCATATAGTTTAAAAAACCCGAAATGCGATCTTGAAAATCAAGCGCTTTCAGTGCCTTTCACGCTATCTAAAATAGTTATACTTGCATCGTACACTGAGAGAAAATGGCGATGACATTTCCAGGTTAAGGGTCACCCAGCGCGTAGGTCAATGGTTTTTATTCTTGACGAGGATATCAACTATGTCAGATCAATTACATTGTGCAACACGTAGTATTGCCCACCTGCGATTAGAACATTTTGGATTTAGAAATTCACTACACCTCGTTTGACTCCGCTGCGACCCAAGGACACTTTTACACTGCCCTTCATGTCTCTCCTTTTCGATCGCAGTTTATGCCCTCTGTCCATCATACATGTTCTAACTAATGCTCTAACTAATGCTCTAACTGATGCTCTAACTAATACCCACTTGTGACAATACTGAGCACATTATTGACAACGTTATTGACAGTCTGACCTTACATGTTGATAATATATATAAAAATTATATATACCGGTAGTTCGAAGAAGTCACGCAAGTGAATATATTTTTAAAAAGCAATCGAACTAAACTGTTAATTAAATCAATTATAAGTCAGGCAATAAAAACACTGTCTTTTCCTGAGTTAACGCTGTCTACACTTCTGTCGTGTTTACGATTCGAAGTACAATCCGCTTTTCATTGATTAAGGAATAACTTTTATAATTCTCATTGCATATGCAACAATCTTACTGCAATTGTAATTGTAATCGAAGTTATCGAACATTAATAAAACCACTCAACGATTCAGAGGCGCTCTCCACCCGTCAGTTTAATCGCTAACAAATAAAATGTAGGCCTAGTCCAGGCGCTTCCGAAAGAGGGGAAGAGAAAGGCTGAGTAGTGTGAGCGGAAGGCGGTTCCAACTAGAAAGGCCAACATAAGAAAAACTTTTAAACTGTGCAGTGGTCCCGCGCGTGCGAGGGACAGCCAGTGACCCCTGACGGCCAGGTGGGGAGTATAGCGACTAGGAAATGAAAAGGTGCAAATGGGCTTAAGGTAAGAAGGAGCAGCCCGACAAGACATTAAATACGCTAAAGTTTTGAATTGGGTACGCTGGGGCACGGGACTCCCGTGTACAGAGTCCACAACAAAGGAGATATATAGGCCTATGGGCAAACTACGGGAGACCAGCAATAAGGCGGGCAGCAGCGTTAAGTACTGAATGGCGCTTCGAAACGTTTAGTGAGGGGAGGCCAGCGTGAATGGTGTCGCCAAAGTCGACCCTAGTACAGATCAGCGCATGGTGGAGAGTGATAGACGCGTGAGGGGAGACCGAGTGATAGATGGTGCGTAGTTGACGTAGGATGTAATGGCTTGTACGCTATATACTCGTGATAGATGGTGCGTAGTTGGCGTAGGAGGTAATGGCTTGTACGCTATACACCAGTGGCGGCGCCGCCTATGTTTGTTGTACGGCTTTTGCCGTACCACTTTTTAAGGTTTTACGGCAAAAACATAATTTTGCCGTACACTTTTATCCAGACTCTCTAATTTGCCGTACTACTTTTCAAATCGTGGCGCCGCCACTGCTATACACGACTTACACGATCATAAATTGAGAGAACTGGATCCAATACGACACCCACCTGTCGACTGAGAACAGCAGTTGACATCTGGAAACGTAACAAGGAAAGCTTCTATGACAATCTTGTTGGGCTCGACCATCAAGCCAGATGAATTGAGTTTTATCTAAAGGCGGAGACGGTTGGTAGACATCCAAAGGTCCAGCGCCGTGGTAATGTAATGGATCATGTTTCAGAACTGTCAAGTTAGCGGACAGGTTCAGACAAAAATATCAGTCATGCGCCATCGTATATATCAGCCGTCTGAGCTCACAAAGCAAGCGTGATATCTAGAACTACCTATCTACAACAGCATGTCTATAAACATGCAGATTCAGAGCTAACAATCAATGCAGATTAATCGCTCAATCAGCACAGCTGAATTAAACTGTCAACCACCATATGTACGTCGATCTCAGGAACATTTTTCAAATACTGGTGGGACATCATGAAAATTTTTAGTAAATATCCCTATTGCAGATTGTGCGTGTTTCTTTACGGCTTTCTTTGTAGTCTGATTTTTGAGAAAGGGGGGAACTAGGTTACAAGAAAGACCTGCAGAAAGAGTGATCATCAGTCAAACTGCTGTACGATCTGTTTGGTACCAAAAAATACCCATCTGTTGCTGGTTGAAGATATTAAACGTTGGGCTTGTTGGAGTTGTCTATGCCCGTTGTTCTGCGTAAAACATGTCAGCTGTCTGGTTCATCTGGATCCTCGAGACTGTCAGAACTGTCAATGTTTCAACCTTCTGCTGTCGTCATGCCTAGCACAGACCTTAAGTTTACATGTGTAGACGCTGGGCATTGTCCAAAGTACCGAACATGCTGTCCATCTTAATTCAATTTGTCTAAAATCCTATTTAGACACATTTGCACTAAATATCAGAGAGCTGCTGTATTCCCTTTCCAGCTACGGTACTACTCAGATACAACTTCTGCCAGAAAGCTGATCAGACGATATGAAAGGTTTTGGCGATGCTCCCATTTACTTTCTCGCTCATTATACTTGGCGCCAGCTTCGCATTGATGATCAGTGACTCTTCAGAAACTTGTCTCAGCGGCCAATCTTATTACCTGTTTCGCCTCGTCTTTAAAAGGTTACTACAGCAGGAAGTGCATGAGGTCTTGTATCGTAACATATTCAGTGCTGCCAGTGCACTGCTACGGGTTTTAATGCACTATTCTCTGCCGTTTGGTTCTTAGGTTTCTTAAGACAAGATATCGACTCTCAGATTCGCCGTTTTCTAGCTATAGGCTATAGGAAGAAGGAACTTCTTCCTATAGCCGGTCATACTCTAAGTGTCTAAATACTCTACACCAGCTCTAAGCTAACTCCAACAAACAACGCTGGATGAGATTTTAAACTAAATATTCTTATATACAGGTAAGCATTGTGCTCTTGACCTCACTTCTACTATGCTTTAAAGACGGCTTTGGTGCCTCGAGTCCAATTATTTCATCCACTGTCAACGTCTTTTCCTGAAAGCTGCTTCCCCGACAGCTTCGCACATGTCGTAGTTCTTTTTCGTAGACAGCGATCTCTCTAGTGTCATGATCTACCCCATGTACAATGTTAGTTATTTCTCAAATTCTCATCTCTACTCTCGAAATCATCTAAATAATTGAAGAAACGTTATTTATTTCGAAAAGTTTAAGTTGCCGCCTTTCACAAGAAAATATATCTTGGATAAGTTTAGGAAGACGAACATTTAATTCTTGAACAATTCCATAACCAATTTAAGCATACACTAAACTCAAGCAAATTCAAGTACATTCAAGTAAATAATTTATGGATAAATTGCATTTTCCATCGTTCATGCTATCTACAAAAATCTTTAGTGAGTTCTGAGAATCGCAGCGTGATCAAACAAATCAATCTTGTCAAGATTCGTGTTAAACGAGTTAAGATATTAATTGCACAAGTGAGTACTAACGTCGAGTGTAGAACCTTAATTAAATTTCCCAATAAAATCTTAATTTAATCAGAAAACCTCTACAATATAGCTATCTTAACATATAAATACGTCGAACCTGCTCGCGCAAACCTACGCCAAGACGAGTAACAACGAGAACTTCAGCGAAGAATTCAAAGGACAGGTAGACGACGACAATGGACGAAACTCTACTCCTGATCCTCCTCCATCCGTCACGTGGTTACGGATATCAAAGCCCTAAATAACTCTTTCAGTCACCATGACCTGAAGTAGGCCATCAATGGACCCAAGAGGCTGTTGTGGAGAGGACAAGGTCCCGTACGAGTTGATCCGGAATCTACACCAGTCAGCACTGACAGTTCTCCTGAAGATCTACAGCATCGTCTGGAACAATGGTAGCCAGCCTCGAGACTGGAAGCATGCGGTTATCCTTCCGATCCTCAAGCCATCCAAAGATCCCACGAAACTAGAATCGTATCGCCCGATCTCTCTTACTTCCTGTCTGTGTAAGATCACGGAGAGAATTATCACGAATCGGCTACAGTTGTGTGTGGAAATGAAGAATCTGTTGACGAAGGACCAGGCAGGTTATCGGCAGCACAGGACACTCCAGGACAAGATCAACAACAACATGAAAGCAAACATCAAGTTCTTGGAATCTTCATCGACTTCGATCCACGTCCCAACTCTCGTGAAGAAGGTGCAAGATCTGGGAGTCATTGGCAACATGTACAACTGAATGAAGGACTTTCGGAACGGCTACATTAGCAGCCTGGAACGAGTGCGTGGAGATGCCACTACATCTAGGATGGCTTGGTGACAGTATGAAGGAGGGCGCCAAGATTGTTACCAGCAAAGACCACGTGGCCGAGGAAGTGATGAAGGATTACTGGACCTCGCACATGGACAAAATAATTCCAAGAAGGAAAGGAGCCGTTGTTTCAAGGTTCAAAGGAATTCTTCAACATGAATTACGAAAGGTGCAAGGGCCCGCTGTTTCAGATCTCGCCTCCTTGGAAGCAAGAGGTCCAGATATCCAGATTACGCTTGGGTCGAGTGCTGCTGAACAGTGGCTAACAAGACCAACCTTCATTCTGACGGGAACTGCGAGGAGTGCGACGTCCTGGACACCATCTAAAACCTCCTCCTGGAATGCTCACGAGAAAACATCAGCCGAAACATCCGCAAGAAGTGCCAAGAACTCGGAGTCGACTGCACCAAAAAGAACATCCTCTAGATCAGTGTGTTCTGCAGAAAGAGGTGGTAAGAGTCATAGGTGAGATCAATCATGGAGAAGAGGATTTTCTCTTCTTTGACCTAAACAGTAGGAGAGTGAATTTCATTCTATGTATCACTGTGTCAATATGGCATGACTCTAGTTATGCACACAAAGAAATATTACAGAGTTACATTTATGTATGTAAAGTAATTATAATAATAATCTTCTTTAGTAGTTAACACTGAAAAGTACGGATTAGTGTCCAGACATCGAGGCTCCTATTGAGATAGAAATAGGATGTTGTGATGACATCTCTAGATTAACTTTATCCACCTGGCCAACTTCTAGTCAGCACCGTCTTCAAAGATAAGCTAGGAGCAAAGATTCCAGTTACTGACAAGTAGGTAAATAAGTAAGACAAATTATTAAACAGGTGCAGGTTCTGGAGAAGGTTCTAGAACGTGATCTATCCACGTCAGTAAGGCCAACCTACTGGTTTACTATTCGGCAGTAGATTTAGGTAAGGTTAGACTAGGACAACCTTCCAGTATATCTTAGCTATGCCAATCTAATAATCTAAGGTAGAAAGGCTTATGGGTTGCTGGACCAATCAGGAGTATACCTTAACCATGTACCTGAGAATAACTGAGAGGTGTAATTCAGTAGAGGGAGCAGTCAGCAAGAAGAGAGTCAGTGGTCAGCAGTCGGTCGAGGCAGAATGTAGCTTAGACTGCGCAATCTGTATTAGGCTGACATGTCTAGGTTAAGCAGACACTATAGGCATTCTACTTATTAAGAGTTAGAATAGTAGTACTGGTAGTCGTCGCATTATTATCAACTGTGTTATTGAACATTCGTCTGCTATTGAACTCTGAATGCGTATAAAGAAACATTCGTAATGATGACAATAAAGAAACCATACAGACAGAACCAAAGTCTGTTATATATCGTAGACAGCAACCAAAGGCTGTTATACAGAATAGTAATAGCTTCTGGAGCACCACGATCCAGAACTGCTATAGAAACGTGATATCAAAGATAACATCTTGTGTAAATAAAGTGTATGTAAGAATTTAGGATGTGTATTGTAAGAACAAAACGAATAATCCAAAAAAATTAAAATATATAAAATTACAAAAAACTTCTATAAGACTTATAAAAGATTAATGTTAACACAACTGGTAATGTAGTATATAACGGGAATCAAAAGGCAATGATGCGACCAAAGAATCCGCCTGAATGAACGAAATCAATGATTTGAACTTCCAGCTAGAGATGTCAAAAACTTCATCCCGAGAGTTCTATAAAGTAGAATAGTCATATAACCCCAAGATCTGCTGACTGCCTTGGCCTATCCTGAAACCGACTCTGCCATCTATGTAGTTAATAATGGTCCAGATATAACATTACCTGCCCTAGTTTATTTGCTTTAGCTCTTTAGTAGATGATGTTCCAGGTTGCGGTGTGACAACCTGTTTGCTGGTAGTAAGCGAACATATAAAAAAACTCGGAAGATCCCGGCCAGACTCCTCGTGCTGAAAACTAAAGAAAGTATACAAAGACATCCACCAAAAATCAACAATAAAGGGAAGACGTCAAAGACCTATGCTGTTAAGTAAAGCCGAATTCCATAATTAAAAATTATTAATATTAAAATAGAAACCGCCGAGATCCAAGAGTTGGAGGTACCAAAAAATAATGAACTAGTTCTACTGTGGTTGTTTAACTTTACCTAATGGGCTTCGAGATAGACCCGACTCAGTTAGGACTACGTCATCTCTACAGTGTCGTTATTGCATTGTGACGTTTAAAATTTTATAATGGCCACGATGTCGTAAATATTATAGTCGTTCAATGGATACTGCTGTCAAAATTTATTTTCCTTTAAGGATTTCACTTCAAAATAAGCCTGGTCACAATAAGATCAAATGCACACAAAAGAGGTGGGTTGTTTTTTTATTACTACTACTACTAGTATAGGCACTATTACTACTATAACACTAGGCTTACTCTTACTACTACTGCTATTATTATTGTTATTAGGCCCATTCTTTTTATTATTATTAGGTCTATTATTAATATTATTATTATTATCATTATTAGTATTAGTATTTGTACTATTAGTATTAGTTTTATGCACGTGAATATTGCGCATTTATTAAGCGTCACTATCTGAAGTCCAAACAGCAATCGATGGCGTAGTGAAGTTGTAAGTGAAGGAGCGATGACATTTCCAGATTAGGGGCCACACAGCGCGTCGGTCATGACATGATTGCTATTCTTGACAGGATATCAACTGTGTCACATCAGTAGCATTATGCAACACGTGTTATTGTCGTACACACGTTCACACTTTCGATTAGAACATTATGCATTTAGAAATACACTACACTTTGTTAGACTCTGCTGAGACCCTAGTAGGACACTGTTAACATGTTTTTGATATATCAGCTGGTATTGCCAAAAAACAGACGAATTCAAGTGGTGGAATTGGCACATGAATCGCTTATTTTAATGTACATTTATGGAGAAAAACCGACTCGAGAAAGGATAAAGTTGTCATTTGTATGGCTAAAGATGCGAAGAGACATGATTAACTTTTTGCAAATCGTGTTATAAATGCCAAGAACAGTTGCTCATATATTGCCATAAACTGTCAACCACCAGGTACATCGATCTCAGGAACTTAAATCTGGTGGGACATCAGGAAGTATTTTGGTAAAATTTCCCTTTGGCAGATTATGCGTGTTTCTTTACGGCTTTCTTTCGTATTCTGATCTGTGAGAAAAAGGGAACAGGGTTACAATGAAGCATTGCAGAAAGAGAGACCATTAATGGAACTGCTGCAAGATCTGTTTTGATCCAAAACATCCATCTGTTGCTGGTTGAAGAGATTAAACTTTGGGCTCGCTAGAGTTGTCTGCGACCTTTGTTCTGCCTAAAACATTTCAGCTTGTCTGGCTCATCAGAATCCTCGAGACTCTCAGAACTGTCAGTTTCAACATGGAGAGCATCATTGCTGCTTAAGTTGAAGTTAACAGTTGGCTATGTTATGTTGCGTTGCTCCACCTTCTTTTCCTCGCTCTGTTTAAGTCAGAATTTCTTTTTATCCTGTTCCTTGCCTTCGGTTGCCACATACATTTTTTATGAGCATGGATTCAATGGCGTTGCGTACTGGTGAGGGGTCAGTGCTTTTATGGTGGGTATTGTGCATGTTGACAAGAGCGTTGATGGCAGTCGGTGAGTGGAGGTTTCTGAGAGTTTATAGATGCTACAGTGTCATTTAATAAAGTTTTGTTAGACTTGCGTATCTGTGCGTTTATTTGATAAATCGGAAAACTTAGGCGCTGCTTCTGTTGTTTGAATTTCGCAACGCTAGAGATAGCCTGAGTCGTCAGCGCAAGGTCCAAAAGTAGAAATAAATAGGGTGGCATATTCCCTTATTGATCAAGGTGGAATTTTTCATCTTCTGTATTTCGGATCGTATACTTCAACCATCAGCACTGGTGACTGTGAAAATGTGCTTAGAAAATACTGTCATTTGGTTTAGATGGGCTTATATGATCAATAGTTGAAGAATTATGCGTGTTTACATTTTTGTTTGACGGCAGCATTGTATTCTAAAATGATACAGTTGATACGATAGTTGGATAATGTGTTGAATTTATTTATTTTTACGAACAGTTCTAACCCACGGAAAGCCACACATAAATGTATTGCAAATGGATTTGTGTTGTTGAGTTAACCTAACAGAGACAAGGGTTTCCGTATTGAAATGGAAAGAAGAAATATTAATTTTTAAAACGTTTTCAAACTTTAATCAATATCCACGCACTGTATGCCATAGTAGAGTTAAGCCTACTTATTGGTAGAACTTAGAAATTCTTTTCAGTTATATTGGGTGATAGAATAGGCAAATAAAGCCAAGAACATACAAGTGCAAGAGAGAGAGTTAAGGTGAAGAAAGAATTGGAATTGACATTAAATTTGACATAAAAAGTGTGTACTTGCCTACATAGAGGCAGGCTCCCAAAAAATGCACATCAGAAATGTTCGCCGATCAATCATTGTTGCTTTGCAACATCAAAAAGCCCTATTGCAGTTAGTCACCAGAACAGGTCATGGGTCTGGGTGGTTGGAATATAAAACTGAGTGAATGCGCCAATGAGATCTAGTAGGCTTACTTCGTGGGGAAATTCCGCGGTTAAAAGCTAAGGAACAAGTCGTTAAAGCTTGCGAATAAACTAAATGCAACTTTAAAATACGTCAAGAAAACTTACCGAAAGGCCTAACTACGCGTTATTCGTTAAGCGTCGTTAATAGCGTATCTGATTCCGTTACTTCAACCAAGGACTCTGCACATTTAGTACATGTGCAGGTTGACACGATGTTAAGAACTACGTTGCTAAAAATGAAACTGTTCTGAGAGTTTGTGTTCAATTTTTTCAGGGTGACGCGAATCGACAGAGGTTATATCACCCACTCACTGAATTTTGTTTCTTTCTCAACGTAATTATCGCTGTTGGAGGCTACATCTTGTCAAGAGAAGGTAGGCCTATTATGAAAGTGTTAATCTTTGGAAGCTATCGGATACATCTTTAATAAGAGGTGTTGCTTTTGAGCCCACTGTGTGGCATTGATTTGTGTTTATGAAGCAGAATTGAGGGTTGGGCTCTCCATGTGTTTGAATGACAGGGTTATACGTGTAGCTGACCTTCTATTACATGAATAATTGCTGATTAGAGACTGCGCACAGTTAGAGGATCGAAGCTTAATAGACTCCGTCCTTTCTGACTGGTTGTAGCTTTTGAGGTCATTGAGCTATAGACCGGATCGTTGTGATAGGCCGGATCGCTGTGTTTATTTAAGTTTTGCATTAGCATATATAATGAGCGGGTGGCAAATTTGTATGCGTATTATATGCACTATCCGCAGTTGATTTGGTGATCTCTTTTAATACAGTTGCTGACTATGCAAGATATGTAAGCTTAGTTAAAAGTTTGAATTTATGTGGGTTTTGAGAACTGGTTGTCAAACCAAGATTACGGATTACTATATACAGAAAGAAGCTAGAGTTTGAAGTTATTTAGGCGACAATTTTGACTATCTAAGAAATACTACAGCATTGGACACACAGCAATGCTGAATCCAGGGATATAGGCACTTGATATATCTTTACTAAATAGAAAACAACTGATAAATGTACATTAGTCTTCCTGATAGTTTGGTTACGGCTACTAGTCTGTGAGTTCATACAAGGAGAAAGAGACGCCACTGACAGTGGCCCTATCAATTTTTCCAGGTCTAAGTAATACCTTAGGTTCTTAAATTGAAAGAACGAACACTGTTTTTGGAGTAACATAAGCCCAATTTAGAGACAACCACAACAATGGACGAGTACATTTAGCAGTTGCTTGGGGGCAGAAAGATTGGAATGGCTAGTACGTGATGAGGAAATAAAGAAAAGGAAACAGAGGGAGGAGGAGGATACTCCGATAGTCAAGAAGAAAAATCTAGGTGATTCTATGAGACGTGAAGGAGGAGGAGGATACTCCGATAATCAAGAAGAAAAATCTAGGTGATTCTATGAAACGTGAAGGAGGAGGAGGATACTCCGATAGTCAAGAAAAAAATCTAGGTGATTCTATGAAACGTGTTTGCCTCGCATGCTTGCTTAACTCGCTGAAATTCCGTTGTATTTTGAAACGGTGGAAAATGCATTCCTTTGTGTCAAGGTTAAGAAAGCGCATTGGGTTAAATTACTGTTAAGAACGTGAAGGCGCTGATTGACTCTGGAAAATATTGTAATTATTAACATCCTTTTTCAGTGTCCAGATATTCAAATTGTTAAATAAAGCATACAGTAGTTAATAGTTATTGCTTTCATAGTAAAATGCTAGTATTAAGAGCCTGGTTTGTATTTTTTGTTCATTAGCCCATTAAAATTCGATTTTGCATTATTTTAATACGTATGGTATTGCCAATATCGTATTGGCAGGAAATCAACTCCGCAGTGCCATTTTCGCTTACTGCCTTGGGCCGCGCACACCCTAAGGTCGGGCATGTACATACGAGCCTGACGAGGAAGCATAATTTGACGTTAACGTTTAAACAAATGTGAATTTGGAAAATCTGAAATAAAATTAATTGGACATGTTGTTTTTGGGACATAAGAGAATGGACCCTGAGATAGTTAAGGCGATGCTAGACATGCATAGGCCGACAAGAAAAAGCGCAATTAAGACGTTTAGTAGGATTATTAAGTTACTACAGACAATTTATACAGGAAAGCTTGTCTTGGATGGAAGAACAGCGGGGTGCATTTAATCGGTTGAAATATTGTTCATGTTGTAACATTGTATTTGAAAATTTTCGTTTGGGTCAACCAGTGGACTTGTATAATTGTGACAGTATTGATGCGATTGTTGGAGCTGTCATGACTCAATGTGATGGTGAAGGTAGGGAGAGGCCTATTGCTTTTATCAAAATTGGGCGACCATTGAGAAGGAAGCATATGCCATTAGGCTTATTTGGACTCTTTTGAAGTTAAAGGATGTAATTCTTGGATCGCGTATAGTGGTATATAAAGTAGGGTGGTCCAACATACCATGTAAAAAATAAATTTCAAAAATCACCTTGGGTTATAGTTGCCCTTGGTTCTATTATTATTATTACAAACATTTTTAACGCGCGCAAGGTCACACAGAAATGCGAATCTGAGGCGCGGTTAGTCAGCCGCCAGGTGAAGAGCAATTAGATATCCATATGTTTGAAAGCCAGTGAGAAGTAATGAGTTTTGAGGCGTTTCTTGACAGAAGAATAAGAGGTCGAGCAACGGATAAGCATTGGTAGTCGGTTCCATTCCTTGGGGCTGCAACACGAAATGCACGAGAGCCCATGGCAGTGCTGCATCTAGGCTCAACCAAAAGACCCATATATATTATCAGAGTAGCTTACAGGCCAAAAATGAAACGAATTCAATCATATTTAGAGGTGGCTCAAAGCTGAACATTTTACTGACATAATGAAAAATACTAAAGTTTCGAAAAAAATAATCGTTTGCTTACTAATTTAATTTTAACATTTTCATTTAGGTTGGTTTCAGTTGTTTTCACTTCTGTTATGTTTTCACTTCCTTCTATGTGTTTGATATTTCAAACATTAAAATTAAATTTTATAAATTGAAATTTTAAATAATATTAAATATTTATGCTATCCAGCGTTTTTGCTTCAACAGCCTAGGAACTAACAGTGGACCAGATGTAGGCTTATTTAAACGATTTAAAAAAATGGCGAGTTTGACAAAACCAATTATGACACTGCTGACGAAACACTCTTCAGTTGGTCCATGATGGGTGTCCGTAATGAGATGGTTACATGCTACCAAGATACTGTGAAAACCCAGCACCAACGTGAGGATTATGGCGAGCTTCTGCAATCGTGTCTCATCTTCCTTGAGAGAATAAGTGTGATATCGAGCTCCTCGGGCAATGCATCATGTGAGGTGGATGCCCAAAAGGCAGCTATTCTCTCATAATCCTTGTTTTCAAGAATCAAATGACTCTCGACACCTGGGAGAGAAAAGCTTTAACAGATGTCAGCCTTTTTGTCTTGCTTGTCTATGGAAGATTTTGGCATGAAGTTTGCTTGGCAGAGATAGCTCCATACAATGACTTGAAACTGTTGAACTTGTTGAAAGTCTATACCCGCAACAGCTTTTAGAAGACATCTATGGTATTTTTCCGAGCGTTTAATTGGCCTGGGCTTTTTTTTACCACTGCATTGATGTTAATACAAGGGCCACCATGGTTAAGAATCTTCAACGTGCTGGAAAGAAGATACCATTAAAGAGGATAGAAAGTAAAACATTCAACTTGGAAAATCCACTAGAATCATTATGTAACAAGCTGAACAGCTTGGCTCTTCGACCTACTCATTGACAGTTGGGCAGAAAAGCCCCAGGTTTTCCTCTCGACACCGCCAGACTTTGGCAGTTGGCTTCAATTTATCTCAAATTGACAGAAAAAGCCAGGGAGATGAAAGCAGTAAATGACAGTGCAGGAGAGGTATTTCTTTGATCTAGACATTCAACTGTTCTATAACGAAAGACGAGAATCTAAAACAATACCTTCTTCTATTTGTCAGCGCTCATCGGAAGGGCATGCCAGAACCATCAAAGTCTCTCTTGAAGAATATCTCAAAATAGACTTATTATAATGTTGTTCTATTAACTATAAACTTACTGCTATTTAACTATAAACTTACTAAACAGTAAACACTAAACAGTGACTTTTTTGTTTTTACTTTATTTTAAAACGCTTTTTGTTCAAAAACTTGAATATAATAAATCTGAGGAAATTTCTTAGTAACAACATTTATCATTCAAAATTGAGCCACCCCTAATTATTCTTCTAAAGACACAAAAATTGGTCCAAATATTCCTTAAACTGAATAGAACAAGAACAAAATTAATGTGACCCAAATTAAATTTTCTAAATTTTATTTTTTTCCGACCACCCTAATAAACAGAACATAATCCTTTAACATATTTGACTATGGCGATGTCAAAATCGGCTATATTAGTTCAATTGGGGTTGGTATCACAGGCCTTCTATCTGAAGGTAAGGTATAGTAAAGGAAAATTGAACGTGGTAACAGATTGCATGTCCAGATTGTGACATAAGCGTACAATGTGTATATGAGCCAGATGAACACAGCGAGTGGGTAGTTAAATCTAATTGAAATTGTCATTGCGCCGAGTTGTATATTGTGATGATTTGTGTATTGTGTTAAAGTGTGCAAGTTTACAAAAATGAGCTAACTTTAAAAAGGGATAAGAGTTGATGTCAGATGTGCTTTTAACTTAGGTGGGAGTGGTGCCCTGTTTTATTAGGCCTACGTTATTTTGTAAATTATGTTGATCTATCGCGAGAGCAGTATTAAAATGAGACTCTGTGTTTGTAGGAGAGTAAATTTAGCCAAGTGCATATAGAACCAATCGTGAAAGGATATAACTGTGTCTTATAATATAATTATATAGCATGGTTGACTTTTAATAAAAGAAGTCGTACTCAGTTTCGTGTTTGGGTGGCGGCGTAAAACAACACATTCTTTTGAGCAAGATATTTCAAATAGCGCAGCAAAAATATAATCAGAGAGATAGGAGACACTGACAAGGATATTCCGATTGCTCATTTGCATATTCATGCTTTCAGCGTGACATGTCATTTTATTGAATAGAGCCTGTGGCAGATGCACCAGCAGACTCGGAAGAACCTGCGGAATCAGGTACGTCTAAACCAGTAGTTTGCCCACCTCTGGTCTAAACCTAACCGTTGATCATCATTAACTGAACACAATTCTGCCTTCTATAACTGTATTTATTGTTAATTAATCAACGGGTCATACTGTTGTTTCGCAACAATTGTTATTTCAATTAAGCTGATTGAAGCAGGGTTGGCAATTTGCACCGGCAAAACGTGGACAAACTTGCAGACCGCAGTTATTGAGACTATAACAGATTCCAAAAAAAAATTAATAAACTAAACAACACTATGGTGCCTTTTACTCTGTGTCAGCATTGCTTCCTAAAAATGCAAATCAAATTCTGAAACATCAATGCGTAAAGTGTCACTCAGCCAGTGTCACTATCAGAATCAGTAGGCTATGAGTATAGGTTGACATGTTTACAATGCTGAGACTATTTATCACTGAGCAGGCCTATATCCAATGTTCTATCTTCAGTATCCAATCACGAGGATCACGAAGCATCCGGTAACAGAAAACAAGATTCGTTGCTGCTTCATTGTCCAGGCGTTTTCTAATCTTGTCGTGAATATACCCAAAGTTAGAAAATATGCATTTAGATACAGAATTTGCTGGGGCTGATAGAAGGCGCGCGCAAGATTCGAAAACTGAACACAGACGTCAACTTTGAGTCTTTCAACATGCAATCTTTTAGAAATCACTTTCTTTTTCCCAACCTGACCTGAACCATACATGAGACCATGACTGATTTAGAAAGGTGACTGATATAATATGTAAATGGAAGTCTTTCCAGACAACAGAGACGGCTTTGTCGCAGTTAAATATCAAGACAAGTAATAAAAGTGAAAGGAATATTATAAAAGTCTTAATGTGGAAAATGGTATTTTTGTCGGCAAAAACTATGTTTTCCAAACCATGGTAAAATCAGGTTTTCCCCACCAGTTGGTAAACACTTGCCAACGCTGGATAGAAGTAACCAACCAAGTCCTAGATCGTTCTATGTTGAGTTGAAATAAATGGCACGAAAATATGACGGCTGAGTCTGTAGTGAATTATGAATTAAGGAAACTGGATAAATTGCAGTTTTTATTGCATAAAAAGATATGAATTTTGTTAAATCCTTTGTGTTTTATTGAAAAATTGAGTAGTAAAGTATGATCAGAGAGATATGAGACACTGACAAGGATATTCCTATTGCACATTTGCATATTCATGCTTTCAGCGTAACATGTCATTTTATTTAATAGAGCCCTCCGAAGATGCAGCAGCAGAAGAAGTTCCAACTTCCCCAGGTACGTCTTAACATAACTGTTGATTATCCTTAACTGAACGCAATTCTGCCTTATATAACTGTCTCAATTGGTAATTAATATACAACGGGTCATACTGTTGTTTGGCATCAATTGTTATTTCAATTAGGCTAATATAGTAGGGTCAAAGTACGAAATAAACGTAGTGAACCCTTAAAAAAACTGCAAGAAAACGTTTTATGCTGATTTTCGGGTGCACTAGGTCTGGATAAGAACATACTAACAGTTTACCGAAATCGGACCACCGGAAAAGGTCTAATTATGGCGCCAAAACAAGATGGCCGCCAATGGGAAATGAATGACTCAAATTGTAATTGTAATTGTAATTGTAATCGAGAATTTATATAGCGCCACTCATAATCAGAGGCGCTCCCGACCCGGGTCAGTGTCTTCACTGACAAAGAGAAATGTTTTCAGGCGCTTGCGAAACTGGGTAGGAGAGAGAGAGGAGGAGGACAAGCCTAAACCCTTGAGGGAGGCGGCTTCAGCTGGAAGGGCCCACAACCGCAAAACTACGGGACTGGTAGCAGTGCGCATCCAAGGAACTAGCAAGTGGCCACGGGCAGATGACCGGAGAGAGGCCCGACCAGGCAAACTGGAAACTGGGGTGCAGTAAGTTCTGAGATACAGCGGAGCTGAGCCAACAAGACAGTTACGCATGAGGGAAAGGACCTTAACCCTCATGCGACCAGCATATTTTCCTCCCTAATATGACCAACTGGGGTCCCGTGGGACCCAAATAGTCTTTGACATGTTCAGTGCTTTCTGCTCTTGTTGAAACTTCACTTTATTTTGTAACTGTTTATTGTTAACCTCGGTATTACTTACCATCTAATTGTCTGACAAGATAAAATTAGTGCTTTACTGAGTGTCAAGATTGCACGAAGTAAGTACATTCACGTGCTGCCTTCTTGCTGTTGCCGCTTTGACATAGTGAGCATAGTTGACGCTTGGCCTTCGAGCTTTTGGAGATTGAAGCTGAGTGTTGTTGACGGAGTTGAACATCTACACCACAGTTCTTCATTGCAGCTCTGATTGGTGCTTGGACTGTACGAGTCATTGCTCGTTGTTACATGTAAGGTGTCACCATGGCATAGGCCTATCCCAGCTCTGTCGAAAAGATTCGTCATCACCGTGTGGTCGTCGAAATCTGCCAGCCTGGATCATTGCCCAGCCAAATAATGTAAGAAGCAATTCCAGCTATGTCGAGGATGTTGAAAAACAGCATCATGGGCCAACGGTTGATTTGTCTTCTTGTGGTGTAGCTATAGGTGATCCATATTGTCAACACCGCTTCTGGTTTTATCGTAATGAAGGATTATTTCTGGCTGGTTTTTCATCTGAGCATCAGTGGTGGATCTAACGATTATAGCTAACAAAGTTTTCCCTGGTGTATGAACAAACGATACAAGAGTAAGTTGGTCATATGGTATGCAGAGTCCTAAGAACACAACGATTTCCTTGTCATTTACAGGTTTCCATCCAGTGCGTTGATTTTCAGGACTTTGTCCATTCCAGGCACGTATTCGTCTCCGTACCTCCCTGTTCGTCTGAAGAACAATGCCTTCAATAATTTCAGGAGTCAAGAAAAGTGGGCACCTATAATAAATTGTCATACCCTGATAAGGTAGTTACACCAGCAGGTTTTCGAAAATGATAGCATGAACACTCCGACGGCCTGATGCCGGCGGCTGTCTTTCCCACAAAAAGCCATCTGTGCAATACAATGGATGATCTAATGCTGTCTAATTCCTAGTAAGTCGTTGTCATCCGTGCTATCGTCGTCTGCATCATCACTTTCTTCAAGACTAGTGTTTCTTTCTGCACTGTATCGCTCCAGAGCAACTCTCACTGTCAAAACATGTGTTCATAAAGTAGCGTTCGGTTCTCTAAAACAGCACGGCTGAAGCTGGGGTCCTTCGGGACCCCACTGGATATTTTTTATTTAAAAAATAACCATAAGAGCAAAATCGGATTCCACTAGATGTAAACAATGAGCAATATCTAGGTGACAAATTCATAAAATGCCGTGACAAAATATTGAATAGCTCAAAAGTACCACGAGCCGATACTATGCTGGGGTCCCCGAGGACCCCAGTTGGTCACTTGAGGGTTAAATTGGATGCGTTGGTGAATGGGAAGCCAAATGTACACAACTTGCTGAAATGTACACAACTTGATGAAATGTACAGAAGCAAATCATGTAACAATTTGCTAACAGGTGTTTCTAGACTAATTTGACCCTCCTGAAAACGAAAATCGCAGTTAGCAAGCCCACAACCGCAAAAACTACGAGACTGGGCAGTAACAGTGCGCATCCAAAGAACTACCAAGCCAGTGATGGGAGTCCCGGATGTACATGTAGGAAGAGATATGGGCAAACTCCATGATGCCCCCTATGAGGCGAGCAGCAGCATTAAGGATGGACTGAAGTTTAGATGTATTCGTAGAGGAGAGGCCAATATAGACAGCGTTTCTGCAGTCAATCCTTGTTTGCCAGCAATTGCTATTTCAATTAGACTGATAGAAGCAGCGTTGGCAATTTGCCCTGGCCAAAAACATGTTTTGCGGGGATGTGGAAAAACAGGCATTAACCGGAAAACCCGTGGACAAACATGCAGACTGCAGAACTGTTATTGGGATCCTGACAAAGCCTTAAAAAATAACAAAAATAAACGATACTATGGTGCAATTTACTCTGTGTCAGCATTGCTTTCTAAAAATGCTAATCAAATTCTGACACTTGTCAGTTTTTAAAAGTGTCACTCAGCATACTATCAGTATGAGTATAGGTTGATATGTTGATAATGGTATTATTTCCTTATCTATCACTGAGTAAACCCAATGTTCTATCTTCAATATCCAATAACGAGGACCACGAAGCATCCGGTAACAGAACACAAGATTTGTTGCTGCTTCATTGTCCAGGCGATTTCTAATCTTGTCGTCAATAAACCCAAAGTTAGAAACCATGCATTCAGTAGATGAAGAATCTGCTGGTGCTGACAGAAGGTGCAACGCTGAACACAGACGTCCAACTTTCTGTCTTTCAACATACAATCTTTTAGAAATCATTTCCTTCACCCAACCTGTCCTGGACCAAAGTGGACCATACATGAGACCATGACTGATTTAGAAAGAAGACTGATATAATAAGTAAATGGAAATCTTTCCAGGTTATAGTAACAATGTGCACGCGGTTTTGTCGCAGTTAAATATCAAGATAAGTGATTAAAGTGAATAGAATATTTTAAAAATCTTAATATTGCAAAGGGTATTTGTGCCGGCAAAGACTATATCTTCCAAGTCGGTTTCTTCCATGGTAAAATCAGGTTTTTCCCACCGGTTGGTAAACACTTCCAAACTATGGATAGAAGTAACTAAGTCCTAGTTCGTTCTACGTTGAGTTGAAATTCATGCCAGGAGAATATGAGGACTGAGGTGTCTATAGTGAATTATAAATTAAAGAAACTGCATAGAAATGCAGTGTTTATTGCATAAAATAAAATGACCGCATTGAAAATAAAACTCACAACGAAAACAAACCTGAGTGTTCATAGAAAAATTGAGAAGTAAAGTATAATCTGGGAGATATGAATCACTGACATAGATACTCATATTGAACATTTAATTTTGCATATTTAATCATTCCACGTGATATGTCATTTTATTTATGGATGCGTATATGAGAGTACAAATGCTTATGGGTGTGCATATATGCATGCACGAGGGCTGATATTTATGACTGATACCAGGAGTGTAAGTAAGCTGTTATACATGGGTGAAAGTGTGTACATGTGAGTGTCTGAATAAGGGTAAGTAAGTATGTAAGCATATGACTGCTCATGAATAAACTGTGATTGCGCTTGCTTGAGTACCAAAACTTGTCATGCATCTAAAGTTTAATCCACAGAATCTTATATAGGTACATAAGATTAAACTCGGGTAATATTATCTTGACAGTAGTTAGGTATTAGTTAAGAAAAATTACAGCAGTTTTGTGGGTACAGGATTTAGTTGAGTTATCATAGCATTCTGCATGATGGCTAACGGACTGCTTATCTGCTTTTTGTATTACTACCCAGGGGCCCGGGTAGCGGGGTCTGTTGTCCCCTTTTGGGTCTCCTGAGTAGCCAGACTTTGATCTATTAATACTGTATGTTTTGAGTTATTAGTGAAACGTTTGGTTACTGAAATAAATTATGTCTTATATGTCTTATGTCTTCTTGAATAGCGCCCTCCGAAACTGTAGCAGAAGCCTCGACAGAATTTCCACCTTCCTCAGGTACGTGTAGGCCTAACTGTTGATTATCATTAACTGAACGTAATTCTGCCTTATATAACTGACTTTATTGTCAATTAATATACAACAAGTCATGCTGTAACTTGCCATCAGTTGCTATTTCAATTAGGCTGATAGAAGCAAGGGTTGGCAATTTGCCATGCAAAAAGGATTTTTACGGGTACGCTTGAAAAACCGGTATTAACCGGAAAACCCGTGGACAAACTTGCAGACTTGCAGTTATTGGGACCATGACAAATTCTTTAAAAATAACAAAAATAACAGATACTATTTGGTGCATTTTACTCTGTGTCAGCATTGTTTTATAAAAAAACTAATCAAATTTTGACACTTATCAATTTTTAGAAGTGTCACTCAGCCAGTGCCACTATCAGTATCAGTATGAGTATAGGTTGACATGTTGATAATGGTTTGGCTGCCTAGTTTATCACTGAGTAAATCCAATGTTCTATCTTCAGTTTCCGATCACGAGAACCACGAAACATCCGGTTACAGAACACAAGATTTGTTGCTGCTTCATTGTCCAGGCGATTTCTAGTCTTGTCGTGAATAAACCCAAAGTTAGAAACCATGCATTCAGTAGATGCAGAATTTGCTGGTGCTGACAGAAGGTGCAACGCTGAACACAGACGTCCAACTTTCTGTCTTTCAACATACAATCTTTTAGAAATCATTTCCTTCACCCAACCTGTCCTGGACCATGACTAATTTAGAACGATGACGGATATAATAAGTAAATGAACGTCTTTCCAGATTATAGTGAAGATGTACACGCGGCTTTGTCGCAGTTAAATATCAAGACAAGTAATAAAAGCGAAAAGAATATTTTAAAAATCTTAATGTGGCAAAAGGTATTTTGTCGGCAAAAACTATATCTTCCAAGCCGGTGTCTTCCATGGTAAAATCAGGTTTTTTACTACCAATTGGTAAACACTTGCCAACCCTGGATAGAAGTAACTAAGTCCTAGTTATTTCTGCGTTGAGTTGAATTTCATGAAGCGAAAATATGACAGCTGTGGTATCTGTAGTGAATTCTGACTTAAAGAAACTGCATAAAAATGCAGTTTTTATTGCATAAAATAAAATGACTTCCTTGAAAATAAAACTTACTGCTAATTGAAAACGAAAAGCAACCTTCGTGCTATAGAAAATTGAGAAGTAAAGTATAATCTGAGAGATAGGAATCACTGACACATGTACTCCTATTGAACATTTGCATGTTTAATCGTTCCACGTAATATGTCATTTTATTGAATAGAGCCCTCCGAAGATGCAGCAGCAGTTTCGACAGAATTTCCACCTTCCTCAGGTACGTGTAGGCCTAACTGTTGATTATCATTAACTGAACGTAATTCTGGCTTATATAACTGTCTCTATTGTCAATTAATATACAACAAGTCATACTGTTTGCCATCAGTTGCTATTTCTATTAGGCTGGTAGAAGCAGGGTTGACAATTTGTCATGGCACAAAGTGTTTTTGCGGGGACGGTGGAAAAACCGGTATTAACCGGCACAAACTTGCAGACTTGCAGTTATTGGGACCATGACAAATTCTTTTAAAAAAAACGATACTATGGTGCATTTTACTCTGTGTTAGCATTGCTTTCTAAAAAATGCTAATCAAATTTTGACATATCAATTTTTAGAAGTGTCACTCAGCCAGTGTCACTATCAGAATCAGTATGAGTATAGGTTGACTTTTTGATAATGGTGTGACTGCTTAGTTCATCACTGAGTAAATCCAATGTTTTATCTTCAGTATCCAATCTATCCAATCACGAGGACCGGTAACAGAACACAATATTTGTTGTTGCTTAATTTTCCAGGCGATTTCTAGTCTTGTCGTGAATAAACCCAAAGTTAGAAAATATGCATTCAGTGGATGCAGAATCTGCTGGTGCTGACAGAAGGTGCAACGCTGAACACAGACGTCCAACTTTCTGTCTTTCAACATACAATATTTTAGAAATCACTTCCTTTACCCAACCTGGCCTGGACCATACTTGAGACCATGACTGATTTAGAAAGATGACTGAGATAATAAGTAAATGGAAGTCTTTCCAGACAATAGTGAAGATGTATACGCGGATTTGTCGCAGTTAAATATCAAGATAAGTAATAATAGTGAGAACAATATTTTGCAAATCTTAATGTGGCAAAGGGTACTTTTGCCGGTTAAAACTATATCATCCAAGCCGGTTTCTTCCATGGTAAAATCAGGTTTTTCCCCACCGGTTGGTAAACACTTGCTAACCTTGGATAAAAGTAACCAGGTCCTAGTTCCTAGTATTTTGAGTTGAAATTCGTGTCGCGAAAATATGACGGCTGAGGTATCTGTAGTGAATTATGAATTAAAGAAACTGCATATGTAAATGCAGTTTTTATTGCGTGAAATAATATGACTTCCTTGAAAATAGAAACTCACTACTAATCGAAACGAAAAGCAACCTTCTTGTTTGATAGAAAAATTGAGGAGTAAAGTATAATCTGAGAGATAGACAGAGTTACTCCTATTGAACATTTGCATATTCAATCATTTCGCGTGATATGTCATTTTATTGAATAGAGCCCGAAGCAGAAGTATCGACAACATTTCAACCTCCCGCCGGTACGTCCAAGCCTAACTGTTGATTATCATTAACTGAACGTAATTCTACCCTATACAAATGTCTTCATTGTTAATTCACATACAATGGGCATAGGCCTACTGTTGTTTCGCATCATTTGTTATTTCAATTTAACTGATAGAAGTAATTAAGTCCTGGTTCGTTCTGTAGGGTTGAGTTGAAATTCATGCTGCGAAAATATGCCAACTGATGTTCCTGTAGTGACATCGGCCTATGAATTAAAGAAACTGCAAATAAATGCAGATTTTATATATTTAGTCTTTTCGCATAAAATAGAATGACTTCATTGAAAATAGCAACTCAGTAAGCTAACTAATCGAAGCAAAAAGCAACCGTCGTGTTTCATATAAAGATAGAACACGTCATTAAAAGCAACACATTTCAAATGACGCAGTATATATAAAATGAGAGACAGGAGTCACTGACATAGGTATTCCTTTTG
The DNA here is from genome assembly GCA_963556255.1 of Allolobophora icterica. Lineage (NCBI taxonomy): Eukaryota > Metazoa > Annelida > Clitellata > Crassiclitellata > Lumbricidae > Allolobophora > Allolobophora icterica. The sequence continues at coordinate 20,926,171 of OY744606.1, forward strand.
CGCAATTGCATATTCAGTTATTCCGCGTGATATGTCATTTTATTGAATTATAGCTCCCGCCGAAGTTAAAGCAGCAGAAACGACAGCATTTCAACTTCCCGCCAGTGCGTATGAGCCTAACTGTTGATTATTATTAACTGAACTCAGTTCTGCCTTATCAACATGTCTTCATTGTTAATTCACAAACACGGGGTATAGGGCCTACTGTTGTTTCGTATCTGTTAATATTTCAATTTAACTGATACAAGTACGCCTAAGTCATAGTTCGTTCGTTCGTGACGCGGTTGTATAGTGTTATGTTTTGTGTCCTATAACCGAAGGGTCGAAGGGTCGAATCTACCTCAAGCCGCTGGGTAGCGACCTTGTAAAGTTGCTCACCCACAATTATCCAGCGCCCGTGTATAGGCTGGTGCTCTCGCTTGGTCTTCGAGTGGCGCTGTAGAAGGTGACGCTGTAGAAGTTTGGGGATTACGATCACGTTCTGTAGGGTTGAGTTGAAATTCACACCGCGAAAATATGACAGCTGATGTATCTGTATTGAATTATGACTTAAAGAAACGGCATAATAATGCAGTTTTAATTCATTTATTTTTAGTGCAATAAATAAAATGACTTCATTGAAGCTCACTACTAATCGAAGCGAAAAGCAGCCTTCATGTTTCTTATAAAAAAAACTGCAGTAAAGTATAATCTAAGAGATATGAATCACTGACATAGATATTCCTATTACACATTTGAATATGCATACATTCCGCTTGGCGTGTCATTTTATTGAATAGAGCCATCCGAATATCCTACACTACCCGAATCAGCAGTTTATCGACCTTCCTTCGGTACGTGTAAGCTTAACTGTTTATTATTACTAACTGAATGTAATTCTGCCTTATACAACTGGCTTCATTGTTAATTAACATACAGAGGAGCATGCCATTGTTTCGCATCAATTATTTTTTCATTTTAGCTGAAAATAATGGTGGGTATTGTCTATAGAAGAAACTAACCTATCCTAAGAAATTATGATGGGATGTGTATTTTTTAACAGATGAAAAAGTGTTTTATTTTTGAAGTAGATAACGCCGAAAGATATGGTCATTCGAATTTTACTGAAAAATATGGCCAAGGACAAGTTGCTGCAACCTGCAATATTACCGCTTATTGATGTTAGGTACCGCCCCCGGTATAATATTATATCCACAGTTTTAAAACCTCTGATATCACGTTTAGTAGAAAAAACACAAATAGGCCTACCTATGTTACTTACTGACCATATTTGAATGTGGAAAGTAAACGCAAAACTCGTTTCTAATTACGACTTTAAGATCCTACTAAAGCTTATGACATTAACACTTTAACGACGTGACTGTACTAAAGGTGTATGGGAAACCAATGCCGCTCGTCGTTAGAATGCTAAGCAATAGGGCCTATAAGAATTACATTTGAAAAAGTATGTCTACAAGTATTTCAGAGTCATAAATATATAGCTCCTCTTTGAAACCTCCCAATATAGTGTTAGCTGCATGCAAATAAAATGATACATCTAAACTATCAAATATTTAAGGCCAGACCTAGAGCTGATCGTCTGAGTAAACAATATGATTTGAATATTTTAGGATTAGAAAGCATAGTTTGATATTTTATAAATTTATCTATCAGAAAGTCTAAGGTTGACCTAAAATCGGTCAAAGCTTATAAAAAAAACATGACACGTAGCCTATATACGTGCGGCCCTGTAACGTGAAAACTAAAATAATGCTGGATCCCGCGACTTTGCTTTGTAAAACTTTTCTAAATATTGAAATCTCAAGATTAAGCGTATGATCACGAGGCCGGTAATCTGATCACTCTTATGCTTTCAAAGAGCGGACCTCTCAGCAATATAATCGCCTCCATTGTATTTAAATGAGGTGTAGTGACTTTTGATGTACAGTGGGTAAATAATAATTATCACCTTTCCTCTTTGAAGAGATATTTCAGAAAACGCATCGGTTGCACTAACAAATTTCCTATGGTTGGGTATTTATTTAATTGACAAAGAGTAAGTAGGCCTAATAGTTGAAAGTTTTGCACAGAAGACTAAAATTAGATTATTAATTTTGGTAGACCAAAGTATACATTTTTCAAAGGCATTTATTGCAATTTATTCTTCTGCTTTTGCGATTATCAAAGTCAACAGTGCGAAAATCGAAGAACCACCAACGAGCTCCATCGTGATCGTGCTGGTTGTACTCGTTGTAGTTGGAGGCGGTGGGTTCGCCTACTACAAACTAGTGTAAGTCTACCAATGATCAAGTTCTCTCTTCAAACCACGTGTTATCTAATTGTTCTTGTTCCTTTCTGTAACTCATTTCCTGAACTTATGAAGATCATTTATTCTAATCTAATTACGGTACTTCTACAGCGTCGCTTTCACTGCGGTTCTGGTCATTCTTGTCACTTTTTTCATTTCACTGCCACACACGCGTACTCAACCTCCAAAGCCATCATCTCGTGTCTTTCTGGGGAAAATCTTTTACTTTATTTGACTATCCTTCTTACATATACTCCTTTTACATTAATCAACCGGTCTAAAATACCGAACATCCTTTTAAAAGTCCGAGCTGTTCCTTTTACACGTTTTTCAAATTTCACATCTCGATCCAATGCTTATCAAAGGTGCATGCCGCTAGCATACCTATTGCTGTTTCTTTCTCATGCGTTGAGTTAAACCCTGGAATTTTACCATTTTGAATGTACATGTACTATCTATCCTTTTGATTTTATGCAGCGCTTCTCCTTTCAATTTCTGATTTGGGCCATACACTTGATTTCCTGATAACCGTTCCAACTCGTCCGCTGTATAAAATATATCTGCTTCTGAGTCGTATTTGTCTGACTATCATAAGCATGGGCGTCCGGAGGGGGAGCGCAAGGGGGCGCATTTGCCAAACTGCGCTGGTTTAATAGTACCGTTTAGTACACTCTCGTCTTTAAACTGTTAAGGAAATCATTTTCAAATCCACGCTGGAACAGAAGTTCTAAGTTGAGCTCTGAATGAGTTGGAGAAGTCACGGAAAGTAAACGACTGGACAGTGAATAGTACTCGAAATTGTAAAATCCAAATCTCTAAAGCTCTTCTCTGAGGCTAAGCAAAGGGCACCAGCTAATTTCCGAGCGCTGCGTCATGTCAGAAGGGTTGTCCATAAATGGTCTAGAGGAACCCAAGTGTGACTATGTCCATGTAATACACATTTGCATCTTATCAAAGACGAGTAGAGTGGTGTTCTATTATGCAAGGCATTAGATCTGCTGGTTGTGTAGTTATGCGATTCAGTAAATGAAGTAATTATTTACCATCGTCTAAAAAGTCAGCATCATAGGTTATAAGAAACGTAGATAGGCTTGAGAAAGACGATTTACCATGCTGGATTATTCAATGTAGAACTGAGAACCACATAATGGATATGCAATTTCAACTTTCGACTCAAGTTCGTCTGCTCAGATGTTCGGAGTTTTCCGCACCTTGAGCAGAACGCTGCAAAGAGAGTTTAGTTGGAAATTGACTGTTGCGTGCGTTGGTCGCTTCTGGAGAGCAGTGCAACTGTTCCTCTCCTGATCGCTTCCTAGAAATGTTAAAACGATTGGGATCAGTTTAAATCGGACTAGAGTGAAATTAAAAAGTAGCTCGATCTTTCAAGTAGGGGAGAGTTGCCATAATTGGACCACTTAAGGGAAACTGAGGTTTTCTGAATGAATGCTACTGAATTTCTAAAAGGAAATTATGCCACATGATGGGCTAATATGTCAAGTATGTTGTTAATAAGCAAGGAACAGATAGTATTCATGTAAATATGAAAAATAACTAAAACAGCTAGAGCTGTAATAGGTCCAATCAAGGCAACCTGTTGCCTTAAATGGACCACATGGTTGCCTTGACTGGACCAGTTGCCCTGAATGGAACACATCATATTAAAGATGTTTTTAAAATATAATTTGCAAAAAAAACACACACTTGAAACGTTTAAAAACACTTATTGTCTACAAACATACAATAAAAGTACAATGATGTACAAAAAAGACGAACAGTCAACAATGAAGTAAGACAGTAGCATGTTCAAGTAACAAATCAAAATAATTAAATAAAACCAAACAAAACCACGAGCAAGCAGGGCACAAATACATATACAAATACTGTGATGCATATACAACAGAAAGAAAATGTTATTTGACATAATACAAGCCAATTGTAATTATTATTATTTAAAGAATCAAAATATAACATTGCAAGTGCCGGTGTCCTTAAATAGACCACGCGATATTATCGGTCCAATTCAGGACACTGAATGTGGTCCATTTCAGGCAACATGGACTACTTCTGTTTACACTGCGATAGTTCAACGCTCATCAGTCTTAGCGTAAAATCACTTATTGTCGCTCAAACATGAAACCCGGCTATAGCTAAAACAAACATGATTTCATTTTTAAAAGCTTCCCTAAAATGTGTACACTCGTTGTCAGGTACGTCTAAAATTAGATCAGCACCACATGAAAAAGACTTTTAACCGCAATTTTAAAAATATATAGTTTTCCGTCAAACTGCCTGTGTCAACACGATCAATATTCAAGTGCGCAAGAATACAACAATTGAAAACGAGGCTATATATGTATCTAGGGGTAAATAGGCCGTGGTCCAATTGAGGCAACGGTCCAATCGGAGAAACTCTCCCCTAGTAGTAACAATCGGACTGTTGAAAGTCATCGGTTTAACCTGCTGCGGTGTCCGAAGCGATCTCATACCTTGTGACAACATAGACAAAGCATGAGCTACTTCCTTCCTAGCAATCGGGCTACCAGAGACAGAGACACTCGTGGTTCGTTGGTATTAGGTCTTTGCTGTCAGCAAGCGGCCTACTTCACCAGCTCTTTGCTGATGATGTGCAGTCCTATGTTCACTGCCTCGCAACGGACGCGGTGTCTTCTGTATCGTTGAAGTTCTAATTCCACTGACGCTTTCTCATCATGGATGGCTTCAAATCGCTTGCTTCTGAATCCATCTAAGACCCACTTCATCTGCCTCGGTACCCGCAGACAATTGGCGTCCACTGACCTGCGTTTATTAGCGGTGAATTTTCCTCCTATCTCTTTCTCTCTCACAGCTCGAGACCTTAGAGTTACGTTTGATCAAGATGTAAATCAATCTATCAATCAGTTTTCGTTTATTCATCATACAGTTGTCGCAGACGCAACTACAACATGCTTTCTCACAGCATATTAATTTGGTCGCTCGTAGTTCCTACTACATCTCCTATCCAGTTGCCGCACTCGTTTGGCCAACTCCGAGTTCTCTCTCTCTCTCTCTCTCTCTCTCTCTCTCTCTCTCTCTCTCTCTCTCTCTCCTCTCTCTCTCTCTCTCTCTCTCTCTCTCTCTCTCTCTCTCTCTCTCTCTCTCTCTCTCTCTCTCTCCTCTCTCTCTCTCTCTCTCTCTCTCTCTCTCTCTCTCTCTCTCTCTCTCTCTCTCTCTCTCTCTCTCTCTCTCTCTCTCTCTCTCTGTGTCTCTGTCTGTCTCTCTCTCACGTATGCACACACACACACAATGCTACTGTGGCTCTTGTGCATGCTTTCGTCACCAGTAGACTTGATCACTGCAGTGCGATACTTGTAGGCCTGCCTCTGAAGCTAGTTGCGCATTAGCCACCTTCCTAAACATGCTTCTGTGTCTGCCTATATGCGTGATGTCCTTCACTGGCTCCCTGTTTCTCAGCGCATCGCCTATCGAGACCGCACTTGTTTGGCGGGCCTTCTTGGCTGTGCTCCAGCCTACCTATCTGATCTTTGTCGACCAGTCTCTGACATTGCAGCCAGTCGAATTCTCCGCTCTTCGACAACAGAGAGCGTCTGGTCCCGCGTGCTCCCACTACCATTGGACAACGTCGGCCCTTTTCATATGGAATGGCCTCCCTCTATACCTGCGCTTGCTGCCTCGGTTAAACTTGCCTGCTTTTTAAAGTCCCTTTAATTGCATTTCTTTAGCTGTGGCTGGGCTGGGGGCGCCTCTAAGAAGGTCTCTTGAAATGGCGCTATATAAATTATCAAAATGAATGAAGGAATGAATAGCGACCGAGATAACAGCATACAACCAAGGTGCATTGCAGTCACTTAAATTCAATACAGTCCCATTGATTTCGCTTGTTACGTTTCACTTTAACTTTCTTTTTATTGTTATCAATAACTTTATTGCTTTAAGATACCTAAAACGCAAAGGCAAAGTCAAAGACAAAGTCGAAGGCGAAGGCGAAGGCGAAAGCAAAGGCGAAAGCAAAGGCGAAGACATAGGCAAAGGCGAAGGAGAAGAAGAAGAAGGCGGGGGCGAAGGCAAGGGCAAGGGCAAAGGCAAGGGCAAACGCAAGGGTAAGGGTAAGGGCAAAGGCAAGGGCAAGGGCAAGGGCAAGGGCAAAGGCAAGGGCAAGGGCAAAGGCAAGGGCAAAGGCAAGGGCAAAGAAAAAGAAACAGACTCAAGCACAGACGAAGGAACAGATAAAGGGAAAGACAAAGGCACAGACAAAGGCACAGACAAAGAAACAGATAAAGGGATATTGCACGTTTATCACGGATTGACAGAAGGTACAGACAAAAGCACAGATAAAGGCAAAGACAAAGGCACAGACAAAGGAACAGAAAAAGGGAAAGACAAAGGCAGAGACAAAAGCACAGATAAAGGCAAAGACAAAGGCAAAGACAAAGGCAAAGACAAAGGAACAGCTAAAGGGAAAGACAAAGGCACAGACAAAAGCACAGACAAAGGCAAAGACAAAGGTAAAGACAAAGGCAAAGACAAAGGCACAGATAAAAGCAAAGACAAAGGTAAAGACAAAGGTAAAGACAAAGACAAGAAAGACTCTCCACGCAAAGGTAGGCACAACTTTTAAACATTTATGCTGTTTTGATCGCTAATGCCTGATTAGAAAAAGAAACACTGTTTTCACTGAATTTTTCACGAAAGGCCAAAGGATAGCCTGCAAATTAATCGGCGGGAACTGATGTTCTGAAAAATTTTAAATGAAACCAAGAAACAACGTGTCACTCTGGATAGAATGCAGGCAAGAACGGATAAGTAAGCCAACCAATTTAGTGACTTTTGCACTGAGCTGTTGCTCTGCAATGATGCAATATGCGTGAGTAAAATGAAGGTGCTTACTATTATTGTTGAATTTGCACTTGATTGGAGTCCGAGCAGATTTGAATATTACTAAATTAGGGAAGGGGAAGGGAGGGATGGGAGCGACTGGGAGGGAGGGAGAAGAAAGGAAAAGTAGGAGGAAGGAAAAAACGGAGGGGCCCCAATATGACAGAGTGCTCCAGGGCCCAGAGCCCCTTAACAGGGTTCTGCTTATTTGGAGTAGTTCGCAGTAGTCGTCACAAGGTTGTTGATCCTCCAACTGCTTTTCCCAGAATACAATGACTTCAACTCAGATGAGGCGTAATCATCGGAAAAGACATCGTATCTTTCTGTTTCTATGGATGAGCACTGTCCTTGAAACCGTTTGAAGACGAGGACTGTTGGTGCTTGGCATGGCCCCATACATACCTCAAAGGTGGTAACCAATACAAGCTCCATGGTAGTATGGCGTCGACAGCCGAAGTGTAGAAGAGGCCGGCCTATTAGCTGCTCAAGTATGACACATTTAGGCCTACTTTATAGTCTCCTCGTTCTCCCTCTGCTTCTGTTCTTTTTGGAGCAACGCATTGTCTACTACTGTCATGCAGCCCCGTAGTCCTTTCGTACGCTGTGAATTGAGGAAGAGCTTTGTCTTCTTAATGGTCAATGAAGTCCACGTCGTTAGCATGACCAATGTCTAACAGTTCCTCGATCGCGTCTAGATGCGTAGCGTCTTCGGCTTTTTGAGTCTGACACTGTCGACTTTTGTCCTTCTTCAGCCTCATCCATTAGTAGAATGGTTGCTCAAGCTTTTCAGATCGAGTGATGTCGATGTTTTGGTCACTTAGAAATACTAGTACATTTTTGGCAAAACACATTCAAATGGTGAAATTTATTGAAGTTCATACCATGCAGACGTTGTCTCTTACATAGTAATCTTTGACCCCGTGAGTCATCTCTAGATGCAGATCGATCACCTTCAAATTTTACATAATTTTTTTTTATAAAAATGGAACCATTTGAGAGGTTGAGTTAACAGTTTTTAAATTGAGAAAATAAGGGTCACCTCGTTGTGTGTATTTAATACTATGCATAAGTGTATATGTATGTATGTTCTTTAGGGGGTTCATTTGTATATTGTGAAAAGTTAGTTGTAGTTCTAGGTGTACTACATAAAAAATCAGGTGTAAATTGTAGAATACTTAGAGGCTTCACAGGCTGTTAGGAAAGTTTTATCTTGCACGTAATTTGCCTTACGTCGTACATGCATCTAAGTTTTTCTTGATATGGGTATGTATTGCTCACTTGCTAATAACTGTTTATTTCTATTGACTTATCTATTCTAGTTTTAATGTTTAAATCATCGTTAGAATACCAGTTTGCAACAGATTTTAATCGTTTCTTGCCAGTTTAGAGTAATTCGAAGCACCAAATCAAGAACTCGTCAACATAATTTATGCCTTACGATTTTCAGAAGTTTTGAATTTATAGCAACTTAATTGTCCCGTTTCCCGTTTATGACTTATCACCGTGACGTTTGACCCACAGATTCAAAATAAAACACGGAATTTATAATCCACAACTTCTGCCTATAACATCCAACATCACTATTAACACCACCGGGGCTCTGGAAGCATGTGATCCTCAGAACAGGATACAACCGAGGTTTAAAGTCTTTCCGAAGGCTGTCCATCCACTCATTAAAACCCATTTCTGTTAAATAAATCGCGAGTTTTCAGTTATGTACTTTGAACAGTAGCCTTCTGTGGTCTAGGCCACTCCGAATCTTACAGCTTCTTCATTAAGAGAGTTAGCTTGAAATTTTACAGACGATTTCAATGCCTCTGGCTAACGTTTAATTATCTTGTTCAGTGCTTGTTCAGAACTTCAATGGACTGCTTCCTGTCCACATGCCATTGCTTCTTCACCTTCTCTGTTATGTCATGTCGAAGGTTTACTCTCTAGCATTATCAAAATAATAGGAGCTCAAAAAGTTATACCTAATCTTCGCGCCGGTCTAACTTGATCCAATGAATTCTTTAACGCCCGAGCTATAATAGGCTAAAGCATAATATGCTTTATTATTATAATTATATCAACCTAGTGTTCGTTTTCTCCAACGGCCTTAGCATAATAAAAATGAAACGGCGATTTATTAAATGCAAATATAGTTTTTATTATTCTACCTAAGTGAAGATAACTTATTTTTATTTGTTTTCGGGTTCCAAAGTTGGAAAAGGCAAAAATGAAGAGCTACAAAAGTTAATGCCCAAGAACACCAAGAAAAAGTAAAAATAAAGAGCTACAAAAGTTAATTTCCAAGAAAACCAAGAAGAAGCAAAAAGGAAGAGCTACAAAAGTTAATGCCCATAAAAACCAAGAAAGGCCAAAAGCCAAAATGAAAAGCTACAAAGGTTAATGTTCATGAAAACCAAGAATAAGCATAAAGGAAGAGCTACAAAAGTTAATGCCCATGAAAACCAAGAAAACAAGAAAGAGCTAATGAAATCGCTTCGTCCTGACAGTCATAACCAAAGAAATTAATGTTCCAGTGGTCAAAGATTTGTTGTCGGGTTTCAAAGTTGAGAAAAGCAAAAATGAAGAGCTGCAAAGCTAATGCTCGTGAAATTTCTGCCTCCTGACACAGTCATAACCAAGGAAAGTTAAGTTCCAGTGGTCAAGGATTTGTAAGTAAATTTCTTTATTATCTTGGATCAACTTACTTTCACAATAACTGCTACTTGATTTTCGTTTCAAGAAAATGTTATTGTTATGTAATCATCGTAAAGTTTTGAGTTCGTGCACTAAGTGCTAAAGATCTTCTTGTTTTCTTGTTTAATTGTCAAAATGAGGCCGCGAGTGCCGCTAGAAACTGTGAACTAACAAAAACAGTTATTTCAGATCTAGCAATGTTGTTCATGTGAAATATGTAATCATAATTTATTAAATGTCTGTGAGTTTTAAAATACATATTTGATGGAGACTTTATATTAGTCCACCAAGAATAATCTAAGCTGAGGGAAAGGAGAACTAGCCTATACTCTGAAGTGAACATGACAACTGCATAAAAGGTATAATTTGTATTAATGATATAAAAGCAGTGACAATGAATTTACGTTAATTCCACAACAGAAAACTGAATGATAAACTTACAGAGAAAACATAATGAACTCTTAATACTTCATCAGTCACCACGTGATCCAGAGGTTTCATCGGAACTCTTTCTGAACTCTCTGAAATCTCTGAATGCTCATACTTTCTTGCGGGCTGCATTACAAGCCTAACCAGTAACCACGTTAAACTTCTCCGTGGCAACTCTTGATTGGGCGGGGCAGTGATAGTCATCTGTCAGCTCTTAAATGGAAAGGGAAACGCTTATCAGTTACATCACTGACTACGACAAATATGTCGCAGACCATAAATTAACCCATAATCATATTCTATTGGACTGCCCACCTGTAATACCTAGGAATTATAGTGTGCCCAAGTTGGAGTGACTTAATATTCTCATCATACATATATAAATAGTTAAAGTCAAATAACTCTGGGATATTAAATTTACGATGATTACACTCAAATTTATCGTTACACGTTATGATTTGCAATCTCTGTCATTCAGTTATTTCTCAAAGAATTTGATGTTGGTCAATCGGGGATTATAGCTACTAAATTGCTATTAAATGCGTCCAAGACCATCTACTCCTTGCTGCATCTCAATGGCTTGAGATGTATGAAATGTTAACTCACTATCACATGGTGGATGATTAATTGAGCGATCAGAATGCACACGAAATTTGGTGCAGTATATGACTTCCCCGTGTGTTTCAATGATAAACTGTTTGTCATCTGTAAATTATAATATTTCTACCATCATGCAATTTGTGGAAGTAGACGTAACAATTCCATGTTTACAGTATTTATTCCAATTCTGCCGGTTAATACGCGTACGTTCAGCTGTGTTAATTATTGCAATTCCCTATCTAGTAGGGGGACAAAAGCAAATTTGTCAACATTTGCAAGAAGTTCAGACCTCAATAGCTAGGACTAGTACTTCTAGATGTTACATAGTATCTCAATTTTTATATAATTAAAGTTGCTTGCATTGGAGACGGTAGTCAACTTTAAACTCAGTATGATTGCCTGCAAGACTGTCCATTCTGATCAACCGCAGTGTGGTGGGGCAAGATTTGCCTTGTTTATCTTTATTTATCTAATACAGCACCAGGCATCGATAATAAAACACCAGGCATGGATTAAATAAATACAGAACTACTTCAAGGAGGAGGAGAAACAGTTGTTAACGCTATGCATACCTTGTTACAAAGATTCAGCAAGAGAGAGAGAAAGGCCAGAAGACTGGACAAAATCGACAATCGTCCCTATATAGAAAAGAAAAGGAGATCCACAAGACTGTAAAAATTACAAAGGCATTAGCTTACAAGGCATTACAGGAAAAGTCTTCACCAAAATGATACAAAACAGAATGAAACAGTATGTTGAAAGAGCACTTGGAGAAGAACAAGCCGGGTTCAGACCAGGAAGAAGCACAATTGATCAACTATTCACAATGAGACAGACACTTGAAAAAAGCATAGAACACATCCAGAAAGTCTTCATCAACTTCATAGACTTCAAACAAGCATTCGACAGTATATGGCATGATGGAATGTGGAGAGCGATGCAAAACGCAGGAATACCAGAGCAACTGATTAACTTGTAGGCCTACAAGAAATACATCGAAATCATCAAGTGCCATAAAAGTAGATAAAAAGATCACAGAATACTTTCAAACGAAAACTGCAGAGTACGACAATGGTGTATCTATCCCCATACCTATTTAACCTACTGTTAGATGCAGAAATGTAACTCAGACATAACATCGCTTGGACTAACACTAAGAAGGCAATAGACTTGACAAAATGACCGAGGACAATGAAGATCATTTATTCGCACCCATCGCCGCGAAATGGCTGGCGATGATGATGAAGTAATATAGTAATTTAGTATAAGTTAGGTGATTATAACGGGCGTTAGGTTAATGACAAATAGGCGCTGTGAGATATAATGAATTCAAATATGAAAGCAAACGGCTAGTAACTGGGTAACTATGTAACCCGAAATATATAGACTGGTTACCATAAGCCTAGTAATTGCCAATGCCAGCCAAGCCAATGAAATCGCTTTGAACGTCATCTTTGAAAATAAGTTGGAAAGTCGGCGTCGAAACGGCCGTCGTGTTAAGTCATTTTGGACTAACAAACACTTAATTTTTCTATTAAAATCCTTAAATTTAAGAGTCATTTGTTCTTTACTTGATAATTGAGGTAAAGAGACGATTTGTGAACTTTCGCAAACGAAACGAGTAAGACGGACGACGATATATATGAGTCCTGTCAATTTGTCTTATCGGTGATAGGCTGAGAGCGAACTGCAAGCAGTTCAGTGGATTAACTTCGCATTGATTTCAACGAACAGATCGAACTTTGCAGTTAACTACATTCGAATTATAGTTTGCGTACGGCGATCGCTAAGTAGACAAGACGGACTTGTACAATACAACTGTAATCAGATAATGAGAGTTCAGAAGTGCATATCGAAGTTAGTCGACCAGTAAAAGCTATAGGTGGACTGGAGGAGGTAAGCGAAAGACAGTCTCGCTAAGAGAGTTTCTAAGCGCATCGCTTCTTGAAACATTGCAACTGTAAACGATTATCCTAATTGATGAGTGGCTGATTTCTATTTCTCGAGCTATTTGCCTCTACGTATACGATGCGTTTGCGGCATATCTTCCTGGCTGAGCACCAGCGATTCAACGGTGACCGGTCAATTCGACGCCGGTCAATTTTATTTACCTGATCTGGGAGGCAAAGTATTAGAAATTCTGGTCTGATAGGGTTGAGGCAAAGGAGGTTGGAAGACATACATTTAGAAATTAGATTTAAATATCGAATTATTGAACAATGGAGGAGGAGAAAGAGCTTGAAGGAAGGGTATGAAGAGTTGGGTGTCGTCTGCGTAAAGATTGTGGTCGACAGAAGAAATTACAATTTGTTTCGGAAAATTAACCGGTAGCGTGTACTCACCTCTAATTTTACTACTACAGTCCTGGTTGTCGCGACATTAAGATGACTCAGTTATAATAGACTTCAACAGTCCTCTGCCCTGGTTCTGAAGCTTATTAACGCTGCACGAAGTCCACGCGGGTTTTATGATTTAAGTGACGCTTCAGATAGTCTGTTTTCCTATTGAGACCATTTTTGCTTTTAGTACAATCTCCTCCCGTTCCGCCTTTTACGTGAATAGTAGGCCTACAGATTACACCCTGGGATACCGGAAGTTTTAATTACACCACTGCTTTTTGTGGAATTGTTAAAAGAAATTGCATACAATTTGTAAGATAAATCAGTTGTAGTTTAATAAATGTGAGATTCTTATTTATATTGTATGTGCTGTTGGTGCTTTTAAAGAATAATTATTCCAACACTGGGGCAGTAAAAAAAATTTAAATAAATTTAAACGTTTTACGTTGAATTGGTGCTCACAAAGGAATAGGCCTATATGGGAAAAGATTTGCCCACGAAGGAAAAATTGCTCACAACGCCTAAATCATTAGAGTGAACATTGGTACCAGAAACAATATACTCTCCAGCAGCTGCTGATTGAAGAGAAGAGCGACCTTTCACAGAGTTGGAAGGTGTGAAGATGGAAGATAAGTAGGATGGCAGTTGATCTGCACGTGCTCTGCGCATGAAGAGTGTATATTTATAGGTGTGTGTGTAATGTACACGTGTTTCATCATTACGCTGACGCCGTGCAGATTTACGTGACCTGCCATGCATCTGAATCCTCTATCTGGAGGCAACTGCTGGCATTCATCCAATCGGCTTCGGGTAAACCCGTCGAGAACGCAGTTCATTTGGTTCGGATCTCGGTGCAGGCAACCAGACATTGACAGTGCCGAATTTAGGCATTTGCTCAAAATGGTACATTTTAGGGTCTCAAAATCCACAGGGGCCTCAGAATTTATTATTTTATTTTGGGGAGGTTTTTAAAATTGTATGTGTTTTGTCAGCGCTTTTTTTCTAGAAGAAAGATTCCGGAACTGAACAATAGGTTCCGGAACTGAACAATTATGGAAGTGCTAAAGTCAAAGGCAAAGCCAGAGAAAAACGGGATTAGGGGTTGTGAGGGTCTCAATAAACACTGAAAACAGTTCACGACACTGAAATTAATTTAAAATAACTAAATTACTTTTTATTATTAAAATAAATACATTTTTTAGTAACTGAAAAGGTGACGGAACGCCGTTCCGGCTGAAAAAAGCACTGTATACTGTATATTTTAAAATAATTTGAATTTTTCATTTTAAATATATTGCTATAAAATAATTAAAAGACACATAGGCCTCTATGTTTTCAAGTTTTGTGAGACCTTCTGGTATAATTTTTCAACAAGGGGCCTGCAAACCTTACCTTTGGGCCTCACCAAGTCTAAATCCGGCATTGAACATTGATGAGACTGCATTCTGACATTGTTTCCGTACTGGTCTCCGCTGCACGTCAATCACGGGAGTTTGTTCTGGATGAGGAGCTGACGATTGCCTACCACGTCAATTTACTCTGTAGGACCTCCTTTTTCGAACTGCATCAGATCCGAGTCATACGGCGTAATCTGTCGCGCGAATCTGCCTTCACTTTGGCCATTATTTCATCATGACGCTTCTGGACTACTGCAATTCTCTCCTAGTAGGCTTTGTACATTATCTATTCGCCAGCTTCAGTCCATCCTTGATTGCGCCGCCCTAGTCGTGGCCAAATTCTTGCAGATATTCGCACACATGCGTGGCAAAGGTGCACTGCAATCACTTAAACGGAATACATCCCCATTGATTTCACTTTCTGTGTTTCACGTAACAATCTTTTAATTGTTACCAATCACCTAATTTCTTTAAGATACATAAAAGGCAGAGTTCGTCAAAATCAAAGGCGAAGACAAAAGCAAACAAACAGGCAAACACAAAGACAAGAAATACTCACCACACAAAGGTAGGCACAAACTGTAAACATGCGAGCTGTTTTGTTCTATAATGCCTGATAAGCAAAAACACTGTTTTTATTAAACGCCCAAGAATAACCTGTGATGATTTTACTCATGAAATCTTGTTCCACGGTTTATTTCAACCAAAACAAAGAAACTCAGCTGCAACATCAACGTCAGAGATATTTCTTTCAATTTTTAATTCTCTCTTCTCCTGAGCCAACTGCAAAGTACTTCTGTGTAGCTTGAATTAATCGTTATGTTGAATGGTTGCGCACTAAATTGTGCCATCATCATTCGCCTATTCACTGGTCTGTATCTCATCATATCAGATGCAGCTGTCTTAACGCCAGGCAGTGACTGAACACCTCGCAAGCCTTGTTCGTTCCGTTTGTGTTGGTCGGCTGGAGAGTCGAAAATAATAATAATAATAATAATAATAATAATAATAATAATAATAATAATAATATTATTATTATTATTATTATTATTATTATTATTATTATTATTATTATTATTTTATATATTATTGGCCACGCCTTCCGATGGTCGTCTCGGTCCGCTGACTCTAATGTTGACTCCGCTGTTGGCCACGTTCATACTTCTTGTGCGTAACGACCTGTTCAATTGCGAGCGCTAATCGACATGGGACTTACCTGGATTATCGCTCAACAGCATACAGTTCTATAGGGCCTATTCTATCGAAAATGGCCAAACAAGACCCAACCCTCCCCACACGAGAACTGTTTGACACTCAGCGAGACCGTCACTCCATAACATTTTATTATTATTATTATTATTATTATTTTATTATATATTATTATTATTCAAATAAGGGCCGTGTTAAGATCGTCGTAGGCCCTAGGTACTCTTGCATTAGTAAACCCCAACTCAACTGTCAACTCTGCATTAAAGCTAAACGCATTCACATTAGCTTAACTTAAACTGTTTCAGTACAAAGTGAGTATTTTAATTTGTCCCGGTAAAATCATTCAATAGGCCCCTATCTCATTTTCAGACTTTCAGACTTCCGTAGGCTCCTGAAAGTTTCGTGGGCCCTAGACATACAATGTCATAGTGCGTACTGTGCCTAGTGGATAAGACGGACCTGACTCAAATCCTTTGTCAACCTCTTTCCCTGTAAGCTGCTTCCCCGACAGCTTCGCGCATGTGGTAGTTCTACTTGGAAAGCAATCTTGTAACGTCATGATCGTAATCGTAATCTCGAAATTTCTGCAGTGCCTAAAAAGCGAAGTCGCGGGAACCAGCTTATTCCCAGGCGTTCAATCAAGTCATCCTCACATCTCTACTTTCAGTGTCTTCTCCAATTCCCATCTCAACTCATAATATCATCTCGAAAATTATTGAAAAGGTAGTTTTGTGAAACGCTTGAAGAGACACTTTTCGTGAGAAAATATGTCCTCGATATGTATAACGAGACAAACATTTAATTCTTGAACAATTCCATAACCAATTTAGGAATACACTGATTCGAGTAAATAAAATATAGATAGGTGTACGTGCCGCTGAAGGCGTCAAATTCCTGAGTTGTGAGATACTATGCGTGATCAAACTAATCAATCTTGTAATATTTCATTCTAAACAATTTAAGAGATTAATTTGCGCAAGTGAGCCACTACGCTAAGTGTAGAAACTTAATTATATTTTCCAATAAAATCTTAATTTAACCAGAAAACCTTTATAACGGCGTTATCGTAGCATATAAGGCATCCGACAAAGGACGTGTTAAGTTGACACTCGACGAGACCATAACTCCATAACAGGTCAGTTTTGTTGAATACGTTAAAAGAATACGTTATTTTTGATACCGTAAGTCGTCATCGTCTGTGTGGGCCGCCGGTTGGTCGTCCCGTCTGGAGGGCGTGTCTGACAAAAGTGCGTGACTGGACTTTGAACAAGAAAAGCCTGAAAGAAGTTGAAGCTGAGAACAACAGCGAGTGTGAGAGAAACAGTAGAAGAACACACACATATAAAACGCGGGCTGAGGTCGAGGTGGTTCCTAACTGACCGAGAAAACCGGTTGGCAGAGGTCTCTGTCGATGGAAATAGTGTAATTCCGAACCATCCGACGGCTTCTGGACGGAGGTGGCTGCTTTGACCAACGTCCGTTCGAAACTGATAACAAGAACAGAGGAAAACTAAAACAGGAAAACAGAAACGCGGTCGAATTTGGGGTGGTGTCCGACCGACGGAGGTTGCCGGTTGGCAGAGGTCTCTGTCGAAGGGAGAATTGGTCACTCTTCCGGGAAAACACTATAATTCCGAACCAACCGACGGCTTCTGGCCGGCGGGCAGTGTGTAATCTAGTCCCCCTGTTCTGGGGGGAGGGGAACAAGGTTTCTCGGGGGGGGGGGAATTTCCCCCCCCCAAAAGGTCTCTGACTTACAATATTGCTGAGTTCTGGGGGAAACTTCAATCCTGGGGGGGAATTTCCCCCCAAAAGACGTCTAGATTAAACACTGGCCGGCGGGGACAGCCCAAATGGAGACCCGAAAACAACTCTGAGAACAAGAATACTCACACGAAACAGAAAGCAAGTAAGATACAAGCAGGAATTAACAATATCTTGAAAGACGGCAATGGCCTTGCTGCTATACACGCTGTCGTTAAACTACAATTCATAGTGTTAAGTTGGCGTGTATTTAAAGGAAAAACAAAAAATCGAAAAACTACATAAAATATGTCAAACTAATAAAAACCTAAGAACTTCCATTTAAAAAACATTATATAAATATATCTAGTAGTGTTGTAGATAACGGAAAGCACAGACAACGGTGCGACAAAAGAACACGCCTGAAGGTGCGAAACTGAGAACAACTTGGAAGATCTCGGCCAGACTCCTCGTGGTGAAACTTAAACAAAGCGTAAGACTTATAAAGTAATCCACTACATAATCAACAACAAAGGGAAGACGTCAAAGACCATTGCCGTCATAAGACATTCTCTCGGTGTTGAGTAAAACCGAATTCAATAATTAAATATCTTCTCTTCTTCTTTAAGTTCTCTGCCCTTCGGCAGGTTTCCACTTCCAATGACGCCATCCCTCTCTTTGCTGTGCTCTTCATTAAATATCATTAATATTAAATTAGAATCCGCCGAGATCCAAGAGTTGGAGGTACCGAAAAATAACAATCTAGCTGGTCTACTGCGGTTGTTTACCTAGTGGGCTTCGAGACAGACCCGACTCAAATAGGTCTACGTCATCTGTACATAGTCGTAATAGCTTTATGACGTTTACAATTTTATAATCGCCACGACGTTGTAAATATTATAGTAGTTCAATGGATACTGCTCGCAAACCTACTTTCTGTTATGGAGTTAACTTCGAAGAAAGCCTGGTCACAATAAGATCAAATGCACACAAAAGAGGTGAGTTATTATTATTATTATATATATCAATATTGGACGTTTATTAAGCGTCACTATCCTATGTATCCAAGCAACAATCGATGGCGCAGTGCAATTGTAAGTGAAGGACTTGCTCGTTGTCTCTTATAACAGTCTGAATACCACGAAGCCACTTCGACGTGTTAAGCATATAATCGGATCGTATTCGTAGTCGAACAGTAACTATCGCCAACCCGTTTTATAACCAGTGAGTCTTTCAGCTATACCAGCTACAAGAGTTTCAGCAGTAGTAATAGTAATCGTAAACTCCAAATTTTTAAAACGCTGCTCTAAAGCTAAGCTCAAAGCACCAGCTTATTCACCAGCGCTGCGTCGTATCCGAGGGTTGTCCAGAGATTAATGTCCATTGGAGTTCCGAGTCCGGTTGTAAGAGAGACCAGGGAGCGGCACAACAGTTGAAACGGCGGGTTTTGTTGAGAAAGTTTGGAAGGCAGAGGATCAGATGGATTAGGGTGGGAATTTTTTAAGAGGCGAGAGTTCTATTTGGAGTGGAAAGCCTGTGGGGGTAATAAGTAGAACAGCCTCAGTTAGATGACGGTGGGCGAGTCACGTGAGTGGCGGTATTGGTGGAAGAACAGAGAATATGCGGAATTCAGAAGAAGTTCGTCATAATAATTGGAGACAAGAAAATTAGCCAGGGGCAAAAATTTAGCATGGCGCCTAATATCGCGAATATAGCAGTTTTTCAAGCTAATACACTGATCAGTTAAACTGATTTTGTCAATATAGGCTACGTTACACCTGAATATAGTGTGATAAACCCGAAGCACGACCTGAAAACCAAGCTGTTTGAAGCTGTCTGAAATATTTATATTTGCAATGCACACAGAGAAAAATGGTGATGGCATTTCCAGATTAAGGGCCACAAAGCGCGTCGGTCACGACATGGTTGTTATTCTTGACGAGGATATCAACTGGGTTGCACCAATAACACTGTGCAACGTGTATTATAGCTCATAGTTTGTTTCTTAAACTCCACCATTGCCTGGGTAGTAAGTGTTACCTCCTACTTGATTATGAATCAAAAGTATAGAAAACGGCTGTTATTCCGTTAGAAGTTGGTTTTTGTAACCAGGGCAACCATATTTTGAAATTTACCTCTTTCCAATGAAAAAATGAACGAATATACGTCTTTTTGTTCACATAAAGTCTGGAAAAAACATACGACACAAAACTAACACGTATTTACACTACAGTTATACAAAAACGACCACAACAGATTCAGAAGTGATTAGATTTTCGAGATTTACGATTGTACTGTA
This sequence comes from Allolobophora icterica, assembly GCA_963556255.1. Lineage (NCBI taxonomy): Eukaryota > Metazoa > Annelida > Clitellata > Crassiclitellata > Lumbricidae > Allolobophora > Allolobophora icterica. Next base: position 20,946,031 of record OY744606.1, read on the forward strand.
AATCGCTTTCACGAATCAGCCACCAAATGTAGTGTCCCACCATGTTTGTGGGGCGTGGTGGCTCAGTGGTAAGTTCGGCGCCTTGTGACCGGAGGGTTGCAGGTTCGAATCCCACTGTAGCCGCTGCGTACTGACCTTGGGCAAGTCCTTCACTCGCAATTGCTCTTCGGCGTGAAAATTCCGGCACAGTATCAACTGCTGTAGTCGGGAGCGCCTCTGAGTAGTAGTTGACTTCGAGAGGCGCTATTGAAATATCCGGAATAAATAAAATAAATAAATAAAAATAAATGTTCTCGTTAACTGTCCTTTGTAGCGACGTTAAAAGTCTAGTATATACTAGTGGAAGAGTTTGTCTTGCTCCTCCGAGTATGCTCCCATATTCTTCTTGAAGCACGCAAGATGAACATCAAGGATATGAACTTTGAGGGACATCCTACAGCCCATTTTGCCTGAGTTCTTCACCAGAATCTCAACCGTTCCACATAGTTGTTGACCTTGTGATTGCCCAGGAAGCCCCAACCACAGACTGTGACAAAGGTGTCCCAAGCCGCTGTCTCCTTCGTAGTGAGCTGCTTGGGGAATCTTTGCATTCCAGGATCTTCTTTTTCTGTGGTCCGACGAAAACACCGACTTTGACCTTTGCCTCTTTATCTAGAGCTGTGACAAACTGTTTCATAAGTTCCAATTTGATGTACAGTGGTGACATCAGCACCTTCCGGGGGTCCACCTCACAAAGAACTGGGCTGCTGTGGCCAGTTCCGTATGTAGTAATGCATCTGGTTGTCACTGCTGTCCCCAAAAACAAAGATAGCAGGGAAGTCTTGGTAAAACCACCTTGGAGACCCATCAGGATTGCTACCATGTTGAAGTCTCCGATTACATCCTAGCCATCATACTTCAAGGTGTCTAGCAAGCTCTTGATGCTGCTGTAATCCTCTTTGAGGTGAACTGAGTGAGCCAGAGAAAGAGACGGGTACCTGTTTCTGTTATGGAGCAGCACGGCTTTGAGGCTCCTGGATGAATTGTCAGCGAAGAGACGCCACTTGTTCGAGTTGCCGTTACCCGCATTGTGGAAGAGGCAGAGCTCATCTTGAGTAGAGTAGAAGCTGGAAAAAACCTTGGTGATGCTTCCTCAGATCTGTAAATTGCACACTTTCATCCAAGAAGTTCTACTGCTTGAGCCTAGACGTTCAAAGCTCTGTATTGGACTTGATGAGACTCTCTGATCAAGTCGTTGAGATGTTTTTGTTTGGAATAGTATGGGTTTCTGTCCTCAGCGCAGAAATTGTAATCTGAATCTCGTTCTGTGACTCATTGCACTCTGCTGAAGACGGCTGCTTTCTCGACGGAGAAGTGGGCACGGGAAGCTCAGGGCAGTGTGACACAGAGGCGATGAATGAAGGAAGGTTCGGATACGTGATAGCAGGTTTATTCTTGCAAGCCCGATGTTTGGAAGGATCCACCATGCAGAAGTAGCAATTACTTAAGTGGTTAGTGGGTTCTCGTCAAATTGTTGGGATATTAAACTTCATGGCCCTCTGTTCCCCTCTGTTCGATCCTACAAAAGAACAGTAACATTGTGAGCATAAAATAAATGTATTTCACTCATGTCTAATGTGCAAGACATTCTCGCAACATATTTCATATACGATAGGTTCGACGTGAACTTAATAAAATGTAAAATTGCAACTTTTAAACTTTTAAAACTTATATGGCTTAAAACGTGGCCATCTATGCGAGCATCAATTGTCAATCTTACCTTCCAGCTTTTTTGCAGTGCTCGTAGGTGAATGAGGTGCCCAGGGTTTGTTTTAATCAGCGACAGGCATGTCGAAATATGTTTTGTTGGCCTCACACATCTTAGCAGCTGCTTCCACGCAGTGCGTTTAGCTCTTCTCTTTGTAAATCTGCTGTAGACATAGAAAAATGCGTCTTCCGGATGCTTGTAGTCTCTGGGTGCCATCTCAGATACGAGTCCGCTTAGGCTGTTAAAACTAAACTGAACTGCTGAGCTGAAAGCTACTGTAATCATACTGCTACTTATATTCTGGAAAGTTTTAGAAGCTCGGACGTTGTAGAATATTCTAGAAAGTTCTAGAAAGTTCTAGCAGTTACTTCAAGTTTATTCAGCACTGAATTAATCTTAGATATTCTGGAAAAAAGCACTTGCAACAGCCTGCACTACTCGATTATCCACCCCTGCTTAACTTAGTGTAATGTGCGTGCCATCGAATTATCCAGCTAGACTAAAAGACTATCTATCCTTCAAAAGGGAGCCCTTCACATTATTGCTCACTTTTCCTATCATCTCTCAACTGACCTTATCTACACTGTGAACGGAAAAAAACCAGACCTCTCATATTACTACGATAATCTTTGTAATAATTTGCATATTTTATTAAAATGTGGTGGAACTTCAGTTTAAAGGATATGGATCATATAACTATTATTATTTAGTTATAATGTGTGTTCAAAATGTCCTCATTTGGCCTCAACACACGCACAAAGACGCGCTCGCCACTGACTAATTGCTGAATCGATTACAGCTTGATCAAATTCATCCCATGCCTGAGTTATACGTTCACGCAGTTCTCCGACATCGCGCACCTTTGTCTTGTAAACTTTTTCTTGCATCACACCCCAGATTTTGTAGTCCACGGGATTAAGGTCCGGGCTATCTGGAGGCCAAAGTGTAGGGGGTATGAAATCTGGAGTTTCGTTTGTAAGAAGTTCAACAGTATCGCGAGCTCGGTGTGCCGGAGCACCATCCTGTTGAAACGTATAATATTCAGACAACTCTCGGATATCTGGTAGCAATTTCTGCAGCAACAAAATATCACGGTAGTATGCACCATTAATTTTAACCCCAGGTTCCACGAAGTGTATCGCTGTTCTGCCAAGCGCCGACACAATATTTGGTGTTTATTTCCATATTTATTGTATACAGGTCTGGTTTTTTTCCCGTTCACAGTGTACAAGCAAACGCGTATTTTGAGGATCGAGCAGATAACAGCCCGACAGATCAATGAATTTATGTATAGATATGCAAATAAGAAACTACTGTCAGCGTTCAACAATTACTTTGCCTTGGTATCTGAAAGCAATCGTCATAGTATACGAACCTCCAACAACTACAGACCTAAATATTCCCGAACTAATACCCGCAGGTTCTCGATTAGATGTGCTGGCTCCAATATTTGGAATAGATCTGAGTCCCTGCTGACATAAAATATTCGACTAATGTTTGTCTCGTTAAGCGTCGACTCCGTGATTACGTGGTGGCATATTTAATTATCTGACTAGTTAACTAGTGCACACACACTAGTTAACTAGTTAAGATGTTATTGATTCCATTTGCAATTCACCAAACCAGCCGCGGTACTGTCATTAAATGTAGGCCTAAGGGCGACCCTTCTCAGCGGGACCTTGGTCCTTTTAGAGTTTTCTTTTCCTGTTGTTCCCGGATAACCTCATTTTATACACTTGTAACATAATTGAAATGTCTTGTGTGCAGTGATGGGCAGTAAACTATTTTTTTAGTTAAACTAAAACTATTTTCCAACTAAAAGTTAAACTTTCCAACTTTAGGCTACTGATTTTGTAAATTAGTTTACCAAACTAAAAAAAAGTAGTTAAACTTTTCAACTTTTTTTCCAACTTTTACCAACAAACATTTTCACAATAACAGATGTTAAGTGAACTGTAATAATGCAGAGTTCCAATGACAATTTCACCTTCAAACTAAGCCTATGTTATGTGTACTGTTCTAGTATACAGTTACAGCGTAATGTAGCCTAAGTAGTGTATTGAAAACCCAGGCTGTTAATGCTGAAACCATGCAGTCTTAATCATTAATGACTAATTTCAGAACGATCTCACGGACCCCTCCATAATTTTGGTGGACTCCTCTTGGTCCGCGGATCACAGTTTTAAAAACGCTGGTCTAATTGACTATTTAGTAATGATTAATAATGAATTACATGTTACCTTGACGTGGTTTAGAAAGTTGGTTGTAGGCGCAATATTTCCAGAGATCCTTTTATTCACACACAAACGACATTTTGCAGTGAAGTTCTTACACTTGCTTTTGCCTTCTTTCAGTTTTACCTCAGTGAAGCAACTAGTGGCTACTAAACTATTCATCTTTACTAATGTAGCCTTTAATTCAAATCTTTACTACAGACTCAACTCATGTGTTATAAATAATAATAGAGACAAAGAACAATGTCGTTATTGACACTGCGCCTTAATACAAACTGTATTCTAGGCAGAGGCAATACCAGTGTTAATAAGTAAGTAAACGTCGCGTTGAGCTGTTGACAGTGTTGTAGTAGTAGTAACCATTTTTATTATGAGCATCCAGTTAACGAAAACATATCAGTTGAAGCATGAAAAATTACACAGTTGTTGGACCCTCAGAATGGGTAAACCAGAAAGGAACGGGTCCCTCTAAACCCTGGATAACCCTTACACATATATAAATTAGATGGCGCGATTACATTAAGTACATGACTAGCCACAACATGGGTCGTAAACAGAACACCAAATCAACATGAAAACAAATAATGAACACTAACTCAGTCAAGGAAAGACATCAATGTTCAATGTTCATTGAGGAAAATAGTTGAATGTTGCTGACATTTTAGTTAAACTTTTTAATTAGCAAGTAAATTTTTTAACCTATGGTTTTAGCTAAACTTTTTAGTTAAACTTAATCCTTAACTAAATGTTTTAGTTAAACTAAAAGTTAGCTCCAAATAAAATGCACGCATTCTGCGATAAGACCATACATACAGGTGTATATCTACAGATAAGTTGACTGTTTTAACGTCAGCCAGTTTGTCAACAACAGTACTAACCATTTTATTTATAATACTTCTTGTTACTGTACTGCCAAATACGTCCAAACCGCTAGAGTTAATGACTAAATGCAAAGCTAACTGGTAACCTATCGGAGTGCCTGTAAAACAGTCGGTTGTTTTCAAGTACTTAGGTCTCAAGTACGAGTGTGAGTACAAGTATTTAAAACTGCACTCGAGTTGTACTCGAGTACAAGTACACGTGCCAAGTACTACATCTCTGGCAAAAAAGCCCCATCGCAGTTGGTCACCAACATAAATCATGGGTATGCGTGGTTGGAATTTAAACCTGAATGAATGCGTCAATGAGATCTAGTACTTCGTGAGGAAATGCCGCGGTTAAAAGCTAAGGAACAAGTCGTTAAAACCTGCGAATATACGAAGTGCAACTTTAAAATGCGTGAAGAGAACTTACTGAAAGGCCTGATTACTTGTAATTGGCAGTGATGTAGTACTCGAGTCCGGCCAAGGACTCGAGTCCGACTCGAGACCGATTTTCTGCAGACTCGGACTCGGACTCGGACTTGGACTGTCACGACTCGGACTTGGACTCGGACTCGAACCCTGGACTCGAATTTGACTCGCTGACTTTCCGAGTCACAATTTCTGGTTTTCCGAGTCACAATTTTTCACAACTGTATTAGTGTATTGCCATGTCACGGCCAAGATCACCCCTCAAGCGAGAACTGACCCGGCCGCCCATCGCTATAGGCATAAGCCAGAACAGGTGAAACTATTCCGTTTGAAGTGAAGACGAGTATCATGAATAGGCTGGGGTACAAGACAGAGGGTCTCTATTTGACCTGGTAAATATAGGCAAATATAGGCCTATAGGCAATTATTCCGGCGCCAACCAGTTCCTACCAGCAGACAATAGATACCGGTACTAATGAAGTGAAGACGAGTATCATAAATAGACTGGGGTATAGGACAGAGGGTCAGTTATCGGCGTGGGCGGGCACATTTGTAGAGGCGAACACCGTGAATGGCATGGCATTTAACCGAATACTAGGAATTGTCGATTTGTAAATATATCTTCAATCATAATGCTAAACTGTGCACGGAGTTATTAATTTATCGCTTCGAATTAGAAGAAACTTTCGTATCGCCCTTTCCAGTGTAGAGAAGGAGCGAGAACGTGACATGACACGACTGCACTTGTTGCATTTACATTTCTAGCTGTTCCTATCTACTGAACTTGTATTTAGCAGGGAAGAATTTTTATGTGTCCTCATGATCGTGCCAGATTATCGAACAAAACTTTATTTAATCTAGTGTTCTTAATGTGAAATTTGGGTAAATTACATTAAAAATTCTTTCTGCATAGGGCCTAAATAGTTCTGTTATTTTTCTATGGCACTGAATTGCGTGGTTCAGTGTATTTTGATGTGGATGGACTTGGACTCGGACTTGGACTCGATCTTTAGTGACTCGAACTCGGACTCGAACACCTCACGACTCGGACTCGGCTTAGATGGACTCGACTACATCACTGATAATTGGTTAAGCGTCGCTAATAGCGTATCTGATTCCGTAACTTTAATGCTTATTTAGTACATGTGCAGGTTGGCGTTAAGAACTACGTTTCTAAGAGGAAACAATTTTAAGAGTTTGTGTTCAATGGTTTCAGGGTGAAGCTTATCGAAAGAGGTCATCTTATCCACTCACTGAATTTTGTTTCTTTCTTAACGTAATTGTCGCTGTTGGAGTAAAAAAAGAATACATGGTATCAAGACACGGTAGGCTCATTATGTGTGTATTAATCTTATTATGCCTATTAATTTTCCAAAGTCTAAGTTATCGCTTCGGTTCTCAGAAAGTTGGAAGAAAAAACACTGTTTGTGCAGTGACAAATCTTTCATGAATTTGGTTTTCATTTTTTCTTTGGAGATAAACTGCGTTGAAGCAATGAAACCATTGAACTCATATCTAGATGCTTTGGGAAGAAATGGTTTGATGACGTGTAAGAATGGTTCCCTACGAACTTTCGCAACCTAACTGACGACAGAGAACGGAGCATTCGTGGTGGATGATGAATGATGATATGTTTCAGGGAACGCCTGTAGACTATCAAAATTCTTTAAATACTCACATCCATCGATTCATGCTTAGTCGATTAAATAGAGGCGCTAAATGAACTCGAAAATTAAAACTTATAATTAAGCCTGTAGGTCGAGATAAGTTGACTGCTGCCTGCTTATCTCACTCTGGAGTCTGGCTATTTGCTGTCTCAAAATATTACTATCTCTGGATTAGAAAAGTCTGAATCCTTTCCTGCGACCTCTGCTTAGACAATGAGGCGGTGCGGATGAGAGTGGGTCTTCATTTAAACTAAGCCTTCTGCCACCCTAATACATGCCAATGTGGAGATGCTTATGACCTAGGTTATCACCACAGGCCACTTGTAATCTGCCCAATGGTTTAGGACTTATGCCTGCCAATGGTTTGATGGTGTGCAGATCGATGGTGCTAAACTTATAACTTTGGGTTGATTGGATATACAAGTACAGTGTGACTAGAATTAAAGCGCCTCCTATAAATATTATTTGTCTAAATAGGAAATAATCTGAAGAGTAGGAATATTCATACAGATTTTTATCTTCATTGCATTGGTTAACAATTTTTTACTTGGTCGGTCCGGCGTTAGATATGACTTCTGTGTATAAAAAGCTCTTATGAAATAGTTGAACTGCTGAGAAAAGAAATGCCAATTAGGACTTGCTGATTTTAGGGCCTATGTTCAATTTTATGACTGATTTCATACCTCCTGTACTTAAGCAACGAAATAAGTAAACTTTTGCTACAGCTAGACAAACGCTAAAATTGTACGAAATCAGCAGCATTTATAACATATTACTATCGCTTACTCAGGAAAAGTCTGAAACGTTCTCCAAACAGTCATAAATGCCATTAACTATGAAATCTGGGAGAAAATGCTATAGCAGTCTTTAAAACAAACTTTCGCAATGTCAACTATTAGAAGAATGTGGGATGAATTGGTTCAGCGCTAAGTAATAGATGAATTTTAGAGGATTCAGCGAAGCACACCAACTTTTCTGCCTGAAGTACGGCTGTTCCATGATGAACACCGCAGGTTTAATCACGAGTGGAGGCGATTGACCGAGATTGAGCCTTGAGTGTATGCCCTATAAAACAACCAATTAGAAAAATATACCAAATGGGTAAATACAAATTTTTTTATCTTTATATCTTTTACATTGAGCGATTGAGCCTTGCATATATATTAAACAACCAATTAAAGAAAGATACTATATTGGTATATCAAATTTCTATCTATGACATTAGTCATGGAAGAGTACATTGAACAATTGCTAGCCGATTGGCCCCCAGCTCTCCGGGCTGTTGTGCAAAACATCCTAGATGAACCCATTCCGGAAGCAGTCAAACGGCACCTGCTGAAGACTGATGGGCCACTAATAGCGCTGCAAGTTAACCCGGGAAACATTAAATGAAGGTTTTTCATGCCAGCGGACGAACTGATGTGAGGGATTTGAATTTTGTGGCAAATAGAGAACAGTTGAGCTAGGATAACGAGACATTTGATGTGTAAAATTGAGTTAGTTATGTGTTGAATTGAAAAGAATATTCAAACGCGTGGTGGAATTGGAAACATCACTCAATAGCCACTACGTACTACCACAGTGAAGTTAATTATAGGTACAAACAGAGAATGTTTTATAGTCATAGTAAGTGAACGGCCAGGGAAATTAATCCGAGACTATACACGTTGAAGATGCCGTTAAGGTAAAAGAAGTTGCAGATCACAGTTTCCTTTAATTAAATTTACCGTTCCTGGCCCCCCTTAAGTGATTAGTAATTTACACCTGAATGAATTGTTTAACAAGCTTGCTGTTTTGGCATATTTTGTTGTCAACGAGCTGAATAGTAGATTCGTTGTAATTTTGTTGTAGCGTGCGACTTGCCAGCAAAAGGAATACTGTACATGGGATCGCGGAATATAACACAGAGTGGAAAAGTGTGCCAAAAATGGTCTTCTAATAAACCAAATAAGGTTTCAAAGCTGATTACGGACGATATGTTTCCTGACGGAAGCAAAGCAGCTGCAAAAAATTTCTGTCGAAATCCGGATGTAAGAAAAAGAGATGGCGTGTGGTGCTACACAACGGATGCCGATATGCCATGGGAGTACTGTAATGTTTGTCCTAACGCTTACGAAACCTACAATGGTATGTGTTTTCTATTTTTTATCGACAGAGCATTCAAATTATCCATCATTTGCATAGGATTAGGGTTTAGCATGACTGAAATTCTCATCTTCTACCTGAATAATTGTTTTAGCTATGAACAGCAGCAGAAATGTTTATGCTATGACTATACTAGAGTTCCTGAGTTCCCCATGGCTCATCTACGAAGTGTCTCTTTAACATCGACGGTTGCGCTCCATCTCATCTATGAAATAAGTATCATGCAAAATTTCATCAAAAAATACTTCACACGTTGTTTAGAAGTGCCGCACATAACTACTTTCAAAGTATCTAGTGCCCACAAATACAGAAAAATACACTGCAAAGGCGTACACACTGCAAAGAAAGCATTAAACATAACCAAGTTCTTCCTGCACACAATTTCGTTTTTCTAGCTTTAGAAAATAGTTGGCTTCTCAATAGAGCTGCTCATCCGTCCATCACAGGGTTTGAAAAAAGACTCACTAATAATTTCTCTCATAGATTTAAAGGGGAACGCACATCTGTTTCAACGCCTGGCGTTGAGAGTTAAGCGTTGGAAGGCAATGCCCTCTATATATCAGAAATCGATAAAAAAAGATGACTTTTTAGATGTATTTCTGATCTCCAGACATTCTTCAACTTCCAAAGAATATAGTGTTTCATATGATGTGGTGTCACATTTCCCATCGCCTATCAGTTGTAATAAAACCCTACCAGCATTTTATTTTAACCAGAAAGTGGCGTGGTTTAGCCAATCCAGACGCTGTAATTTCTCTGGATTATTGATTTTGAAAAACTAGTCGATCAAATGTATCTCAGATAAACTCATTAGACGTAGCCGTTTAGGATGTCTTTGTTTTGTTTCTCTTATGAGGAATTATACTTACCCGTGATAAGAACAATTATATACATACTGGCAATGAAGAAGAAAAAGATAAAGAAGGTTTCTATAGTAATGAGAGTGGCTCTAACACAGATGAAAGTTTTCTGAGCCACTTAAAAAACCTTGTTATGTTATGTTATGTTTCGTATGTTATGTTTCGTATGTTATGCTATGTTATGTTATGTAATCTTAGAAATGGTAGAGAAGACTAAAAAATACTTAACACTCAAGAGCCGGTGAACAGGTTGGTTTTGCCGGTACCATATGAGATTACAGCCTGCACGCAGGTGACTAAGCATAAAGTCATCGTGTCACTTCGTTCTCTTATCCCTTGAAAACCCTTCCCCGTGTTGCAAAACCGTATGCCTGTCAGATTCGCTAACCCTACCTCGGAGAATGCGCACATCTAGTGATTGTGTTCTAGACCTGTCAAGCAATTAGAAGATGTTGACAGCCGCTGTAATCTAGTTTATTGGGTTTGCAACCACTTGAACGGCAGCTTTTAGGGAGACGAGCTGCTGGAATGAAACCTGTTTATGTTGGCAGAGAAAATTATTAATGGCTAGGATGATGCATAAACCGAGAAACTATTGTATGTTACTTGATACAGCTGACGAAACTTACAAGAAATAGCGCAGAAATTAGCAAACTATGTCATACATCCCGGAGAATGAATTAAGAACTTATGATATAGCAGATCTCGTAGATGCATGCGCTGTCTCATAGAGCGTCTTCTAGAATCTAGACGAATTACAGTGTGTAGTTTGATCGCCGCTTCAGCAATTCAATAAGGAAACAATGCATTTTCGACTGAAGGTTGACCATCTCAACTGCCAGATGAGAACTAAAACCCCGAGGCTAACATTGCGCTGATTAGTCAGCAAGTTTAAAGCGCGCATTTATAGGCCATTAGGAATTTTTCCTCGATGTTACGTTGTTGAATCTTGTGTTATTTACAATTTATGATCACTGGCGGGCCGGCGGCTTTTCCCAGCTAATGCTGACATTTTCAGTGATAATAATAATATTCGTGTTTATTGACAAGCTCACTGACAAACCACGGTAGATTACATTTAAACAATTGAAACATTACGGTACAGTTATCAAGGTCTTAATTAACACACAACTTAGCAGCCTGTAAGGGCGCCCGCTCATTTTAGTGCTGCCTCTTAGGGAGTGGAAGGCTGAGTCGACCTAGAGGTGGCTAACGGGTATCGAACCGCGACTTTTCAAGATCTAATGTTTTTCAGGCCAGAGTTTTATCATTCACCTATTTTCCTCCTCATGATGCCAGTGATTTTATCCGATAGAGGGCTAGAAATACGGAAGTACCCTAGATGCTATAGTCTCTGTGTCTGTTTTGTATAGAGGTTACTTCGACCAGATCAAAAAGACTGACCGAACGTTTGATTTCAGTTGATGGTTCCACGAACCCTTTAAATTTAGATGAAAACTCTTGCAGATTCACTAGTAACACAATGCTGCTTTACATCGACTGAGTCGGTCTCCTTCAAAATAGTCTTAATGGGTGGACGGCGGCTGTGAGTAATTAAGCGAATCGCGGATCCTTGTCCTATACTGTCTAACCTGCCGTTCCTCCAAAGTTGCATAGTATCTTGTACCGTGTTATATTCGGCTCCTGTAAAACTGCTATCATGTGCTTCTACTTAATACATGTATGTAAGGCGCCCTGCGTGGCTGCCGTTTCTACAATATGTATGTTCACTGTACAGCGCAGTGCGTTTACAGGCGCTTAATTATAGAAAAGATTATTATTATTATTTTTTTACCCGAGGTATCAGTGATCCCTCGGGATTTGGAAAAAATTATTTAGGAGCAAGGTAATTGTCTGGAGGGTCAGGCCTCGTCTTCAGGGTTTGACGGAAAGGTACCTTTAAAAGATACTTGGTTGTAGCGTTGAATGTTTATAGACAAACGCTGGAACAGAAAGGTTGCTTCACGTCTGTCACCACTTATGGATGTGATGCGACTGCCTAGTTCAGCGATGAAATCTGAAGCCGAAGGGTTGAAAGGGCCCAGGGTTTCGACGGCCACCGGTTGGAACAAATACGAGGCGGGAAGACCACGATATTTCTGAATTTTTCGGTTGGCCGCCTGCACTGATGCTGGACCGACCGAACCGGCTGAGTGGGCGATGTAAGAGGCCGCACAAGTATGGACAATCGTGGCATCCCACGCCAAGTACTTCCCTCCTGACCAGGGTATTAAGGTGGCTCCGTCAGGTCTTTTGCCGTCCGATCTAAAGAGGCCCGCAGGTTCCTTGATACTGGGAATGTCGGCTCTGAGCAGGGCGCGCCAAATGATGTCATTGATGGCGTGATGACGTAAAGAGCGACCAAGTGCCCTCCTGCACACAAAGCCGTGGTGGCCCTCAGGGCCAACCATGTCGCCGCAGTGGCACCTGTGGGGACTGCATAAGTCTAGACCCAAACGGAGAACCACCGCGACCCTGATGGCCTCATTATCCAGGACGAGGCCACACGCGGCAATGGGGAGCGCGGTCAGCCAGTCGGCTGAATGAGGGCTGCTGGCCGCATCCAGCCTGGCCCGGTCAACCAGACTGGTGGCGCACTGCCTTATCCCCCTCAACCAAGGGCCGATCCCAGACGCTCTGTTTGACAGGCAGAGGGCACATGATTGCCGGTAAGGTGTCCCGACGCGTCTCCAACTTGTTTTTCTGGTCCAGAACCCATGCCCCCAATATTTTGGACAAGTTTACGCCAGTGACTACATATACAAATTAATAGTGTTACGTAACTTTATAGATTTAAGACGCACCTTTTTAGATCTGCTATATAGCCGAGTTGCAGCGCCTTTGGGATGATCTTTAAACGCACCTTATGAATATTTATACATACATACATACATACATACATACATACACACATACATACATACATATATACATACATACATACATACATACATACATACATACATACATACATACATACATACATACATACATACATACATACATACATACATACATACATACATACATACATACATACATACATAGCCTACACTACTGCTCACAAAATATGGCGAAACGATTAGAGGGATTAAATTTGATCAACTCAGATTGATCTAGATTGTAGATGTGTTTAACTTTATAAAAGATGAATGGTTGATCTCCCTCGAGAAGCTACTCTTATCATCCAGAAGCGTTTGCATGACGCAGTTCTCCACAAAGTAATTGCGTAATTAGTCACACACATCAAATAGTTAAAAGATTTCGCACAAACCTCATTTACTTGGACTAAACTGTTTGCCGTCAATGTGCACTGTCTTGGAAGCATGTGAATATGTATAAGCTTTACAGTTTAAGAAGTAGTGTCTATAGAAAATTATCAAAGACGTGTGAAAGAAATAAAACCCCACGTGGCATTTAAATATTGGCAGCTACATGCTACTGCTTTACATGAGTAAGTTTTGCTTTGCTATTATCTTCGTTGTTATCATTGGACGACGCGAAATGTTTATCGCTACTTGATTGTTTATTTTCCGCCTATTGCATTACACTTCATAACCTTAATTTGCATTACATCTGTCTTCAAATGCAGGCTGTTCGATAAAGAATAACGGTGCACGCTACAAAGGAAAACTGGATGTTTCTCAGTCCAACATGCGATGTCAACTTTGGGCAAAGCATCCAAATAAGAAGTTTAAGTTCCCAGAAAAAAGTGCAGCGAAGGCAAAGAATTACTGCCGGTATGTAAAAAAATATTTTGTTCTTAATATTTTTACAAAACGTTATCTAGATAGGCCTACATTATATTTATTAGTGTAGTGAGAGGTGGGACGCAGTTGGTTCAGCCCAACATGCAAGATAGCTGTATATGTGCATGTACAAGTACGTATTTATATGTATGTCGACTTTATGTGATAGAACTCCAACTCTATCGGGGGATCAAACAGCCCCTCATACAAAAGTACCAAAGGGAACGCCACTCTCGTTAAATAGGCCTAGATAATTAATAGACCTTTCATGTAGCACCAGCGTCGGCTACTTATAGAGCACCGTGATAGTAGTTCAATCGCAAACAGTAGTCTATAGACGCAAAACTCTACCATTTGCTATCTTCAGCAATAATCAACAATAAGCTTATTTGTAACTCAATCAACCACAACCCAAGATTACCATCCCCGTCCACAACAATATTCGATACCTATTCATGTAGTGCTCAACCTGCCGCGTAAGCAAGAATTGCAGGGCATTTCTGTAACTCCTCAAGATTTAAGCCCAACCTATGTTCGCGCGAGGCAACGACCTGGACGGTCCTCCCTACCACATGAGCTAGAATAGTTGGTGAAAGAGGATATTAGGATGTAAGCCCGATGACGTTTTACCAACCCCCACTCGCTGCACCGATCATGGAGAGCGCGCTGCCTAAACACACTCCAACAAGTCAACAATACGATGACTCATCGAAATGTCGCTTAACGAAGGGCGCCAATTGCCAATCGCATATAGTCAACAACCCGAAGTATTCTCGAACGCTGTCATAAAAACTTCCGCCTTAAGCTATCGACCCCCGCTCGATCCGTAGCGTAGCGCAACTCGGTATAAAACACAGTATCTGAGTTCGTGAGTGCTATTAAATAATACGAACGACACATCGTCTATTTCTTCTACATACATTTGTATTGGCACATGAACCAATCAAAAACATCTCTAACTCAAGCAATCAACATCACATAACATTGCAATTCCTTCTCATGCTGTGGTTTGCTAGGCCAATACATTGTAGTAAGTCTTCCCCGTAGCTCAACGTAATATTAGTATAACGCATTTTCATGCTTTATTTTAACTAGCATAAGACCATAAAAACAATTAAGTATGTATTCTTTATTCGCAGTTTTTGAGTTTTGCCTTTACTTTTATTTCCTTCATTTTACTGGCTTAGGGCCTACTTAATCTTATTTATATTATATCGTAATTCTTAATTGCAAACGCAAATGTGTATAGCACCTTGTCAACTCCACTCTTCTATACAATGTGATATTCTTCTTCCTTCTCCCCTACTTAACCTATGCTTTTGTTTTCTGTAGGCCTATCTCTACTTCTAGTCAATTTAAATATGGCAGTGCGTGACTCTCTGTTCACATAGACAGAGTCAGGAAACGTTTCAAACTTATTACATTAACTCAACACAACTCTATTACACTTTACACTCTATATTGTTCAAATGTAGAATCGCTTGCCTAAGCTTATTTCCTCTGGACGCATAGAAAACACCTGAAATAAATAGCTAACATAGGCGCCGACTCCGTGAATGCGAATGCACCCAGAGAGAAAGTTCAGCGTGTGCGTCGCACCCAGAAGAACTCGGACCTTAAATTCAAATATTTTGCACTTAAGCAGTAATCTCACAACTTGAGAAGTACAACTACAACAACAAAAAACCAACATTGCATAATCTCACAGTCACAGCCCGTACATAAATAAATTATTTATTTGTTATTTAAAATAATAAATAATAACACTGGAACGTCGGAAGTCACCGATTTCCAATACTTTTTCTCACCTGGTAACCCTTGACAAGAAAGCAATTTTCTTTCTCCCAAAATCCGTTAAAACTCACCTACATAAGGGAATGGGGAAGGGAGGGGGAGGGAAAGGGCTAGGAAGGAAGGAACGGAGGAACCATGCACCCAGAGACAAAAGTAAACGTCGGCGCCTATGATAGCTAATTAGATATTCAAGGCCGACCCCTCAACGTCTCTTCAGCCATGCGGAAACATTTACGATATATATATATATATATATATATATATATATATATATATATATATATATATATATATATATATATATATATATATATATATAAACAACACTGCTGTCAACCAAACTGTCAAACGTGAGCATCAATTATCCACTCAACAAAGAGGCCCATCCCAACGAAATGCCACCGCTTTCAAAAACACGTTGACACGCCCCTTCTAAAGAAATTCGTAAGTGACCCTCAGGACTTGACAACATGAAATGTTTCATCGTAAAACTAGTCGTTTGTTACGCTCGGCGTAATAAACACCATATTAGAACGTGTCAGCGCATATTTTAGAACAGCTATAATTTATTTTGGAATTACTATTGCGTAATTATTGATTAATTCGCTTTGCAATAGTGTCGTGTGCTTGAATGTGTCTACTTGGCTACGAGCTGGGCTGGCGATTGGCCGTCAGTAGGCAGTGTAGATATAATTAGTTGCTTACGCAGGTGTTAGGAGGCTCACGTGCTAGAGCGCGCGAAAGATTTACTGATAGAGTTTCTTTCAAGTTTTTGTAGAGTGCTGACTGTACATTATAAGCGTGAATTGCAAAGAAAACAAACAGTGTGAAAATTGTTCGGACTGTGTTTTCACGAAGTGTCAGCTACGCCAGAGGTTTTCAAACTTTTTGAAGCAGGGACCCCTATTCTTTTCTAGGCATAGCTCGCGGACCCAAGCGCGGCAGCCATACAGCAGCGACGCTTGCCTTTCTTGTGGCTGCCCTCATGACCTGGAATGGGCTCCCTACCACGCTCCGCCAAATACGATTGTTCATTTCACCCTGTTTCTTACTGTCCTCAAAACTGTGTTGTTCGAACCTTGAAGGGGCGCTATATGAAACTGCTTTAATGATAATAATAATAACATCAGGCGAATTGCACAAATTTCTACATGTCCAGATTGTACACAATCAGGAAATATATGGACATAATAATATACATCGCGATTACCTTGGGTGCAGAAGCTTTCATCATGTGGTGTGTAGAATAAAGCCATCCAGTCGCTGCATTGGTGTCTAAACTATTGCATTAGTGAAAATAGTTTCCAACGTCGCGACCACGCTTTTAAGGACTGTGTAGATTGTAATAGATTGATGATTGATTACACCATCTTTATATGTGGAGAGTAAGGGTGCGAGTGTTCCCTGAAACAGTTATTATTTCGGGACTTGAGCAAGTCCTTCACTCACAAATGCTCAGTGCCATCGATTGGTACTCAATCGTTAGATAGTGGCGCTTAATAAATATAGAAATACTAATACTGTCAAATATGTAGCAAGATAACTACTAACGATGCATCAGTAAAACGAAAATGCAGATTCTGGCACAATGTTTTCAGCAATCCAGACCCGAAAAATTACGAAGCTCCATGGTGCTTTGTTATTGGTGTGCATGGCAAAAATTGGGATTACTGCGACATCTGCTTGCGTAAGTCCTCAATATCGACAATATGTAAATTTATACTCTAGCATTCGCATAATGGCACCAATATCATATTAATATAACTCATCTTTTCTCCTGTAGGCCTACCATTTATAACATGATAAAGTATTGGCTTTGCTGTTCAAATGGGCAATTCAGGCTGAATTGACGCCGTTTAAAAGGTAACTTGGAGCTCACCCTTAAAATCACAACGGAATTTTCAATTAAGTTATAGGCCTATACATGTCATCAAAATGTGCTACTGCTGAAAATGTTTGGTTTCAAAAGCTAAGTCCTCTCTAGATTAACCTAGTTGCCCAGATGAATTGCTCGGTAATCGCCTACGCCTATCCTAGAAGGCCTAGAAGAACGCAGGGTGTAATTGCGCTGACTTTACCCTTTAAATTGACATATCCACTGGTGTGTGCTGTCTTAATTTGATTATGGTATCGCTGTACCGCTGGCAAATGAACACCACCGAATCTACACAACGTAAGACCTACACAGTTATCGTAACATCACTTTGATTTCTGGAATTTCCAAAAAAAAATAGCAAGGATCATGCAGGAATCGCCCATTACAATTCAAAGGTATAGAAAATAACTCCTTCGCTACTGGTGCATCTACTATACGAAGCTTGTTTTGACGTTGAATATCCTGATTCAATCAAGAAGAGAATACTACAATCATTGTGGACAGCTTATGTTGATCTAAAGGCGGCTTTGATTTGGTGTCTAACACACAATGTATCAACCGATAGCACAACTTTGCCAGTGATGTGGTCCTTCTTGCCAAAAGGCACATAGGCGCAGGCACTGGATTGGAGATGTTCTAAGACCGGGACTTTGCCAGTGACGTGGTCCTTCTTGCCAAAAGGCACATAGGCGCAGGCACTGGATTGGAGATGTTCTAAGACCGGGACTTTGCCAGTGATGTGGTCCTTCTTGCCAAAAGGCACATAGGCGTAGGCACTGGATTGGAGATGTTCTAAGACCGGGACTTTGCCAGTGATGTGGTCCTTCTTGCCAAAAGGCACATAGGCGTAGGCACTGGATTGGAGATGTTCTAAGACCGGGACTTTGCCAGTGATGTGGTCCTTCTTGCCAAAAGGCACATAGGCGCAGGCACTGGATTGGAGATGTTCTAAGACCGGGACTTTGCCAGTGATGTGACCTTTCTTACTGAAATTTTCTAGAAACTCGTTGGAGATTCTGACCCGACAAGTACACTAGTTTGGAATGGAGATACCCTTGGTAAATACCAAGATCTAGACAACGTTGCAGCCTCTTAAGAATTTCAAATATCAAATGCTCATGACTGTATGAACAGTCTTGGTCAGGACATATGGAGTATACATAATCGACTGAAAAAAGAGTGTCTACACCTTACAAGTTACCGCAGAATACAGGACACTCATGGTGGCACCTAAGAACCTAGATGCACTCCAATTAATGGTGTCCATGGAGTTCGTGTGACTCCCAGACACTGAGCACATCACCAGTGCAACAATTTTCAGACGCAAGAACCTGACTCCTGACTTGGTGCTGATTTAAACAAGAAGAATTAAGATATTTGGGAACTTCGCACGGTGCGATAACAGGCAGGGCCACGCCAGAGCTTTTCGAATCTTAATTTACTGGAAGTTCATTTACTGGTCTATTCGACCAGTATGACTACCAAGGCTCAAATGGACTCGAATAGTTGGCGCTGATGTTCACTCACTGAACTTGGACTGCACAAAGCTTGGAGACGAACCAAAGATCAGGATTATTGCTAACGATTCGTGAAAATGGCAACGATATAGAGAACCACACAATACAATACAAATGTAGTTTGATTATTCCATCCTTACAACGTTCAGAAGTGCACATTGAATCCGGGCAGCCATTAAGAGTCATATGTAGACTGGAATAGGTAAGTTTCAGTTTGTAGCGAAAGACAATCTTGCTGAGAGAGTTGCGAACATGAGGAGGTAGAGAGTTCGAGATGGAGGGATCGGCAACTGCAACTGAACGCCGGCCAAAGACAAGACTCGTACCAGGAACGACCTAAACGTCACTGATGACGATAAAAAAAAGTGCTTAAGCAATCTGCATCTAATCATTGGTGAAGATTTCGTAGCTTGCGTTGAATTGTAATTCAGTTTAAGCATGGACTCTGTTGTATAATGGCTGCATTTGCTCTAAAAAAACCTGAGCATTTCACCAATAAGAATGAACCGCTTTAGTATCCATGTGCAGAACCGGTATGGTAAACTGTGTTTTGTACTACTTGTGAGGAAGGTTGTGTTTCATCGCCATATCTCTCAATATATTATTTCATATTTTGTCGTAAAAACTTTTTATTAATTCGCTGTGTGATCTATGATTAAGATAACTTGCCGATATCCCTCCTGCTAATTAGTTGCTAGATATGACCGACTGAATTTTCGGTTCCAGAGTCACTTATCTTAAGTTAATCTCACAAAGTTCTGTTTCTTGCTGTAGGAACTTGAATAGTTTTGTCAGTAATTCTTTGATTTTGAAAGATGACGCCCAATTTCAGGTTTTAATAGTAAATCGTTTTGGTGTGTTGACTAACAACGTGAAATCATTAATCTGCTTGTAGTTTCAAGATTAGATTATCTTTTAGTTTCTTTGTAGCTATTATCTGTGCATAATTTATGCCAGAGAAATTAAGGAAGTGGTTCACCCATTTCTTCAAGCCAGCCTGCCAATACTGACTTCTGCCTCTTCTCGGACTCATGGTAAATAAACAGTGGAGCAAGAAGATGAATTGAACACATGTTGAAATTCTGTACATGGAAAACTATTTTGGAAAACTGTATCATCTGCATTATTCGCAAATTTGACTTATAACAGCGTTTAGCTCATTTGGGAGTAATTTTTTTAGGTAATTTGGGGTATCATTCTGATAAAATGCCCATTTGTGATTCTCAGCATGGCGTCCTCAACAGCTATAATTCAAATTTAATTGACTAAATTTACGAATATTTCTCAGCTTTTACGCTTGTCATCGTGTTTGTACTGCTGCTGTAATGTTTGACATTCTGGGTTTTTGGCATAATGAAGAACACATAATATTAATTGTGGAAGCTTTCAAGATGAGTAGAATGCTGGAAGTATTTAACAAGATTAAACGTTTTAGTGGACATTTCGAACTCAAAGTTGCATGAATCAGAGACGCAAATAGTAAAATATTGGAAGACAAGCAAAGACACACAATGGAAGGAACACATCGAGCAATTGTTAAACCTCGAAACACATAACGACCCAGCAGTTCCAACAAATTTGTCCGTAAACAACACAGAGGAACGGATACCAAAATCTCGACAGGAAGAGTTAGAGACGGTAAAAGCAAAATGAGAAATGATATAGCATCAAGCATGGATGGAATCACTATGGGACTGCGTCACGGAGGAGAAACAGTTGTTAAAGATATGCATATCCTTGCTATAAGTATTCAACAAGAGGAAGAAATGTCTGAAGACTAGGAAATATTGAACATCGTACCCGCATTCAAATGAAAAGGAGCTCCGCAAGACTGCACACATTTAAACTCAATAGCCTGCCGAGCATCCGAGAAATAGTTTTCACCAAATAATCATTATAAATACACATTTATAAAGAGTACGTTACTATGTCAATAAAGTGTGTCATTGTCATGAATAAATACACGGAAAATGCAGAGTATCTCAGCTTAGTCAGATGACGTGGGCAGGTATTTATTAAAGCCGTTCTTGGTGCAACACGCCAAATCGGCGCCATACCGAAAAAATGATAAAAAAACCAGAATGAAGCAGTATGTCGAGAGAGCACTTGGAGACTCGAACAAGCCAACTTGAAGCCAGAACCTCGCAAAATTGACCAAATATTCACAATGCAACTAGTGCTCGTAAAGCATTGAACACAACTAGAACATGTTAATCGATTTCCTAGACTTCACACAACCATCCGACAGCATATGGCATGATCAAATATGAAGTTAGGTGCAAAACTTAGAAATTCTGGAGATACTTATCAAACTTACAAACGACAAATTGAAAACACTGCACATCGAAGATTTTGCTTCCGGGACACTTTTACACTGGACATGCACTCAGTTCAGTTTGCACAATGTGCAATGGAAATGTTAAAGCTTAGGCATAGCTTAGATTGCTTAAGACAGGTCAGTATGAGAATTTTAGGAAAAATACTTTGATTTACGTTACGTGGAGTTGGGGTGTGCAATGAAGACTTTACTGTGGGGTCCTAAGAAAGACTGGGGGGTTAAACCCCCAACCCCCCGACAATTCTCACCCTGAGACAGGTATAAAAGCAGGTCGCAAATACACATGCTATGCCATATGTTAATTTCAGTATGTACGTATGTTGATGCATAGATAGCATCGCGTATACTTAACATTTATTGCCTGCGGGACAATTTGAAGAGAATTTCTACTTATCAATGTCACAACAATGTCGCAACAACCCCGATACATTCTGTAACATTGTGGCGAGTGTCCTCCCTCTGTATCTCATTGCACACTCTCTTATCAAACTCAATCTCTAAGCAAACTGACTCTTTCCTCTCAGACGATCACACTAATATAACTTCGCCGCCCCCTGCAACTTCTAATCTTTTTGAGCCTCCCACTGAAGCAATATTCGCTGCCCTTTTACAGTCCTGTCAAAGACAAACAATGAACTCTTGACCCAACACCATTCTGTTTAGTCAAGTAATGTTCAATCCTTCTTGTTCCTAGAATAGCAGAATAATCAACCCATTTCTATCGACCGTCAAGTTTCCTATTGTGAACATTTTTTTTTAAGTACAGTGACATTTAGTCTAGATGAGATTCTACGACGAAAAGATTTATTAGTATGCGTGTTTAAATGTTTGACTGACGGTGAATACAATATCATATTGGGCGACCCTTATTTATATGGCTAAAATATAATGCAGAACAATGTTAATTCTCAGCTTTCAAGATGTTCCTTTAAAAAAATATTGTTGCAATTTGTGAACAAGGCATTTTAATGGTTACAGGTGGCTTAACGAACCTAAAGTTTAGCCATATAGCGTAAAATGATAGAAGTCAAATAAATTTTGTTTACTATCAGTTCAACTAAGTCATGCATAAAATCTTGCTGCAATGAAACTATTGTTTATTATACAGTCTTGAACCAATACAGAACATGTTTTACCACATACCATACAGTTTACAGCACACGTTCTTGTTCTTATCGTAAGTAGCGATAATTTTCCCGATTCTGTTCGATAACTTGTAGCGCAGGTTGAAACTGTTCTTCACTCTTAAAGCGCCCTGTCTGTGCCGTGTCTTGGATCACTGTGACACCTCGTTCTGCATGATCGTTGGTGACTGCTTGTATGCGAATGATAGCCTCTGCAGTCAACCATACGGTTCCATGTATTAGGGTCTTGGCTTGGGACTCCAATCGGCATGGCCAGCGTTACGAATACATTTCTCTTCCGCATTGTCAAAAAATCAACAACAGAGTCTTCTGTTGTACCGGTGCCAAGTCGATCTCTGTGCGTTTCAATGGGTCGTTTACTCCTTCTTCCTCTGTTGATACTTTCAGCATGGCCCGTTTTATGTCAAGTCCCCCTACGGTATAAATAGATTGAGAAGGACCAATTCCTGGGAAAGGAACCGGCTAGCTTGCGTGAAGTAACTGCACTGAAATCTCGATTAAGTTACTGCAGGAAGAGCAGGTCATTCATTCCTAGCTCATTTGGAAGCCACATGTGCAAGGAACCAGTACTTGACATAAACGTGTGCGTACTGTGCACGCGATACAATCAGACTTAATATGTTCATCTGTAGCAGTCGCCGAGATACTCTTGCCGACAATTTGAACTGCGACCTGAATATCCAAATCTTGATAATGTAAATTACTTTCCACACCCAGCGAGCTTAGTGCATCCGCCCAAGGGCTTGGAAGTTTAGCCTATGATTTTGGCGTTCTTCCCAACAGACAAGTATCAATTGGATTAGTCCGCGGTAGTCGTCACCAGGTTGTTGATCCTCCAGCTGCTGCTCGCAGAATAGAATGACTTCGTCTCGCACATCGATAAGCTCAGATGTGAACAAATCATCGGATAAGGCATCGTCGTATCTTTCTTTGTCTATAATCATATATATGCCCACTATCCTTGAAACCGTTTGAAGAAGGGGATTTCGATGCGCGGCGAGGCTCCATACTTACTCCAAAGCTCGTAAACAATTCAATTTCCATAATATGGTGTTGATAACCGAAGTGTAGAAGAAGCCGGCACAGTAGCTGCGTGCGAATAACATGGACACCTGATAGTCGCAGTGCCGTTTGAAGGCCTAGGCACGCGAGGCACGTGCCTAAGGCCCGTGCAACAGGGGTACCGCGGCGGCCCAGAAACAAAGTAACAGTATTTTAAGTTCTGTTCTAAGAAGTAACAATTCTGCAAAGCAAAGTACGAACAAAAACACATTTTTAAACAAATGTCTGCTGCGGTCTGCATTTTTAGTTAAATATAATTATTGGCAATAAGCGCAGAGCGCTATAGAAGTTAGACTGAAATAAATCAAAGACATCAGTAACATGCCTTTGGTAAGAGCATTCTTTATTTGACGTTTAGATATTGGACAGATAACGGACCTATGTATTAGACTGTATTGGTAAACGATGGTCTGTTGCATTTGGATATTACAGCATTTGACGGAAGATATGCAAGAATAATAGGGTCTCATACCGCTGGAGTCACCAGGATCTCAGATATGAATAATCTAGCTTGCATTCACTGGTGTATTACCATGGGGTCCTGCGTGGCGGTGGTCGTGCGTCATAGCGGAAAGCAATGTTTTTTCCAAACAAGACTCGATGGGCATAAAATAGTGGACGAGCATTTCGACCACTACGTTATCAAGCGCGCCTGCTCGTTCAAAGGTGAGTACGACTGAACTGTATTCATCTTATTAATGAAAAGCAATCAAGAACGTTATATGTCTTAACAATTATATCTGCTGTGACAAATTCAACCACAGTTGTTACCTAATTGTTTACCTCAGAATTATCTAGTGGGAGCAGAGCATGAAAATCAGTGTCTGGTCCGTTCTCGATTAGAAGAATGATTGTACATAATGATACCTTAAATCTTCGTATTAAACATGCTTCTTACATCTCTTTTTCCAAATGCATTCTATTTTTACATATTCTTAAAGAAATCGTATGCAAACAAAGAATTCGAAATGATAATTTCTGCGCTTTGTAGATCCTATGGCAGACAAACGTTTTGATATAGATTATAGATTGTTCTTGTCTAGATTGGCGCTATATAATTTATTCTCTCAAACTAAAAAGAATCCCTGCCATTCGACTTTCCCAGCTAAAGACTTTCCGAACTGTTATATGAAAAACTGTCTTAACGTGGTTTCCGTTGTCGGACAAGCCCGCCGACTTACGAGAAAGGTTAACTAGACAGGGGCCTAATCCTACTGACTATGGCTTAATTGGTAGGCTGGCATAGGTAACGTTTGGTACCAGCGCCGGCCGCAAGGGTGCGCGAATCAGTGTTGCCACTCTAGTTTCAAAGATAACCTCGGATTTCCTTCCAAAAAACCCCCAGAAATACCCAGGTTCTATAAATACAACACCCAGATTACTGCAGATTTTGCAAAAATATGTCCCGATATACACATACCAAAGCCAAAAATCCGACAAAATCCCAGCTGTGGCAACACTATAGTGCGAACCGTGCGGTCGCATAAGGCCCGCAACTTAGGGGGGCCCGAAAATGTCACAGAAAATTAACATGAACAAGTGATTAGCAATGAAAAACAATTTGACTAATGTCATGGAGGACATCACATGACACTATACTCTGCACAAGGTCCGAAATATCCTAAGGCCATCGCCAGCCGACTTACGAAGGAGGTAAAAAAAAGTAGATAATACTACAGTACTGACTTTAGCTTAATTGGTGCTGACATAGGTAATGTTTGGTAGAGCAGAGGCCTAGTATGGTTGATCTAAAGATTAGCAATTATTGTGTAATAGGCCTAGTTGTGCTATAGTTCTGATTTTATTAGCGATTGGACAATAAAAGTTTTCATTTCAACTGAAAGACTTCTTTACTATATAGAATTGTTTACAGGGCAATCTATTATGGCCAATAATACTATGGATTTAATTACTAGGAAGGTGGGTTATAGCCACTGCCAGGAAAAACATTTGCTTCTGTGAATCAGCGTTCTGCTTCTTTCCAACGCAAATCTTTTACTAATAGGGCCTACTTTTAATGTCTGCTCATTGACTTGGTTCCTTTTCCTGCTCAAACTTCCAGCCATACTTAAACAAGTCCAATTCTTTTAGTTCCTTGTCAATTTTTTAAATCTCTGTTCTTACTTTTGACAGTCTTTCATCTTAGTTATTAACATTCTGGGATCAAGCCGCTTGCCATGTAGGTTGAGCAGAAAACAATTCCCTCAATTATTAGAACAATTCCCTCAATTAGCAAATTTTCGTTACAGTTATCGTTAGGGAGAATTACACTGATATTAAGACGCGTTGTAAAAATTTGCTTAGAGCTTCGAAAGGCTTTGAAAAATGGGAGCATTCAGCTTCAAGAATACACGACGCTCCATATTCAGCGACATCCAAAGCGAACATAGGCTGTTAGTTGTAGCGCACTTTCACGTTCTCATATTTGTCGATATTTCACTTTTCAGTCAATCAATCAATTAATCAATCAATCAATCAATTAATCAGTCAACTTTTCAGTTTGTCGTAACGAAAAAACGATGAATTTTCGTTAGTGTTATTCTCGCTATAGTTATAGTTATGGTTAATGATTTTTTTAGTTACAGTAACTTATGGTTATCGGTAACGAAATCATTTTATTTTCGTTGCTGAACATTTTCGTTTGCCGTTAACTTTTCGTTAACGAGAATCATACGGTCCCTGCGCTAAAGACTCGAAAGTTGGAGATTTGCTCGCCGGAACTTCATCGTCGTTCACTCTCTCCGAAGCCTCGCTCTTCACACGCTCGCTGGAGTCTCGCTGTAACGCTGGAGATTCGTTCGCTGGAGTTTCATCGTCGTTCGGCTTCTCCGGAGCCTCGCTCTTCGCTCGCTGGAACTTCATCGTCGTTCAATCTCTGGGTTGGACACACAAAGATGATGAGCATTAGCATTTTAACCCAAAAAGACCTTTTGCCACACAATCTAAGCCGGGCTTTCCCTGAGTACATTGACTGAACGATAATAATTATTGTGTTATTATTATAGTTCTTATTACTATTATTTTGGCCGAGGTAAATTATTATTATTATTATTGTTGTTGTTGTTATTATTATTATTATTATTATTATTATTATTATTATTATTATTATTATTATTATTATTATTATTATTATTATTATTATTCAATTATTCTGGCTCTTAAAAAATGTACAAAGTAAATAAAATCACGTCCGGAACGGTTATAACTTGTCAAGTTCCGGCGGAGTAAAAGTGCCATAAAAGGCGACGTCATTGATGCGGATAATGGCAATTACAAGACGTTGGAAGAGATAGCTATTTTCTTTGGGGCTCCAGAAATCTCAGTTAGGCAGCTCCCAAGTCTTTTATAGAATTCAGACCATTGCTGTTGATAGGAATTATGGTCTTGAATGCCAAAACAGAAAGTGGTATGTTGAGAGGAGTTAACTGTATTTAAATTTTTCTGGATGCCGACAGCTTTAAATTATTCTATTGCTGTCTGGGTGCTGATATGGCCGTTTTCCGCAAATAAGAGGGAGCTTATGTGTGTGTTGCTGTGAGATCCCAGCTGAGGCTGCGGCCCATGCGCCAAGGAATCAGAGTAAACCCATCAGTTCGGTTGTCCTTCGTTCCACGCAGGCTCTTTAATATTTGGAAAACCAGCACTTGTGAGGCACTTGTGAGGCACTTGTGAGGCACTTGTGAGGCACTTGTGAGGCACTTGTGAGGCACTTCTGAGGCATTTGTGAGGCGCTTGTGAGGCACTTGTGAGGCTGTGATTGATCTTGTCATTGAGGACTCGACCAGGGCCAAAACCGTAATAGAATCCACGCTATCTTTCATTAGTGTCCCCAGGAACAGTTATACCGCCCGCACTTCTTTGCAACCAGACGAAGACAGACAGCAAATCCTACCAGTCTTGTTGGTAAGACCTTAAACTTCGAGACCAAGGCCAAGACTTCGACTCTCAAAACCAAGACTTTGAACCTCAAGACCAAGACCGAGACCAAGACCCAAAAAATTCACAATCATATCCAGACTTCTATTCCTAACTGGAGAAATTGTCAAATCGGACTAAGCTTATTCGCTATTTTAATGAAAACATGGGTCTTTTATTTTTATTCCAGCAAAACAACTCTAAATGCATACTGCAGAGAATTCCGAATTCATATAAGCTTACACAAAAGTCCTTTATGTGAAATGTTATTCCAAATGCCTGTTGCATTTTATAAAACCAAGTTTTACGATACAACTTTTCTGACCAAGAGGCCACTTGTGAGGCCTCATAAAAATTTCGCCATGTGAAAACAGTTTTACAGTCTACAGCTGTTGAAGTCACTGGTACACACAGCAGATTTTCAAGCACTGGAAGTAAATATACAAATCGTGAGTCTTGTTTAAAGTAAATGACCGGAAATCAAAATAATTGTGCAAAACAACACTAATTAAAGCCTCATTCACGTCGTGCAAATACTAAAGCAAGTTTATTAGCAATTATTTGATAATTTCTAAAATTCTTAAGTTTTGTTAAATGACTTTTCATATTGACAGTCGAGTCTTGGTCTGGGTCTTGCACTAAGACTTTGAGGGTCTAGGACATTTCCCTCCGGACAATTCCCCGGGCACGCTTGACCAGTTCCTTAGAGGGAGTGGTGCTAGCTCACTTGCTATATATAAGTGGGTTTTGAAAGGGATCGGGGAGCTTGGCGTTTTCTGTTCTTCTGATCACGTGGATCTTTCGAGTCTTGGCCTGCCAAGTCTCCAGTTGTACTTAGAGTTTTCAGCTACGGCTTTTTGTATTTACTCTTGGAGAGTTTTCAGCTAGGTTTTTATGTATTCACTGTAGAAGAGTTTTCCGCTACGGCGCTTAAGTTTCAACTCTTCGTCTGTTGATGGTGGTAGAAGTTACTGGCTTGGAGCAAAATTTGGCTTTCGGCGCAACAGCGTTCTTATAAAAATTAATAGCCTCGAACTGCGCGTCATTGTTGTACTTCTCGTACAAACTAGGATGACATATTGCGCAGCGTGGAGGATTTCAGAGCGTGGTTGTTTGCAGCCGAAGCCAGACAGGAAGGAAATACAATTCTTAGGTCACCCGACGAATGTCCAATGCTCCAGCCTTAACCGGAAGAGAACCCTTAAGTCATTGGTCATCTGAAAAGGTAAGATTTATAATTGAGCTAAGGCTCTCGCGTTGGAAAGCGTCATATCTATCGAGAAAAGGATTCCATTGCATGGCAGGCACTGTATAGTGTGCAGTAATTCAGGAGACTGAGTCAACGCCTGAGAAGGATGTGAGCATTGGGCTTGGCGATTCTTTTTAATCTTGCAAATGCTGAAGTTCTGTACACTGAGATTCAAGATAGATTCTAAGGTAGACAGTGGAGATCCTAGCAAGGAATCCTTTCTGACCAAAGTCTCGAGAACTGGTCGGGGATTATGAATGTTACTGGCAAAGAAGATTGCAAAATAGGCACGCATTATGGGTGATTTTGACGCGGCCCCAACAAACTACATTCGCGTTCCATCGGGTATCAATAAACCAAAAAACCCGAGGCAGGTCATCTGCCACTCATGGAATGAGAGTCACGCCATCTGGACGTATCCAATAATACCCGACGAATCCAGATGGTTCCTTTGTAGCGCGGAAACCGGCCTTGGTGAGGCCACCCCAGATGATTCCTTAATAGGGCGTGTCTGGCTGTCCGACTAGGCCCAAGGCTGCATGACAAGCCGTTTGAGCTCAGCTTCTGGACGGCCACTTAACAAGCGTTTATGGTGCAAACGAGCCAAAGAAGTCCGCATGCGGTGAGGTGACTGCCTTCAGCCTGGCATAATGTTAATCAACTGGCATTGAAATTTGTAAAGCTGCTAGGTCTTCTTGAATAAAAGGGTGGTCCCAACCATACGGCTTATAGAAGAGGATTTTTCATGGAATGGAGTACCCGAATCAGTTAAACACTTGTGGCGGAAATTTGTCCTTCTCTTCGCCGGGGTATATATATATACCGTATACTGAGTACTCCCAAGGCCAGCCGAGTGGTTAAGAAGGCCCGGGACGTGTACGCGTAGATAAGGCCTCCGATGTCGTCGAAGGACTTACAAGTTTACTTACCACCGATCGACTCAACAACTGACAAGACCGAATAATACTTGAAGACGTTTTCTTATCACAACGAAAGATCACGAATAACTCAATATTTCCATATGATTGTGAAACAAAACACTTCTCGTGCCAGATAGAATAATCCGTCTATTTTACAAATTTTATCGCTTACACAATTCACATTCGCAATACTCGATCACTAATCGCCAG
Organism: Allolobophora icterica; assembly: GCA_963556255.1. Taxonomy (NCBI): domain Eukaryota; kingdom Metazoa; phylum Annelida; class Clitellata; order Crassiclitellata; family Lumbricidae; genus Allolobophora; species Allolobophora icterica. Next base: position 20,975,751 of record OY744606.1, read on the forward strand.
AAATATCTCAACACTATCTCCACGATGGCCAATAACTCGTTACTATCTCTACATTTACTCCGAGATGCCCCACCGATGTACAAGAGATTCGCTACTAAGGTTTCTAACGCATCTCCTCTCTCTGGGTGCCTCAACGGAGATAAATAGACTGGGGTTTCTAACGCATCTCCCCGATGAAGGCAAGAGGCCCCTTTTATACTATTTCCGAGGCCTCACGGAGGCACGATGCCTCACTGAGGCATAGGCCCCAGCGGGGCATCAGACCCCGGGCACTAAGCCTCACTGAGGCACAAGTCCCCAGTGGGGCATCAGACCCGACCCCGAGGAGGCACTAGGCCTCACGGAGGCACAAGTCCTCAAAGCACCCGTTAACCTCATCAAAGGCCCACTGTACTCAGTTATCCTTACCCCAACTTCTGTAGCGCCTAATAAATGAAACTTCCACTGTCCAGTTCCGCTACACACTCCTCTTCAGCCATTACAAGAGAGTCATCTTGAGCATATTATATTTAGACAGGAAGGATGCTTGAAAAAATGCCTTATCTGCGGCGTAAGCTAGACAGACGAGTAGTGCTGGCACTACTCGTCTGTTGAACATATAACTGGGCGATGTTGAACATATAACTGGGCGTCGTGGGCGATCTAATGTTTCGCGATATTATTACCCTGCGATCTTTTGTGTGGCAACTTTTAGTGCGCGACCTTTTCAGTCGCGATCTTTGTGCGCGACCTTATTGATGTAGGCCTATACCGACGCGGTCTTGGTTCAGTATAAAGTTCGTTGTTTGAAATTTCACTGTCGTGCTTGTTAACTGAATCTGCGATTAGATGGATAGGCCTACTATGTCTCTGGTCATAGCTATCCGCACAACCGGATCGGATACGCCGTACTTATGCCCATAGATTCTTGGATCCTCTGCGTAGACCCAGAGAGGATGAAGCGTTACTTTTCGTAATTATGTCTTGAATTCGATCGGCCAATGCTGATGCCGCCTGATGCCGACCGCGCCTGAAAAGTCGAATGCGTTGGCGCAGAAGGAGCCGCAGGTGCGGGGTCGTGCACGGTGGATCGCGTATTATCACAGTCGTTTTATGGATAGGGAAGCATAGGTCAACAGCTGTCTTAATCTGTAGGTAGAACTGGGCGAAGGCGTCTCTGATATCCACGTCTACAGCTTCGGCGTCCCACGTAAGATTTTCATGCCACAAGCGCTTGGAAGTGTTTACTAAATGAAAGCGCCGCAAGAAACAAAACAAGAAGAACAGATGGCCAACACAAAGAAAGGGAAGAAAGAAGAACAAAAAAAGAAAGATGAAAGAAGCCTCATAAAAAAAAATTAAAGGACGACGAGAAAAAACGATGATGACACAGAGGATGATGATAATGATGCTGATGATGATAAATATTCCAAGCTATGCATTCAGTGTGATTTAGACTACGAAATTTGACTAACATTAACTAACATTTGATCTAACATTAACTTCATAGCGCATTTTAACGTGAACCATTTGTTAGCCGGAATGTAGCTGCAAAATATTAACAATTCTAACAGAAGGTTCAGCACACTGTTTATAGATATTGCCGAACTAGACTCTGTTTACTGCAGTTCCGAGAGACTTCTTGCAGTAAATTTGAAAGCGTTTAGATGCCTAAAACTCAGACCCAGGTTTCGAAGCACTGAGGTCTGGTAAACAAACATAATTATTCAAGCAGGGGAGTGCTAGTCAAATTTGGGCTCAGTTTTCAATGATAAGTCGATGAAGCTAAAATATACCAATAGTCATCTAGCAAGGGCCTACAAGAGCATAGGCCTACAAAATTTGGGGCACTACTACAAGTTAGGAACAATGTAAAGCAATTTTTTCTGCTGATCCAAAAGCGCTTATTTAGAATCAGTTTCAAGCGACGCATGAGTGTGATTTGTGTCTTTGACTTGATCGCACTTGCCGCATGCTATAGCACACATCCCCTATCAGTAAATACTTTCTTACAAAGTCTCATCACTGATTATATAAAATGTCCGCATTACTTTGAAATCTTTCCTTCCACAACCTTTTGTAGAAATTCTGTGTTATGTTTTATTTCAGGAGAGAACTCTCGTTTCATCTATTATCCTGAAACTCCAACTACTAGTCCTGATACTCAAACCACCGGAAAGGAGATAGAATGCGAAGCCGACTGCGCTGTACTATCATACTGCGTCGTGTTCTATAGGAACAAAACTAGTGGAAAGTGCTTCTATTTCGGCAACCTTACTGGCCTACAGTTGGTGTTAAATCACAAAATTTTTTCAGGATTCTTAATACGATGCGACGCAGCGTTAGGTGAGTACTTTCTATGAATCCTTTCTAACCTGGAAATTTCCCTATTGGCCGCTATTGTATTACAAAACAATAAACCATGGAACCATTAATCTGTAACGGCTCTCACTATTTCTTAAAACTCTCGCTTTTCCTTAGACTTTCAGCCCATCTTATTTCGCACTCTGCAGCTGAATTTGCCTTAACTGAAAACTACTTACAAGTTCCTTACTCAAAGAAAAATCACAAATCAAGGCAAGGAAGCACAAAGCGATAGCTTTATTTATGTACTATAAATATGAACACGCTACTGCCGTAACAGCAACTTCTACATTAACTTTTGCACGGATAGCCTATTAAGTGGGCAGTAAATTCTACATTAACTTCTGTACGGATATTAATTGCACAGATTGCAGAATATACGCTGACAACATAGGCGTAGACTCTGGGGGGTCAGCCGGGGCACGTGCCCCCCCAATAATTGAGGAGCCGGGGCAATGCCCCCCCAAAATCGAGAGGAGAATTTCTTCAAATATTAAAATGTTATGTTTCAATACAGAAAAATTTCTTCAGAAACAGAAAAACAGAGACACAGAACTGAAATACTATTAGAAATCCATAATGGAAACAAAGATTTATTTTTATCTTCAATATCTTCAATGTGAAAAACCGAAAAAACAACAACAAACAACGTTTCATCTTGAAAAAACTTTTTTTGCACCACTGGTCCAGACCCCATGCCCCACCAATATTTTGCCCCACCAATATTTTGCCCCACCAATATTTTGGACAAGTTTACGCCAGTGGCTGACAAAACAAATATATTGTTCACGCCTTCATCTGTTTGTCAACATCAAGTTCGCAAGTCGACACGCGTCAATTTACATACACAGAACAATTAACAATTGCGCAGTTAATTAGAATTTCAAGATATCCACTGTATCTAATGGTCAACAAAGCTACATCGATTTTCACAGTTCACCTTCGCACCTTATGTTTCGTCCGAACTCAGTAAAATTAATATAGCAGTTAAATTTGCAAACGATATTTGTTTAATGCGCGTGGAATCAGTAAACTGTGCAATTAGAATCTGCGCAGTTACGTCTAACATCTCTCAACGAAACGCTGCCAGTCACTAATTCAGAAATCGCTCCCACACGACCTTTGTCCATTCTTCAAGTGCGCATTGTCGATGTAACAGGTCATTTAGTACATCAACTTCTTGTATCTATGATGAGGAGAGGTCAAACAAAATTAATGGTTCATGAATCAGTGTTTTATGGTCAGTTTTCTGAAGTGAAAACACGTGAACATAACATTAAATTATCGTTAACATGACCTGGGTTTGCAAAAGGACATAAGAAAGTGATGTAGTTCTTGTTACGTCCTGAGTCAGCAGCTGGAAATACTGTTCATGTGCTGCTGATTTATGCACACGATAGCCGACTGAAATTTTGCTGAAACATGTGACAGCCGAAGTAGTTTGTAAAGCTTTGTTAGAACTAGTTGTCAATGCGAGTGTCCCTTCTGTCATCACGAGTAATTGAAATACTAATAGTAGGCCTACTGCTAGTTTGACTGGGGTGTTTTTACATTGATGAATTGTAACCTGAGGTTTAACACACTTGGACACCAGGAGAGTCATTAGGCATAGTGGAAAGGTGGAATCAGTTTTTTAAAATGATTCACTATTTTATTTAGGAAACCCGAGACAGTGGCATGATTTACTACCATTCAGAGTATAGGATTTGAGAGAAGTGCCCAATGCAACAACGGGTGCGGCACCCTATTAACGGCTTATCAACATATACCATATGGTCCTTTGGCCATTTTGAAAGAAACTTGGCCTAATAAAATTCGGATTCATTGCATAATCTATTTTTAAACTTTAGTTACCAACGTTTCACTTTCTATATATTTATTTCTCTCTCCTTTTCGCTACCCTCTCCTTTGTTGCTTCTGTAATGCGTCCCACTTCTTTAAGTTGTGCTTCTTTCAATGCAAATTTTGTTTGTTCTAGTTTTACACTTTCCTGTCTTCCCGCTTCTGCCCGCTATAAATTTCATCTTTGACGTTTCAGTTCTCATTTTCTGCGCGATCCAACTCTAACAGTCGCGCTTCTTCGTTTTCTTCTTCGCGTCTTTTCTCGTCAATCTGCTGTCGACGTATCTCTTCGTCACTTCTCCGTTCCTTTTCAAACTCAATCATTTGCTCCAATCATCTCTGTTCAGCCTCTTGTCCATCTTTACTCTAATGTTCCAATTGATTTTCAAACAGTTGCCCTTGCAGCTGAAATACTGCCTTACGAGCATGTTCTGTGTTTTCTTTCATTCTCTCAGTGAAGGCGTAATTCTTCCTGTGTAATACGTTCTGCTTCATGTCTTACACGTTTTGCTATTCCTTCTTTCTCTCCCTGAAGACTCAATTCTTCTCGTCTCTGTGTCTTTTCCATCTTTTCGTCATTATCTTCCACTGCATCATCACCTTCATAGATTATAGGTACAGGTGGTATTTCATTAGCCTTTTCTACAGCGCCTCTAACGGCACATTCTTCTTCTGCTTCTTCTTCAACCATACTTCAGCGAGTGCTTGAAACATATCTTTCAATTGCCTTTCCTTAAAACCAGCCTTCAACAAAAGCTGTTTAATTCGTTCAGAAGCCATCTTCTTTATTTCTGCTTGTTTTTCGGCACTTAGCTTCTCCATCTTACTTCATAACTTCGGGGGATTCCAATCTTAAAAATCACGGACTATTGTGTATGAATTATCAAAGCGTTTGTAATTTTTTGGTTGAAACGATATTTTATACCTGACCACTGACCAGACGGTTCGTTATCGTATATTCACCTTAAAGCTCTTTATTAAAATTGAACTCGATCCTCGTTGAAACCGTGTCTCTTCAACAGCTTCAAAGTCTTTGCAGTTTCGTATCCTCAATAACGTTGACGGTGCGGTAGCCTCGTATTCCACCGCCGCCATCAAATGTCAATTTCACTTTTCTCCTCAATTGCTCTTGCTTTCCTTCTCCGTAAAATCACCAATCTGGACACCTAAACATTACTCCACAGAAACTCTGCTTGCGTCTCTATACAATAAACTGGTCTCTGCCGTCAGCCATCAACAAGTCTCCTGCCTCTGTCTTCTTGATACTTCTAACGCATTTGACACCATCGATCAGTCTCCTCCTTAAACGACTATCTTCCTGGTTTGGCGTCTCTGGCACTGCTCTACTCTGGTTCCAGTCCTTCTTGTCTTTCCGACCCTCCTCTGTTAAACCTCCAACCACTGATCGCAACCCCTCCCTCTCTCCTGTGGTGCCCTCAAGGCTCCGTCTTGGATCCACTCCACTTCATCCTGTATGCCACACCTTTAAGCCATCTCATAAAATCTTCCTCTGTTGACCACCATCTTTACGCAGATCACACCCAACTCTATATATCCTTCTCCCCAAGCTCTTTTTCCACTTCCATCACACAATTACTCAGCATGGTTAACCTTATCTCACAGTGGATGTCATCCAATTTCCTCCGCCTTAACCCTTCCAAAACTGAATTAATCATCATAGGCCTTCCTGATCAAATCAAGAAAATCCCTGATCCTTCCATACACCTATCTACTGATTCGTCTTCTCTTACCTTCACCGTTGACTCCCCCGTCCGCAATCTTGGTATTGCTTTTGATCCACAATTCCACATCTCTCCTTCTCTAACCACATATCCAACCTGATTCATGAACATTCGTGACCTTCGACGCATCCGACCTATGCTTAACCTTTAAACTGCCTCCCTTGCTACCTCCATTGTTCATTCAAAGCTTGACTATTGCAATTCCTTCCTCCTTAACCTTGAATCCAGCCAAATCAAGCGTCTCCAACTTATCCAAAACTCACTAGCCAGAGCTGTCACTAGAACGCCTAAACATCATTCATTCATGCATTCATTCATTCATTCGGACATTTATGTAGCGTCTCTTCAAGGCGGCCACTCAGAGGCGCTTCCAATTCCAGCACGACTAAGCAGTACAGTTTTTAATCTAGTATATAAGGAATCAGATAAGGTCCTATGAAACAAGCGCATCATCATATCCTCCCATTCTCAAATCACTCCAGTGGCTAAAAAGCCCAGAGTGAATTCACCTCAAAGTCCTATAACTAACCTACAACTCCCTACAATATTCCCAGCCCGTGTAACTCCGTGATCTCTTCACCATCCAGGATATTCGCTCCACCCGATCACCTTTCCATAACAGTTTTTATCGACCCCCAGTCACTGCTCATCTCAAGTTTTCCAACTGAGCCATATCCAACACAGCACCACGCCTCTGGAATGATCTCCCCTCTGAATACCGCAGATTCTCCGTTCCTCCATCACTGCAACCCGTCCTCCATCCTCCTCTTCATACTCCTCTCTCTATCACCCCGGGCTTTCCACTCAAAATTAAAGCCTCACCTTTTCAAGTGCTCCTACCATGACTCATCTGATCATCCGCCTTCAAATTATTCTCGCCCTAAACGACACCTGCTTTGACAGCTGCTCTTGATCTGACCCTCTGGAAGCCGAACTCGGACCACTCTGTGGAAACCCCTCTGATTTGATCTGACCCTCTGGTAACCAGATTCGGACCTCTTTTGGACAACTCTATGGAAACCCCTCTGATTTGATTTGGCGTTCTGGAAACTAGACTCGGACCTCTTTTGGATTACTTTCTGGAAACATCCTCTGATTTGACGTAGCGCTTGTGAATAGGCTGGTGCCCTGCGCTTGGTCTTCGAGTGGCGCTTTAGAGGTTTGGAGATTACGATTACGATTACGATTGCTTCTTGTATCATATTAGGTAATTCTATGAAGCAATTATTTCACATTCCACTTTATAAGAGAAACACAGAAGTCCACTATTAAATAAGTACTTATTAAATCCTATTTAAAATTACATAATAATAGTGATAGAAGGGGCAATTTTCAACGGGTGAGACTGATTCGCAGATGGGAGAGATTCCATTTCAGTGGAGGAGACTTTGTTTCGAAACAGAGTCTCGAGGGAGACGTCATTTCAGTCCGGGCAGCGTCTGTTCTGGGGAGACTATTCGTTACACTGGGTCCATGCCTTGCACTCCAAGCAAATGCGTAGGCTCCTCGTTTAGCGCAGCCACAACCTCAAGCAGCTGGCTCGAGGCCGACCGTTCCGAGGACTTTCGGGCAGCAAGAAGCAACTTCCTGACGTACTGGGTACCGAAGAGACTTTCACGCAGTGTCTGATTGAAGCATTCAACGATACCTTGTTGGCGATGGTCACCAGCCTGTACGCGTGTCAGATGCACACCATGCTTGGCTAGCAACTGGGTAATGACACCCATAAACTCGCGGCCACGGTCGACCTGGCGGAATCGAGGCCAAGTCAATGGGTCGCACTCGTAGATCCAGCCCAAAGCCGAGGCGACTTCGGCCGCCCTCTTTGTTATCAATCAATGGTTCAGCCTCTGTTTCGTCAGGTGACATCAACCACAGTCATAGCGTACTTGTACGTCTTGCGACCCACCTTATCATGAGGCAGGTACAGCAGGTCGGCTTTGTGCATGGCGTTAGGTTGATCCTCGTCGAAGATTGGACGTTGTATGAGCGTAGCAGGGCAGATAGATCTATCACACTGCTTACTTATTGGCCAATCATGAGCATTATCGTCGGAAACCTTAGCAGCCGAGGCTAGCTTCTTCACCGCTGTCTTGCCTCACCAGTACCGCTTAGGGATGTAAAAAGTGTAGAAAGGTGGTGAACTATTTGACGCCTTCACGGCATATTTCAATAAAGTCAGAAATTTCCATCACGCATGTGGTAGTGGGCAAACAATTGCCTTCATCAAAGTCACCATAGCTGTTTTCATGACAAAATTTGCCCTTAGCTGAAATTACATTACCCTTGACAGTAAGGTTATCATTACCAAATTTACGACTCTAGGAATGTTGCTATATTTATTATGAATATTTTTAGTGTCTTTGTGCTCTATTTCAACAGGAAAACTGTAAAAAAATATTGATCACTAACTGGTCAATCCAAACACCGGTCTCCACTTAAGAACTGCCGAAATGTCCCAACCGTAAGAGTTAATGTCTAAAAGCTAACGGGTAACCTATCCGATTTTCTGTAAAAATCTATCAGCTGTTAACATGCTGTATTTTCCATTTTAAAGCACTTTGTTACATATGTACATTGTGCAAACCTACAACTCGATACCCAACGTCTCTGGCACCAACTACAGCCCCGACAGTGACGCGACGTAAAATGCGATCACGTTGCCTGAAGGCAGATACGAGCTCCCGTAGATCAACGCCGAAATCCAAAGGTGGCTCGAAGCTAATGGCGACCCAGGCGCTGTCGTCTCGACTGGAATGATAAACCAGTAGATTACCGTGACTGCTATAAATGCAGCCCAGACGGTGTAGGTGGTGATGCCAACTGGGATTACGACATCCCGATACCCCCCGCCGAGTTGTTGGCCGCGGGGTCTCAACTTCATATCAACTTGTAATGCCAGACTGCCGCAGCTGCAGCATCTGTACGGCCGCCGGAACAATGGACGCGAGCACGTGGAGACTCTTCTATTAACCCCCGCACGGTATCCTTGCTCACTTTGCAGACCACCGCCGCGTTCGCCTCATTAGACCGTAGGTTTCGGAAACTACACTGTTCAGTGATAGCAGCGGTAATGCCACGGTTCGCGTTCTGCGCCAGCGTCTACCACTAGAAGCCCGGTTGACATTTTCAACAGGCCGTTTGATGCGGACAAATTAACATCCCAAATTTCCGAGTTGAGGCTAAAAAGATAGGTGCTGAAGCGGAAACGTTGAACGTGACCTGCTGCTGGAGATTCTATAGCAACCATATCTTTGTTGAAGTTTTACTCCTGTCGCTGAGCCAGACCATCTCGCATGATTCACTTGACCAAGAACTGCCAACGGCTGCAAGCAATGAGTTAGAGGTTTTGCCTCATCAGCCATACAGTGTCCAATGGATCAAGCGAATAGGAGATCAAGCGCCGAATCATCATCATCAGAACCTCGAGTATGCAGTCGAATGATCAAAGGTTGATTATGGTCACGCAATTTATGCAGAGCTAACATTTTCCCGCCTTAACCAAACGCAGTCTAACTTAAACGCTGCGGCTCGTCTGATTGAAAGTAGGCCTAAACCTAAATTTGGGCATATATAAAGCTACACTGATTTCATTCGGGGGGATTTAACAGATTGCTGATGCATAAACGCATTGAGTTTAAGGTCTTAACGCAATGCTTAACTGTGCCTCATCCAATGCCAGGGAATTTCATATCTCAGTCTCATCGATTCCTGACCATCGATATCTTCGATCTGCTGCACGAGATGACCTGGTTCTTCTTCTGTGGTCTTTCTAGAATAGGAACCTAGCGTCTTCCGATATGAGGTCTTTCGTCTTTTCTGACATCCATTCCTTAAGCGCATGAGGACCATTTTATTCGATCCTGGGTTTCATCGTTATGTCGGAAGCACCTTTTAAGTGCATGTTGGGGAGGCGCTATATAAATGTGCGATTATAATTAAAATTACAAATAGACATTGTGTTTCGACTGATACACACCAGAAGGCGTTTGACTACTTAATGACATTATTGTATTGTATTTTAAAACTTATAAAGCGCTTCTACCCAGTGTCCACCAATCAGAGGCTCGAAAGTCCTTGGGAGCAAAGGCAAGTTTTAAGACAACGAAAAGCTGTGGCAGGACCACCATATAGTACTGCAGTCCTAACCGAAGGAGAAAGCTGATTCAACAATACTAACAAAGGAACTAGACTGGACCATCGCCGTTCTCACTCAGGGAACAAGTAGGCCTAAGTCAAGTCGATCAGAGGATCGAAGAGGGCGAAGGGAGCTAGCTGAGGCGGGAAGACTTAATGAGTCACAGAGGTATTTAGTAGTAAGTACCAGGTAAGATCGGCAAATATGGATAAGTACTTATAGGTTTATTTTCGAAGTGTGTCTCTTGTGTCTGAAATTTTAACTCGAGAGCTTAGATTTCGATCTAGCATGAACAATTCTATCATGTTAGTATGTTCTTTATGATTCAGTTGAAGTTTAGGCCTCGGTAAGATGAAAGCTGATCTAATTATCGAGAATTGTGAATCGGAGAAACCAGACTAATTGCGAATAAATACATTCTTAACAGAATAAGCTCACTGCAAATCGAAGCAAAAACAACATCTGCGCTTCTTCTCGTAGAAACAGACCACATTATTTTGTAAAGAAAACATTTTAAATAGTTACTAAGGTTATGAAGTACACTCTGACAACGGTTTTGTATTATGAACTGGCGTATTCATATATTGCCTTTGATGTTTAAATTCGTAGAAAGAGTACCGCCGCCGCCCGCAGATATCATAGAAACGCCGGAAGAAGAAACAAAGGAACCTAAAGTTAAAACGATCGCGGCTGGTAAGTTCTAATTGCAAAGAAAAAGCTAGAAATGGTATGTATATCTGATTTTGACCACGTACAATGCGCCGTAAGGAGCCTTTAGCGGTTATAGAATTGAAATCGTACATATAGGCCTAAACCAGCAAATAACGAAAGCCAAACATAAAATTGATCATCTGTGTCGTAAATGTGATTTCAATATTTAATGTTTTAAAGCAAAGCACATTATTAAAAATAACCACTCTGAAAATATCAGGTATAAACGTACCTCTTTAGTCTTTATACAATTTGACGTTAAATGAGTAATCGTGAATAAAAAACATGACAAGTTTGTCGGTCGCTGGGCACAGGTTGAGTGGCGCCGTGGAAAGTCCTGAATGATGATGATGATGACGATGATGATGAATAACATAAAGATAAGAAGCATAATTGCACATTGACGCTATCTGAATTTAAAGAAACATGAGATTTGTGTTTAATCGCACAATGATGCTGTCATAGTTATTGCATTAGCGCAACGGAGTGTAGAGTGATTAGATGCTGATTGCTGTTCGTACTCAGCATCTGATGCTTCTGTTTCAGTGTCCCACTTTATTTGGCCACTCTGAAAATATCAGATATAAACGTACGTCTTTATACAATTTGACGTTAAATGACTAATCGTGTCGGTCGAATAACATAAGATAAGAAGCAGCTTTGTTTGGACGCTGCTGAAATCTCGAGTTGAAGACTGCGATTACATTGGACAATAAATTCAATTCTGTAAAAGATTTGCTTCCTGAAAAAGTTATGGTTGTTGTAATAGAGATCTTCAAGCTGAACACAAATGTAATTTCAGACTGACTGTTAGAAAAGGTTAGCATGCATGTTACATCGAACCATGCGCAAAGGTTTCCTTCTGCCCTTCAGCCTAAGTTTGGATAAAATGACTGATGCTGCAGATGCTGGCTTATTGAAAAAATCTGTTGCCAACCTTACCATGTGCTTCGTGGTAGTTTTTCTCCCCTATGACAAAATAAATAGGCCTACGACTTAGGGACAAGAAACTCGCAATTTTATCCTCTCCGCTAAAGATAAATAAAATTTTATTGCTCGTGTTTTGTTCAAAGGTGCGTATTAATTAACACATCCCTCTATTCTCTCCTCTTAATGCCATTCTGAGCTTATCGCGCTTCTGTAATCTGTTGCGTTGACTGTATTATGCAGGAATTTGGAGAAACATGAGATTCGTTTTAATTTTTTTAGCTTGTTTGACTGCACAGTAATACTGAAATATTGCATTAGCGCAGCTGAGCTCAAAGTGCTTATTTTTGTACTCAGCATCTGATTATTCTCGTTTCATTGTCCAACTGTACTTGGCCAGCATTGAAGGGTTCCAGTTGTCCTGATAACGCATTTTCATCGTCACAGTTTCTTGCTGAAGTCCTTCACCACGTTTAACACTCAGTGCACGAAGATCAGCAATGAGAAGGGTTTATGTTAATAACAGCGATCACGAAACCGCGATCGTCAAAATAGCGATCACAAAATAGTGACGTACAAAACAGCGAGTGCACAAAAGAGCGACAACCAATACAGCGATTTAATTTATTTATTTATATTGTCTTCTAAGTATATATATATATATATATATATATATATATATATATATATATATATATATATATATATATATATATAACAAATGTGGTTATCCTGCAGTTTAGGTAGGCCTATTTTTATCATTTTTCATTGGAATTATTTGCATTATTCTTTGGTCAATGTTTTGGCTTAAAGTTTGTGCTATATTTTCAACGTTCATCCAACAGTGTTAGTTATATTTTCATCAATCTTCCAACTTCTAGTTTAAGTTTTACTATGAAATGTCTTCATCGCTCATCCACGGCAATGATATCGACGCTAAACAGTATATTTTCATCGCAATTCTAACTTCTAGTTTGAGTTTTATTATGTAGCATTTTTATCGATCGTCCAGCTTTTAGTTTGAGTTTTACTATGAAATGTTTCATCGCTCATGCCCTGTAAATAACTTTAGACGCTAAGAGTCAAGATTACCATATTTTCATCGCTCATCCAACTTCTAGATTGTTTTATTATGTAATATTTTCATCGATCATCCAGCTTCTTGTTTCAGTTATATTCTCATCCATCATCACAATTGCTGATGACTATTGACTATCCACTATAAAAGTGTACATTTAATTAAAGTACATAACTGTAGGATTACTCACAGGTGTAATCTTAAACTTGGAGACTCAAATTAGAGATCACGATCTTTATTCTGATTTCTACTGTCTTATATATTATAGCAAGCCTAATCGCTGTTCTGAGGCTCGCTGTTTTGCCGAAGTCGCGATTTTGTGCGTCGCTATTTTGTGATCGCTCTTTTGACGTTCGCGGTTTTGTGATCGCGATTATTAACCTAGACCGGGAGAAGTGCAAGTATGAATGCAGAAAATGCACTTCATGGTCTTGAATGCTTGAAGTATGTTGTCAACCAGCGGGACGTAGTTTGGTGCTCTGTAGTTGCCAAGAAAATGTTCAACAACTTCCTTCAACGCCGTCTACTCGATTTTTTCTGGACCCACTAGCAGATCTTCGAACCACTTGCCATTTACGTTGGTCAGAGGCGCGTTTACAGAAAACGGGGCCCTAGGCGCAAACATTTTTGGGGGCCCTTCTGAACTTGTACACTGAAAGTCTGAGACTCTGGTGGTGTTAAACCTACCTCTGCAAAACCCATGAAGTTGAACTTGAAGCCGTTTTTGCGAATGTTATTGACATTGTAATTACAATTAGTTATAGAAACTATTTTCAAGGAATGTGAAGTTATTTGATTTAACGATTTTAGTAAACAACGCAATAATATTTATAATTATACAGTGTACAGTACTCGTTTGTGTGCAACACAATGCGTCAATGCTATATTATATAATGGAAAAATGCTTGAAAAAATCTTTGAAATTTAAACGCAGAATTGGTGTTACTTTTTAACAACTAGTAATAAACAAAGTAACAGAAACGGAAGAGAAAGTTTAAATTGCAAAACATGCGAATGTAGAATTTAAAAAATTCTATTCACCGCTTACTGCAGGGCTTTCTTTCTGCATTTGAGCCTAGCAAAATTATCAATTTGTTGGTCAGTTTGCCTTCTTTGTTTCAGCAGATTCGATGCAAAGCAAAGCTAAATTACCTCGCCGATCTTGATCAGTGGAACTTCTGATATAGTTTTTCACTCTTTTAAGTACAGAGAACGATCGTTCTCCAGATGCATTAGGCTACTTATTGGTAGCCTATTGTAAGGTAAATACGCAAAATTGTTTCCACATTTTGAAATGTGGATTGTAGACCACGTAACACAAGCTGATAGGCCTACATATCGATGGGATTTGTGATGTTTTCATTTCAACAATATTAATGAAAGTTTCAATTACATTTAAAAACAAAAAATTACGGAATAATCAGACTTAAACATTCAACACGTAAACTGCAGCTGCAGACGGCCGTTGCTGCTTCTTGCTAACAAGTTTGATGCTACTTTGCGCAAAGTCAAAATGCATTATTAGCCAGAATGAACAAACAATTATAAATTACAATAATATATTTTAATGTGAATGCTAAACTGTAAAAAAAATAGAAAATAGGTTATATTTTTTTAAAAGTCAGAATTCATATGTTATTTTTGTAATTGAAATAATAGGCCTAATTTTCCTTCTTTTGGGGCCCCCCAGATTTGGGGGCCCTAGGCGCGCGCCTAGTGCGCCTACAGGTAAACGCGCCTCTGACGTTGGTCGTGCTCACAACTCAAAACCGCGAACAATTCATCAATATTAGTGCAAAAAAGAGGCTGTAGATCCGCGCAAAAACTTCTCAAATCTTCTTGATGTGTCCGAGAAAGGGGTCCGACAGGAAACCCCACCCTTGCAGTCAAGTAGTTCTGGTTTGTTTATGAAAAACTTAAGATCGGTGTAGCTTTCGACGTCTGATTCGTGTGTTGTGGCATCTTGGTCAATGGTCAGTCTTCGTCTAAGTTCTATGTCTCTGTTGGCCTCGGTACTTGAAAACTGTCAACATACGGCAAATGCTTCTGACCGAAGGTAGATTGAGGTATTGTACAGATTTCTTATTTTTTAGCAGAGAAGCCAGAGACATCAGAAGGAAGTAACAGTCCGTCACGTGATCCTTGTCTTATCGCCATATTATTGGAATTGCGAATGGCATTCACTTCTGAGTACCTCTAAGCCTAGCTCTCAGATCGACAGCATATGCAGCACAGCAAATATGTGGAGACCCGGGTTTCTCATTAGCACTAATTTTAGAACTGAAATAGAGCTCTTACGCTTTCCTAATTAAGTACAGTCATGCTGTGTCGTTGAGGCTTACGCATAGGCCTATATTCTACGCACATGTAATGGAAAGTATCACGGCAGTTGCGAAATTAACGAGACATTTTTACTGTAGATATCAAATGCTGTTGTGAAGAACACGACCAGAAACATTTCTACAAACTGATAGCAAAGTAGTGCATAGGGGGTGCTATGACAATTCGGCGCGGGGCCAATTCGGCGCATGGTCAATTCGGCGCCGGTTAACTCGGCGCCTTTTGTTAACGCTTCTATTTCTACCGACATTTCGTCTACTATGACTATCCTTGATCCCACTTCTAGTTTAAGTTTTATTTTAATCGTTGATCCCGCTTTAGTTTAGTTTATATTTTGATCGTTGATCCCGCTTTTAGTTTAGTTTATATTTTGATCGTTCATCCCGCTTCTAGTTTTAGTTATATTTAAATTTTTCATCCAGGTTCTACTGTTAGCTATATTTTAATCGTTGATCCCGCTTCTAGTTTAAGTTATATTTTAATCGTTGATCGCGCTTTTAGTTTACTTTATATTTTGATCATTCATCCCGCTTCTAGTTTTAGTTATATTTCAATCTTTCATCCAGGTTCTACTGTTAGTTATATTTTAATCGTTCTTCCAGCGTCTAGTTTAAGTTATAGTTTAATAAATTGATCCCGCTTCCCCTAGTTTAGTCTATTTCAATCTTTCATCCAAGTTCTACTGTTAGCTATAATTAATTTTTAATCTAATTGCTAATTGGAAGACGGCAACAGGTGTAAAGTGGTTTGAAGTTTATAATGTCAACATCTGCGCCTTTTGTTGAAAGATTGAAATCTAACTAAAACTAGAAGCGGGATGAACGATCAAAATATAAACTAACCTAGAAGCGGAATCATCGATTAAAATATAACTTAAACTAGAGGCGGGATCAACGATTAAAATATAACTTAAACTAGAAGTGGGATCAAGGAAAGTCATAGTAGACGAAATGTCGGTAGAAATAGAAGCGTTAACAAAAGGCGCCGAATTGACCGGCGCCCAATTGACCGCGCCGAATTGACCGGCGTCGAATTGACCGACGCCGAATTGACCGGCGCCGAATTGACCGGTCACCTGCATAGGCCTGTGCATGCGAGCTGCTTTTTAAAGCTGTCCTACCAGCATCGAAGCTTAAAAACATGCACAGGTATGCCCAAGCCTTAGCATTTTCAATGCATGTTTTGCAATTTGCTTGGACTAAACAAAGCCGTTTACTTTGCGTGCAACATATTAGCGGACTTAAAATGTGGAAATCACGTAAATAAAGGTAAAAAACCTGATTAGCAATCTAAAATATATATGATATACCAGAAAGCAGTGCATAGTTCAGGGACCAAAATCTTCGTTGTCCAATGTTACAAAAATGTGAACAAAGTAAGCATAATTTTGGTTGTCTTGGAGGCACTGTGGGCCGGTAATCTGATCGCTCTTGTGATTTAAAAGGGTAAACATGTCAGCAAAAATATTTATAATCGCTCTTAGAGATATACAGTGGGTAAATTTCCTCTTTCCTCTTTTATGAAATGCTATAGTTAAAAGATCGGATGCGCTAACACGCAACTCGTGACTGATCGCCTTTGTAACAACTGTGTTACGGCACCCTAGAAATTGTCGACGTAATAATAATAATAATAATAATAATAATAATAATAATAATAATAATAATAATAATAATAATAATAATAATAATAATAATAATAATAATAATAGAGGTCGTTCCAGATGATTTACCTATTTTAATTAATATTTAATTCCCCGAGGGATCATATGTACCTTGGGGCATAATAAAAAAAATTAAAAAAAATTTAAAAATAAAATAAAAAATAATAATAATTATAATTATAATAATAATAATAACAATAATAATAATAATTATATAATTTTGGACAACCAACCCGAGGGATTATAACTACATCGGGTAAAAAAAGACTATAAGCATAATTATTATTAATTATATTTGTTAAACCATAAAAATAAAATAATATTACTTATTATTGTTGTTGTTGCAAAGAACAATAAATTAGAACTAGGGACCTACTTATCTTAGACCCATATATTGCTTTCATGAAGTTTTTACTTTTAATTTCTCTTCTTGTGTGTTTTTTCTAAGCTGTGCCCGTGAAAGCGAAGACAAAAAAGATGTCAATGCTTCCAATCATAATCATTCCCGTGGTGATTATATTCATTGTAGTAGGAATTGCTGGGTTCACCTTCTACAAACTAAGGTAAGTCTAGTCAATATTTAAGTTTTTGACTCTATTTAAACCATCTATTAGATCCTTGTTCTACTTTCTCTCTCTGAACTAATGTCAATTCATCTAATCTAAGCTAATTACTTTGATAAATCCGTTACCACTGCAGTTCTCTATACTCATTGTCCGTTTTTAAGTTCATTGTCACATAATTATGCGTACTAATGCTGCCCAACCTTTACTTGATGTCGTTGACGGAACGATTCCTCTGATTTTCACTAGCCTTCCGCCGTCACGTTATCTAACCGGTCTAAAATACCGACTTCTCTAAAAGGTTCACATGCTTTGGCGAAATAAGGCAGCTTCTGTTCAAAATGACATCTTGATCATCCGGTAGATATTTCTAATCTCAGTGAAACTTAGTTCACACTGTCTTACACGTCTTTCTTCGTCTCATAAATGACTTCGTTGTTTTCTTCTATTCTAATTAAACCTCGGCCGGATGTAGTTGTTGGTGGATTCGTTTTCATTCATAAGTTACAATAAGAAGCTTCTCTTCACCTATTCCAATCCCGAAGTCATTTGAAATCCTCATTTGTACCAGGAACTCTGAAATTCAGCGCCTCAGCTTTGTCCACGTTTATCGTACTTTCTGTCTTTTACTTTCTGCTTTTTTCACCTTTCCAATCATTGTTCAAATTCCTAGCGTCTTCTATTTATGAACTTATTATAACGTCAAGTTTCCTTCCTCCTTTCCTGCCTTCCATATATTCAGTGCTTTTTTCAGCCGGAACGCACCGGAACGGCGTTCCGGCACCTTTTTTCAGCTACTAAAAAATAATTTATTTATTTTAATAATTAAAAGAAAAATTTAGTTATTCTAATTTAATTTCAGTGTTGTGAACTGTTTTCAGTGTTTATTGAGACCCCTCCCAACACCCAATCTTGTTTTTCTCAGGTTTTTAGTCCTTCCATAATTGTTGAGTTCCGGAACCTATTGTTGAGTTCCGGAACCTTTTTTTCTAGAAAGAAAACACTGCATATATTATTTAAATACTTACTGACCATGTACATTGTTTGATGTTCCAACTTTCAAGGCTAAAATTCTTGCCTCCTGACTTACTGCAATCTTATCTGGTCCTTTACCTACAATACACACATAAAAAACTGCAAATACTGCAGAAGAAAGCCATACGTGCTATAACAAAATCCCCTTACAACTCACATACCAAACTTATCTTTCTTCAGTAAGAGTTCCTAAATATCTCACAAATTAAATACAAACAAACTTGGGAATTTATGTATCAGTACAACAATATTCTTCTCCCATCCTCCTTTGACTTTTACTTTTGCCCAGCATCGAATACACACACGACACGAGACGCAATGACGATTTTAGGGAAACGTACGCTGGTACCCTCAAATTTTCTATCAAATATCAAGGTCCAATAGCATGGAACAGCTTCCCTAGAAATATCCCAACTGCATCAAGCTTTGTGCAATTCAAACAACTTGTGCATGCGCACACAATAAGTCATGTCATGTAGTTAAGAATTAGTTAAGAATTATTTTATTTTCTCTTGTGTTGTTGTCCTGTTGAGCTCTGTTTGTGCATGCAGGTCATGATTATAACATAGGCCTAATTGAAGTCCAAACTCCCGTGCTCACTTGGACAGATACTGTAAATTTCTATGTTGTTTTACTAGGACACTTGCCATCTACATAGCAAAACGGATCTATAGGCCCCTCAGCGGGACTTTTGTCCCTTCAGGGCTCCTATTGCTCAGGGTTCCTAAAGGTCTGTTTCACTTTGTTAGCATAACTGTATTGAAGGTTTAACACTTTCTTTCTAAACTTTGTATACACAAGAAGTAACCATTATTGTTGTACTGCTTATTTTTTGGGCTGTAATAACCGTAACAAATGTTTGATATCTTCCTTCATAACAGGAATTTTGATTTGATTTGTTTTGTTTTATAGCAAATAAAACATTACACTAAAATTAGGCGATCTATCTTCGCTCCTCGTTCTCAGCTCATGCCATTAAATTGTGCATATTTTGATCAACAGACACCCTGACTTTCTGACAGCGCTGAGCTTCTATAACTACGCTTTGGCAGTCCTTAGATTATATTAGATAGATTGCATTACTTACCAGAATGCACGAGACAGATTGAATTAATCGTCACAATGCACAAGATCTCAACCAATGGCAGCATTAAGTGAAACTACTTGCAAAGTAATTGTGCATTAAAGAAGCCTAGTCGAAATCCGATACTTAAGAAAAACTAGAAATCAAGCTACGGAGGGTTAGCAAATTGAAACAGTTGCGTTTTACGCTTAGTCTTGGAAATTGACAAAGCTCAGAAAACTGAGCAGTGAGTTCCAAAACTTCGGACCTCACAGCGAGAACGACCGAAAACGCAATAATGTTTTTTGCGAGGCAGTCAGTGGAGGCCTATCTAAAATCGAGTGCAATATTTGATGTTATGATGGGTGAGCACGTAAAATAGAGATTTAATCATATTATATTTAAATGATTTAAATGCAATATCTTCTGAAATTTAAGAGAGTTTTTTAAATGATTTTTTTGCTCGATGGACAGCCAGTGTAATGACCGTCATAGAGTCAAGCGTTTTGCTCAAATTGCGTGTAGGCCTACATTCGAAGCGATCAAAACTCATCCAAATATCTGAATAAAGATCAATCAATCAGCATGTGGAGTTGTTCACTTGTGCCTATGCTGACGATGAGGACATATGGATACATTTATGCTTGTATGTATCTGTGTTTGTGTATATATGTATTCATTGTATGTTAGTGCGTATGAGTGTATGTGCATATGTGCGTGTGCGCATGAAAATCTGCGCATAAAATATATTTAACTATATTAAACTTGGCGCCCAAGATACCAGCAGGCCTAATAACTTAAGTGCATGCACTTAAATTGGATGCAACCTTATTGATTTCACATTTTGAATTTCATTTTGCTTTCCTTTTTGATGCTATCGTTTATTAATTTCATGTACTTTAAAAGCGCAAAGAAAGACAAAGACAAAAGAGACGAAGAAGAAGAAGAAGAAGAAGGCAGAAGCAAAGACAGAAGCAGAAACAATGTCGAAAGTGAAGCCAAAGACAGACGCACACGCACGAACAAAGGCAAGGACAAGAAAGGTACTACGCAGCAATTTAGGCACACGTTTAAAACTTGCATGTTTCTTTGTTTGACAATTGCTGCTATGTCTTATAACACTGGCTTGGCTCCATTTTTTTATATGACACCGAGGAATAGCCTGTGAATTAATCAATTGAAACTGATGTTCTGAGGAAATTGTAAGCTGAAACTAAGGAAAAATTTGTCCCTCTGAATAGAATGCTGGCAAGAACGGATATGTGAGCCGTACAAACGTGTTTTGTATTTAGATGGGTAACCGTGACTGACCGTTGGATATGTATGTGTATCTATTTTAGTGTGGCCTTTATTTATACAGCGAAAATTCAATTCAAAGCAATGCTAAATCTCGCCCTTTCAAGACGATTGTTCAAGCTTTTTGATCGGGTGATGTCGATGTTTGGTTACTAGGAAATACTTGTAAATTTTAGGCTAGAAAGATTCAAATGGTGAAATTTATTAAAGCTCAACTATGCAGACGTTGTCTCTTCTATTGGAAATTTTGGCCCCGTGAGATATCTCTAAATGCAGGTCGATCTGCTTCAAATTGTACACAAAATGTTTACAAAATTAAAATAAAACCATTTCAGAGGTTGAGTTACAAACTTCTAAAATGAAAAAATAAGGGCCACCCTATTGTATGTATGTATAATTGTGTATGTATATATGTTCTTTCGCGAGGTTCATTTGTATGTTGTGTAAAGCTATCTTTAGTTCTAAGTAACCGGAAATTGCCAGATACGTCCACTACATAAAAATCAGGTGTAAATTGTAGAATATTTAAGGGTTTCGGACTTTCGCAGGCCCTTGGGAAAGTTTCTTCTTGCACGTAATTTACTTTCCTTGGTGCATGTATCTATGTTTATTTCTCCTTGTTATATTGTACTGTAGTGTATCTAAAATGTTATAAAGCGTCTCTCGTATAATAATTATTCAGAGGCGCTCTCAGCATTGAAGCCTAGGGAAACCAAAATGCCTTTAGGGAACGTGAGACCGATGAGGAAAAGCCAGTCATGACTTTGGCCATGAACAGAGGGAGAAGGTAATTTCAGATCGTGGGACCCACTACAGCAAACGCCCGGTGCTGGGCCAAGGTAATTTCAGTACTGGGAACAAAAAGATGAAGCCGATTCGCAGAGCACATCGTGCGAGAAGAAGATGCAGATAGCGGCTTTGGTAGATAGTTCGAGAGATATTTTGGGGCAGTACCCTGCTGAGATTTGGAGACAAGGAGGAGGATCTTGTAACGGATGCGCGTGGCAATAGGGAGCCAGTGCAAGACATCAAGCGTGTAAATAGAGACATAGGCAAAACTGGGAAGTTGAGCAATGAGCCTAGCAAAAGCATTTAGAAAAGATTGAAGGGGGAGAGACGCTGCTTAGGGAAACCCATGAGGAGCGAGTTGCAATAGTCCAAGCAGACAAATGAGTGAACTATGATGGTAAAGACAGAAGTTGAGACCGAGCGTCTGATGGCCCTGAGACGCCTCAGTTGAAAGAAGCAGGAGCCAGTCATGTTTGAGGTATAGGTATGCATGTAAGTATGAATGTATTGGTCACTTGTGGATAAATGTTTAATTTCTATTGACTTATCTATTCTAGGTTTAATGTTTAAATCATTATATTTATCCCACTTTGCAACAGAATATAATCTTTTCATGCCAGATTAGAGTAATTCAGAGAACCAAGTCAAGAACTCGTCAACGTATGTCTGACGATTTTCAGAAGTTTTGAATATATAGCGTCTCAGTTGCCTGTTTCCGGTTTATGACATCATCGTAAATTTTGACCAAAAGATTTAAAATAAAACGCGGAATTTATAACGCAGAAATTCTACCGATAACATCCAACATCACTATCTAGTGGCTTCTTGCAAGTTTTATCTATAGCTGTATATTATTTACCTTGTTCGCTGTTCAGTACTTGGTCAAAACCTAATTGGACTGCTTCCCGTCCACACTCCATTGTTTCTTCACCTTTCTTGTCTTGCAAAATTTTACTTGATCAAATAGGAGATCAACAAAGTCATGCGTGGATCCTCTCGCGGGTCTAATTTGATCCATTGCATTCTTTAATGCCCAAGCTGTAATATAGTTCGACCAAGTTTTCATATCCTCTAAGGTCTTAACACAGGGGTCTCCAAAGTACGGTCCGCGGGCCACATCCGGCCCGCTAAGGTCTCTATTCTGGCCCGCGGAACTCTCCTTGAAAAAACAAAATAAATTGGGAAAATTGATAATTTTAACGCCGCTGTACTCTGACATGCATCTGGACCTGTCATCTGTCCTTGAACCTGTTGTTTCCACTGTTAACTACATTCGATCTCATGGACTCAATCATCGCCAATTTCGTGACCTGCTGGAAATGGATGCTGAGTTTCAAGACCTACCTTACCATACTTCAGTGAGATGGCTTATCTGTGGAAAAGTTCTGGCTCGATTTTTTTAGCTTCGAACTGTGATTGAATCATTCTTAAATGAGAAGAACCGTCCACTTGTGTTACTCACAGACAGTGAATGGCTCTGGAAATTAGCCTTTTCAGCAGATTTAACCATGCACCTGAATGATTTCAATCTACGAATGCAGGGTGAAACTTCACTCTTTTGTGATTTGTACTCCAAGGTGAAAGCTTTTCGTCAGAAGTTAACATTATTTGATACTCAGTTAGAAAGAAGCTGCTTATCTCACTTTTCACGCTGAGACAAATTTAGCCAGGAAGCTGCGACTCCGTTTCCAAGCTTGTTTGCTCAAGATGTCATTTCCGTTTTGAAACAACAGTTCCAGGCACGTTTCTCTGATCTCGAGGCATGCTCTTCGAAAATAAGAACCTTCGAAAATTCTTTTGACTCTGTCATTGAAAACTTACCTCCTGACTTACAAATGGAAGTTATCGATTTGCAATCCAATGACATCCTGAGGGACAACATTAAGGAAGGAAATTTGATTGAATTCTACAAATGCCTTCCCTCTGACCAATATGTTCATTTAAGAAACTTTGCTCGTGAATTCATTTCAGTTTTTGGCACTACGTATTTGTGTGAGAAGACTTTTTCCAAGATGAAGTACACGAAATCCTGCTACAGATCGCAATTGTCTGATGAACATTTGAATGCCTTACTTATGATTGGAACCACTCACTTTGAACCGCAGTTGGATAGAATTATTTCAGAAATGCATCAATTTCATGCTTCTCACACTAATCAGGACTAACGAAAAAACCATCTTAATTGTTATTGATATCTGCATTGAAATTCTGCACTGCATCAGACCTCAGGAATAAATAGTCTGTTAACAGTTATTCATTCGCGGTTTTTTCTCTCGGAGTTTTGGCCTGTGGAGCTTTAGAAAGTCAGCAATGTGGCCCACCGCTGGAAAACTTTGGAGACCCCTGTCTTAACATGATAAAATGAAAAGGCGATTTAAAGTAATGTAAATATATGTTATTCTAGCTAAATGAAAACATCTTATTTTATATTTCTTGTCGGATTCCACAGTTGAAAAAGGCAAAAACGAAAAGAGACAAAAAACGTTATTGCCCATGAAATCACTGCCACCTGGTACAGTCGTAACCGAGGAACAACAAGATCAAAGAAACGAAATTGAAGAGCTACAAAAGTTATTGGCCACACAATCACTGCCTCCTGGTACAGTCATAGCCATAGAAAATAATCCAAAAGTTGAAAAAAGCAAAGTTGAAAAAAGCAAAAATAAAGAGACACAAAAGGTAATGCGTACGAAATCGCTGCCAGCAGTCAACGCCAAGGAACGCAATGTTCAAAAAAGCAAAAATAAAGAGCCACAAAAGTTGACGCGCAGTCATAAGCAAGGAAAATAATGTTCTATTGGTCAAAGATTTGTTGTCGGGCTCCGCAGTTCAAAAAAGGAAAAATGAAGACCCACAAAAGGTAATGCGCACGAAACTGCGAACTCCTGGCAGTCATAACCAAGGTAATTGATGTCATAGTGGTCAAAGATTTGTTAAGTAAATTTATTGGATTACTTTCACAATGACTGCAATTTGATTTTCGTTTCAAGAAAACGGCAATAATCAAATTTCGTTAGTGTTATGTCATAGTCCTAAAGTTTAGAGTTCGTGCACCAGGTGCTAGAGGTCTTCATATTTTCGTTGGAGTAAAAGTGAAGCCGTCAGAATCTATGAACTTAACAACTTTTCGGATCTAGCGATGTCGTTCATGAGAAATATTTAATTAAACTCTTGTGAGTTTTTAAACCGATCCATAGTCAAAGTCATGTAACTCTACTGGAGATTAAATTTACAATGACTGCATTCAAATTTATCGTTGCACATTATGATTTGAAACTCTGTCATTCAGTTATTTCTCAGAGAATTTGATGTTGGTCAATCGGAGATTATAGCTAATAAACTGCTATTAAATCCATCCAAGACAGAATCTACTCCTTGAAGCATCTCAACGGCTTGAGAAGTATGAGATGCTAACTCATTATCCCATGGTGGATGATTAATTGAGCGCTCAGAATGCACACGAAATTTGGTGTAGTATATGACTTCCCCGTGTGTTTCAATGACAAACTGTTTGTCATCTGTAAATTATAACATTTTCACTATCATGAAATTGGTGCAAGTAGACGTAAGTTGAGCGCCTCTGAATGGTTTATACCGCGAGATGCGCTTTATAAATGCCCATATACGATACCATAATATGTCCATGTATGTAGGCCTTCTAGTTCTGATGGTTAATGCGCGTATATTCAGCTGTGTTGATTATTCAATTATTGCAATTCTCTTCTAAGCATTTTGACAAAAGCAAATTTGTCAAAATGCAAGGAGTTTAGATCTCATTAAACTTCTAAATGTGACAAAGTATCTCAATTTTGATATAATTAGAATCGCTTCCATTGGATTAATTTTCAACATTAAAATCAGTTTGATTGCCTGTAAGACAGTGCATTTTGCTAAACCGCAGTATAGCGGGGCAAGATTTGCCTTATTAAATTTTATCTTTAATAATCTAATATAGTAATTTAGTATAAGTTAGGCAATTACAAGCGGCGTTAGGTTAATGACAAAGCGGCACTATATATGAGATGATAATAAATTTAAATGTGAAACCAAACGGCGAGTAACTGGCTCAGGGGCGTAGTCATACAAGTCACATTCTGCCTTAGGGTCATATATTCTTTCATTTTCCTCCAAGTGCACAAATTTTAAAGTTGGTTAATTGTTCAATCTGATGACTTATTTAGCCTAGAGTTTTCAAAAGGCCCGTGTATTGCGTGTATGTCTCAGCCACTCTGCAGTCTAAACTATAGCCTGTATATTACGGATGCTTCAGGATATCTGATACACAGGGCCACATACGTATGTATGTGTGATATCTGTTTATACTAGGTGACCCTGATGTGGCGAATTATTAAAATGTATGGAAAACTAATCCCTCTCGTCGTTAAAGGTTTAACGGTACATAGGCCTATCTCTCATCTCCAGCGCTAAGAAATGCCTGAAATAATATCCGCCTTGTTCGTCTGTCTTTCGCTCTATCACTTGCTCAGTCGCTCGCTCGCTCTCTCTCTGTCTTTTTCTCTGTCTTGTTTTCTCTCGCTCTGTCTCTGTCGCAGTCTGTCTTTCTCAATGTCTGTCTGCAAACCTTGTGGCATGTACATATTACATTGTCTACACACGATTGCAGTATTCAAATCTCTCTGGAACCTTGGAAGCTAAGACTCAACTGATGGTAAGGAACTTCTAAATTTAATCGTAATCGTAATCGTAATCTTCAAACTTCTAAAGCGCCACTCGAAGGCCAAGCGCAGGACACCAGCCTCTTCACGAGCGCTACGTCAGATCAGAGGGGTTTCCAGAGAGTAGTCCAAAAGAGGTCCAAGTCCGATTTCCAGGAGGCCAAACCAAATCAAAGGGGGTTTCAAGAGATCAGTCCAAAAGAGGTCCAAGTCTGATTTCCAGGGTACCAGATCAAGAGGTTTCCAAAGAGTGGTCCAAAAGAGGTCCAAGTCCGATTTCCAGGAGGCCAAACCAAATCAAAGGGGGTTTCCAGAGAGTAGTCCAAAAGAGGTCCAAGTCCGATTTCCAGGGTACCAGATCAGAATTAGAATAGTAGTTGTTGTTACTTTGATTTTTTTAAGTAGTACATACTACATGGGTAATCTACTTCACATCGTGAAACGTTACTTAAACCTTAACCGTTACGTTGTAGGCCTACATCTTAAAATAAGAAATTTGTATCTAGAAATTGTAATTGTAATTGTAATTGTAATAACGACAATTTCTATAGCATCGTTGGTAGCAAGCTACTTCTAGGATGCTTCACACAAACGCACACACACTGTCTACTGTCAGCGCAACGGTTAATGCTCGGTGGTTTTGGTTAGCAAGTAAAGTTTCAACTGTTTCTTAAAAACAAAGATGCTTTTGGCTTCCTGGATATCAGCAGGAAGACTGTTCCAAGCACGCGGGCCAGCGACCCGAAAGGCTCGATCGCCCATTTTGGTTTTTGTCACTGGCACGAATACACCAGCGGACTTTGCTGATCGCAATCGCGACCGATTAGGGTCGTCCGATAGCGGCCTGATGTTGTCTGCGATGTAGCGTGGTGCGCAGTTATTCAGGCATTTGTGCACCATGATGCAAAGCTTATACTTGATCCGCTCGCCTACTCTGAGCCACTGTAGATCTTGGATCGCGGTTGTGGTGTGGTCGAACTTTTTAAGTCTCATGACCAGGCGAGCAGAAGCGTTGATGACCGCCTGAAGCCGAATGATACTGCGCTGTGGCAAGCCAGCAAAGGCGACATTGCAGTAATCGATTCGGCTCAGGATTAAACTTTGCACCAGATGGCGAGTTACGTCCTGTGTGAGAGACCGAGAAACAGCTCTCAGCTGTCTCAGAATTCCGAAGCTCGTCCTCACAAGCCCTGTGATGTGTGACGTCATTGATAGGTCTCTGTCGAGGTAAAGGCCGAGGTCGCGAACCTCGTTCCTTGGCTCGACAGCATCCGCACCAATGACGAAAGGACTTCGATCTAATTTTTCCACCCTGCGTGAGGACGAACACCAGATGAATTCTGACTTCGATGAATTGAGCTGCAGTCGATTGCATTTCATCCAGTCAGCGATGTCACTGATGCAGCTCATTGACTTTGACCGGAGACGCTGTACGTCGGTGGAATCAGGACGACAGAATCCGTAGACCTGTGAGTCGTCCGCGTAGAGATGACCCTGCAGACCGTGCTTGGATATTATGGTCGAGATGTCGGCAGTGTAAAGGAGGAAAAGAATGGGTCCCAGGACTGAGCCTTGAGGGACGCCACAGGTGAGGATAGTTGGTGTGGAAGAGGAGCCGGCATGGCGGACACATTGTTGTCTGCCAGTTAGGTAAGACGTCATCCACTCTAGCGCAGTAGATGACATACCAAAAGACAAGTGCAGTCGACGAAGCAGAATGTCGTGGTCGACTGTATCGAATGCAGCAGACAGATCTAGAAGAGAAAGAAGAGAGAAGTTTCCAGAGTCAATCGCTAGAAGAATGTCAGACAGCATGTCTGCAAGAACCGTCTCAGTAGAATGGAAAGCACGGTAGGCTGACTGTCTGCTAGAAAGTAGAATACGTGATTGTCGAAAATTCTATGCCTCCGGAGATCGGCCTATAAGTCCACCTATGTATAGGGTCTTTGAAGACCACTGCTTCGCATTACGCACCCCTATGGACCTATGGTAAAATCCTAGCTACGCCACTGAACTGGCTTCGTAATTGGACTGGTTACCCTTGTAATTGGCGATGCCAGTCAATGAAATCTCTTGAAAAGAAATCTCTGAAAAGTCATTTTGGACGTCATTTGTTCTTTACTTGATAATTGAGGTAAACAGACGATTTGTGACCTTTCGCAAACGAAACGAGTAAGATGGACGACGAGAGTAAATGAGTTCTGTCAATTGGTCTCATCGGTGATAGGCTGAGAGCGAACTGCTAGCAGTTCAGTGGATTAACTTCGCATTGATTTCAACGAACAGATCGAACATTGGAGTTAACTACAACGGATCATACATGTGGCTTGCTTATGGCGATCGCTAAGTAGCCAAAACGGACTTGTCTAATTCCGTAACTACAAGAGAGTGTACGTGCCTATAGTCAGTGATGGGCACTAAACTATTTTTTTAGTTAAACTAAAACTATTTTCCAACTAAAAAAATAGTTTGACTAAAGTTGGCACCTGATTTTGAAAATTAGTTAACTAAACTAAAAAAAGTAGTTACACTTTTTCCAACTTTTTTCCAACTTTTCACGACAAACATTTTCACAATAACTCTCTCTTTCTGCCTCTTCACCTATTTAACCCCGTTTGAAGGACGCATTATACATAAATTAATATAAATGGATAAATTCATTGTGAGAAGTAAAAACGAAAAGCTGATGAGTTAAATTATGAACTTTTCGACGGCACTGATAATGTTGTGGCCAGAGGCGTCTACACCATAGAAATCTTGGAGCAAATGCTCCATCCAAGAAATGGGGGAAGATCTGTCAATGCATGTGCCACCATTATAGGGGGAAGGAAGGGGAGAGGGGAAGAAGAGAGGGAAGGGGAAGTTGCTCCAATGACTTAGGGGATAGACGCCCCTGGTTGTGGCAGGTAGGTTAAAATGACATAACGAGTCCACATGGGATCGGATATTAATGGCAGAACTTACCCCAGTTAGTATAGTACTGAGGGCGGGGAAGAGATTTTTATAACTGGCGAATGGCCGGGTTTGAGGGGCATCTTTAGTAGTGAGGGGTACAGTCTTAGGTCATACTGCAGATTAGGTACATTAATTAATTTTACACCTTTATAGTGGACAGTTATCAGAAATTGTGATGACTGATGAAAATATAACTGAAACTAGAAGCTGTATGGTCAATGGAAATATTACATAATAACACTTAAAATAGAAGTTGGATGAGCGATGAAATATTACCTAATAACCTTTGCATGCTTACTATTCAGAAGTAACTTAGTCTTTCACTTCTTCAAGACACATCTGCAGCTGTTGATAAATTTGCAACCATGAAAAACAGGCGTCTGTTGCTGAGAACTTAAAATATCTTGGGATAATCTTGCTAGAACTTTGCGAAGAGGTGGAAGCAGTTGGGTACACCTTCAAAAGCGCCCAGGACAAAAGCGCCCCGACAAAACCGCCCCGACAAATGCGACCCGTCACATGCGCCCCGACAAATGCGCCCCGACAAAATAATGCGCCCCGACAAATGCGCCCCGTGAACGAACTCGAATTTGAGCTATGTTTCATTCACTAATTCAGCTTCTAATTTGAACTATATTTTCATCGCTGATCCAGCTTCTAGTTTGATCTATATTTTCATCGCTGATCCAGCTTCTAGTTTGAAGTATATTTTCATCGCTAATCCAGCTTCTAATTTGAACTATATTTTCATCGCTGATCCATCTTCTAGTTTGAACAATATTTTCATCGCTAATCCAGCCTCTAGTTTAAGCTCCATTTTCATCAATCTTCCAGCTTCTGGATTGATCCATATTTTCAAAGCTGAATAGCGATGAAAATATAGCTTCTACATGCAACATGCTATCACGTGGAGCCAGTATTCGTATTATGTGGCTCAAATGTCGGGGCGCATTTGTCGGGGGTTTTATGGCGCTTTTGTCGGGTTTTCTTGGGGCGCATTTGTCGGGGCGCATATGTCGTGGCGCATTTGTCGGGGCGCTTTTGTCCGGGGCGCTTTTGACGGGTCACCAAGAAATTGCACAAACAATGAAAGGATCAAGTCGATACAAAAATGTCTTAGACAGATTATGTTTTTTCCAGTTTTATAATGACATAATCGTACTTTCGAAATTATTCTGTTTATCAGAATGTCGGCCAGACAATATTAATTCTCATTTCAATAGGTTGCTGAAACCGGGGTCAGTGGTATGAACAATTGAACATGTGCATTAATGGGGAGGGGCTTAAGCAATTTTTAGCCCCCTAGTTCGAAAACTCTAGAACCGCCACTAAGGAGGTAGCGATAATGGACGCAGTTTTAAGTAACGCAATCGTCGAATGCGACGAAGGTTACGAATATGAATGAAGCAGGTGGGGGAGAGGGTGATGACGTGATTAGAAAAGGAAAGATATAGACCAAATGTAATGTCAGGATTGCGCACAGGCGAGTCGGAGGTGAAAGTGAGAGACGAAGAGTTAGGGGACAGGTATATGGAAGGAAACTAGAATTTTTCTTGACCTGATCTAGAAGGCAAAGTATTAGAAATTTTGTTCTGGTAGGGTTGAGGCAAAAGAGGTTGGAAGATATATATTTAGAAATCAGATTAACAAATCGAATTATTGAACAATGGAGAAGGAGAAAGAGCTTGGGGGAAGGGAATGAAGAGTTGAGCGTCCTCTACGTAAGTGCGGTGGACGACAGAAGAGGATTACAAGAGATGGATCAGTGGAGTAGTGTAACTGATTAAGAAAAGTTTGAACCAGCCGAAGATTTGGAGCAGCCACCCAAAACGCATGACAGCCGTTTTCATTGCGAGACAACAAACTTCTGATATCCTTTAATCGAATGCAATGTCTGATGAGCATCGGGGCAGACAAGAAGTGCAGGTAGGTCAGTTGATTTGTTATGTGAATTATAAATATAAATGTTAAACTGAGTAATTCTTTGCTCGATGGGTACTTTGGGTAGTGTGTAGTAGGCCCTATTCGATATAAAGATGCAATGTTGGACATTTAGGGATTTGTTAATGGATCTTGCCAGAGAATTTTGAACCATTTTTAGTTTTGTGTAGATATCTATTATGAACCCAAATCAGAAATGAGCTCCATATCTCTTAAGTTAAGTGTGTGTTTATGTGTATAGGTATGTTTGCAGATATGATTATTTGTGAGCCCATATATGTGTGCGCACGTATTTGTATGTATGTGTAAGGCTGACCAGTGAATGGCCTTCTTCCAACTCAAGCTGCACTTGTGGAACACTCCAAGAGAGTTACCTACCAGGCAGGTCATGTCTGGGCACATATGTTTATAGCTGTTCCTAAGCTACCATGTCCTGGTGAATGGGGTTGGCTGCAAACGATCGAAGGAGGCTTGGAAGTGAAGTGGACAACACTTGCCGAAGCTTCTCGACAGAACTGCTCAGATGTGGCTTCGAGAGGGGTTGTAGGGACAGTGCAAATGTGTGAAAGCTGCTCGAGAGTAGAGACATTGCTGACCGTGAATGACATGGACGATGTTTTATAACTCTGTGAGCAGTACTTTGTCTGGACACTGGTTCCGAAATGTGGACTAGCTGTAATATTGTTAAATGTACATTGACGAGAACATCAACAATATGCTGAATTTCCTATATACCATAATTTGTTTTATTTCCACATGAACATGAACACAATAACAAGTTTCAGAAATGGTTAGTTTCCTTGCAATCCTTGCCCAAAATACTGTAGGTCCTACGCTTCACAACCAAAATTATAATCTTAATTTTAAGATCGCCTTAACTTCAAGAAGGCTACTTCAATTAGTTTTTTTCTTATAGGTAAGTAATTGCAATTAGTTTTATTGAAATCCTTGACCATAAATATGCATGTTTAGACACCAAGATCACGATTCCGAGTGAACTAGAAGATGACATATAAAAAAATCTTTATTTTCGGTCGGCCATTTTGGAAAATGATGGCCATTGAGGCCATAGGGCAAATCTGCGGTGGCCCTATAACTAAAATTAAATTTTGAGTTCATCGTATGTTGTTGTCATGTGCCAGATTTCATACTTCTATCATCAAGTGAGCAATTTTTACACCAAGCTGACTGAGTAAGTTGCAGTTTTAAGGTGAGGATATGAGGCCATGATAAAACGTCCGCTAGGCGGCGTTAACCATAAAAGAAAAATTGGGAGCAAAATTTTTCTGCTTCAGAACTATCACATCATGAATTTAGGCACCGTTGCCAAGATTTTACCCAGACTATTTGTTTCCCTATATAAATGGACGGACTAATTATTTACAAGTTTCTGAAAGTTATACATCAACAAAAAACTAATAGGGGCCTAGTGGCTTGCATAAGTTAACATCAGGAGAAGGCCTATACTACCTCTGCTATGCGTTCGACACTTGAGCTTATAAGTACATTCTGGACCTCTTTCAGAACAAACTTTTTTGCATAAGGCTTAATTTGGTGGGTTTCTCATAAATGAACTTTTATTCCTCCCAACTTAGACAATTCACCTTATATCATGGATTACTTTCAGCCAGCAACTCTCACAATGGTTCTCAAACTTAACTTTTCTTTGTGTTGTAAAATTATTCAATTTGACATCAATCCTACCGCTCTTCTGAAAGAGTGATTTGATGTTCTATGTCCACCCATCACATCGGTTATAAATTTCTCATTGCATGAAGAATCTTATCAGCCTGTGTCTGTTCATTTCCTAGTTCATTTGCTGCTAAGGAAAAATTACAAATCCATCGGAACTTGGAATTATATGCAAAAAATGTGGACTGTTAGCTGTAGATTGTAAGCAAGCTCATCTGTCTTACAACTCCCTAATCCGTTTTCAGTTTGCAGACGTTTATTTATACTGCACTTCTGGAGTTCATAACGACAGGGGCGTCTACACCATAGAAACCTTGGAGCAATTGCTCCATCCAAGAAATAGGGGGAGGGGAAGATCTGTCAGTGTGTGTTTCACCATTTTAGGGGGAAGGAACTGGGAGGGGGAAGAAGAGGAAGAAAAGGGACGTTGCTCCAATGACTAATGGGGGGATAGACGCCCCTGCATAACGACATCGTGTGTTGTATGGATAAGGATAAGGTGATAGCAGTTGTTCATCTTGATTTTGTCTGCCGATTTTGAAACTGCACATGTCTTTAACCCACGCTTTGAATCAGTATATTTACATGGCTATTAATACTGTATTGCTTTATTGTCATGTGGTATTCCGCAGGTTTTATGCTCTGTCCTCTTCAGTAATATTAATAATGATATTAATAATGATGATGATGATGATGATGATGATGATGATGATAATAATAATAATAATAATAATAATAATAATAATAATAATAATAATAATAATAATAATAATAATAATAATAATAATACTCAGCTGAAGCTGCTGTCAGAAAACTGTTCAGAAGGCTTTGGCGCTCAAATTTACTTTATCGCCAATTCAAACTTAGGCGTCAGCTTTGCACTGATCATAAAACTCGACTCATTGGCCAAATCCATTACCTGTTTCGTCTCGTATTTAAAATCTCTACTTTTGCAAGGTTACTACCATAGTCAGTGTCCCTCCGTGGTCTTCATTGCGCTTTCCCCTTCCCGTTGGCTCGTATGTTTTTAAGACAAGAAATCGGCTTTCAGACTCGCCGTTTTCTAGCGTTCCTTCCTCTGATGGCATATATTGTAGTGTAAGTCCCCTCCACTGGTTCTTAGCTAACTACAACCAACAACGCTGGATGAGATTCGCAACAAAATATTATCGTCTGTTGGTAAGCACTGTGCTCTGAACCTCACTCCTACTCTGCGTCAAAGAAAGTTTGGTGCCTCGAGTTCAATTAATACAACTTCGAATATTTGATCGGTTTAAGTCTTTGAAACTGCGGGACTAAATTGTTGAGCTGGGTGATGATGCTCGTAACTTAGACGTTGTTTTCAATTCTAACATGACTCTCACTGGCCAGTGGCCATGTAGGTAATTTTGTAGGTCATCATTATAATGTTCATTCGTGACATACGCAGAATTAGGCGTCATGTGTCCAATTGCTCATGTCTGCAACATAGGCACAACCACCCTATGGGACCCGCGGGACGCGTCCCCCCCAACTTTCGAGCATTTTGCGACGGTCCCTCCCAACTTTTGCCACCGACTGTAAATAAACTTTTAAATAGTGATTGGAAAATACTCAAACAAACTGATATACGTCTGTAACGTAGTTAGGTAGCCCGCTGTAAATAATAGAGATGACTAGCATAGCCATCATCCAGTGTTGTACGGCCTGTACAACCCTGAATGATGAATGACGGCTCTGCATATAGCATCACTCTGTGGAAGCTCCAAGACTCGGCCGCTTGACACATGGGCAGAACTTTCCTCGTTTTCCACCCTGCCATGTTAGTCATCTGAGATCAAGCCAGCTGACCTCTGAACCACTATGCTTCCACCGTCCCGCTGTCCATATGTTCTATCTCTCTCCACATCTCTCTCTCTTTCTCTCTCTCTCTCTCTCTCTCTCTCTCTCCGTCTCTCTCTCTCCGTCTCTCTTTCTATCTTTCTCTCTCTCCTCTCTCTCTCCGCATGTAGTTTAGGCCTACCGCTACATGTCGGAGGCCACGCACACGGCACACAAGACCAATATAAGACCAACGGTTTAAGAACAAGAACATTGAACAAAGTCTCAAGACCGACAGCAAAAGCAAGTTCGATACCCACTACTGACGAGTCATGGCTTCTACTTCTAAGGCATCTTCGAAGAAGGTTTCCATCAAACGTCTCAGACCGTTATGTTAAGTTTCAGTTCCAGCAAAAAGAATAAATCGGGTACGTATCGCAGCCTCTATCAGTCCTCATAGAGTTATCAGTCTTGTTGTCCTCGAGACCAAGGTCTTGGTCTCGAGTGCGCTCGAGTTCGTTTTTAAAAGTCTTGGTCTTGGTCTTGGTCTTGAGGTTCAAAGTCTTGGTCTTGGTCTCGCAAGACCAAGACCAAGACCGGCTGTCAATATGAACAGTCATTTAACAGAACTCAAGAATTCTGTATCAAGCCTGCTTGCATCATACGACCAATATCTATGGCTGGATACAAGTCTTGTTGGTCTGGAAAACCCATTGGCAGCAGCAACAGTTATTCTGTATCAGACGGATGATAAACCATGGGAAGATTTCAAAAGGACTCACTATCTGTACATTTACATCCAGTGCTTGAAAAGCTTCTGTGTGCGTGTGTCAGCGACTTCAGCACCTGTAGAACGTATATTTTCACAAGGCGGAATTTTTATGAGGCCCACCAGGCACGTCTTGGTCAGAAAATTCTGAGCGAATTGGTTTTTATAAAATACAAAAGGCATTTGGAATAATAGTTTGCATGAAAGACTTTTGAATACAAATTCGGATTTCTCTGCAGTTTGCATTTAAAGTTAATTTGCTTGAATAAAATAAAAGACTCACGTTTTCATTAAAATAGCGAATATTCCGACTTGACAATTTTAGAAGTCTTGACCTGATTGCGATTTTTTGGGTCTTGGTCTTGGTCTTGGTCTTGAGGTTCAAGGTCTTGGTCTTGGTCTTGGTGTTGAGGTTCAAGGTCTTGGTCTTGGTCTTGGTCTTGAGGTTTAAGGTCTTGACAACAAGACTGAGAGTTATAGACATAGAGCTCGGGCCAGGTGTTGTAGCTGGCCGGAAGAGGGAATCGTGGGATCTGGAGTCCGAGTCGGTACCCTCTGAACTGGAGCCATCGATATCAGATCCAGTGAGAGTTTACAGACCCCCCCCCCCAACCTACCAATATAGAAACAGTTTTAGCTCGAACACGTACAGAACAATACCGGCCTGCCTATTTCATGCTATTAGATACTGCAATCGGGAAGTTAAGGAACAGTACGAGTCAAGAGCGTTTGAATTATTTAGCGGCTTTGCACGTTCATCGTGATTCACTCGAAAGTGTAAACGTCTCGCAGATTGGACGTGAGTTTGTTGCTAAGCGCGAGTCATGGAGACTGATCTTTGGCGACATCAAGTGACTCTTGAGTCTTGACATTCCTTTAGTAGGGCCCTCTCATTTTCATGCTTTGTTTGAATGTTTTACTCTTGAAAATATAAAACTTCATAACTGTTATTCTCAGCAATTTACAAATTACAAATAAATGCTGAAGCTAAACTCAAGTAGGCCTAATACTGTACAAGAATTCAATGCATAATGTTGCTGTATAATTTCACTCTGAAACTTCACTATAGGACATTTCAATTTTTAATGCTACGACTGCGAGCGGTGTTCTAACACCTAAAACCTTAGTTTCCTCATTATATAAAATAGTCAAAGTTTTGCACAGATGGAGTTGGTTTAGGTATACTTTTTCGAAATCATCGTTGACAAATTTGATGTATACGAGAGCCCAAAATGTACTCCATTTGGCACCAAATCTCTTAAAATTGCTTCGGCTTCTGGGGCTCCGCCCCAGACCCCGCTGGGGGAGCTTACGACGCTCCCCCAGACCCCCTAATCGTTAGGAGCTTCTTGCCTTCGGCAATCGCGGCTTCGCGCCATCGGCGCTTGCAATCCTCCCCCCCCCCCATTCGCACGTTCTTGAAGGTCCCCTCCAACTTTTACACCGTGGTTGCGCCTATGGTCTGCAAGGATATCTCTGTCAAACGCATTAGTGTCCAGTCGCCTAGTTTAGGGGCCATCCACTGAGGGGGGCGGGGGTCGGATTTAGGCGATTTTGCGTACAGGTGCGGACGGGGGGGGGGAGGGGACAAAATGTGTACGTACGCAAAATAAATTTCTAATTATGATGTCCACATTAGCCTATTTATAACTCTGTACATTGTCCTATAGTCGTCCAATGGCATTTTATTACATTATATAAAAGCCATGTGCAGTTATTCTGTGCTGTGAACGAGACACCTATAATTTGTCTATATTGGCCCTCACTCATCCTTCAATCTGGCCTAAAGTGCAGACAGTCGCTGCCGAGACACTTTCTGCAGCTGGTCTTCGGGGGGGGGGTGCGTCAAGCGTACGTACGCAGGGGGGAGTGGAAGCAAGTACGCTTGCGGACAGGAGGAGGAGGGTCAATTTTTCCGGATTTTTACGTACGTAATATATGGATGGCCCCTTACTTAACTCGCTTCTTACTGGCATCAATAAGTCAAACATGCTGAAGCTGCGAAGAGTTCTGAACTCTTTGGCTAGAGCCATCCCAGCTGACTGAGTAAGTTGCAGTTTTAAGGTGAGGGTGCTTGAACCGGGTTTTGCGTGCAGCCGCACGTCTTATTGGTCGCATCCTCAGATTTGGCCAAGTTTCTCTTTATATGCGGGATGTTCTATATTAAAGTTCCTTAATAATAATAATAATAATAATAATAATAATAACTAATATACTAAAAAACGAACATAAAGCCCTCGTGCTTAAAACTTTAAATTGGTTTTCTGCTCAGCAAAGAATTAGTTTCAAATTGGGGCTCGTAATTTATTCAACTTTGAACTCTGGTCAGCCACAATACTTATGTGGCAAACCAGTGCTTGTCATTGTACTTTCGCCTCAGGGCTGTTTTCCCGCGAGGAGAACTTACTATTCTCTGCTAGTGAATTAGGTTTCCTTTTCAAAACGTTTTCAGGAATTTACGTTCGGTTCACAATGAGGCGACTGGTTAAGCTCCGTCCACTTAAGCATTGCGATATTTTAAGTCTTTCTCGGCGTATCACGTAACCATCTGCTCATTGCCTCCACTCCTTTGGGAAGTTTTCCAAGATCTTGGGAATTGGTTTTCTGCTCAGCAAAGGATTAGTCTTGGGATCTGGAGATTTTCCACGACAATCTGGGGATATTTTACTAAGGTCTACACTGTCTACAGTCATAATATAATATTAATATTTCATATGGAATTATAACAATAAGCATTATTATCAACTTCATCAGTTAAGGGTAGTCTCCCGCACTCTGACCCAGGCAGCTGCTTCCACCCTTGTCCATGGGTTTGTGGTTTCCCGTCTGGACTACTGTAGCGCCCTTTATGCTGGCCTCCCAGCTGCCCGCCTTGGATGTTTGGACCGGGTTTTGCGTGCAGCCGCACGTCTTATTGGTCGCATCCCCAGATTTGGCCAGGTTTCTCTTTATATGCGGGATGTTCTGCACTGGCTCCCTTTCCCGCTGCGGATCGCCTATAGGGTCTCTGCACTGGTTAGGCGTTGTCTAGAGGGACTTGCTCCCCCATACCTGCGGGAGTTGTGTCGCTCTACCTCGGGGGTCTTGCGGAGATCTGCTCTTCGCTCGGCTGACCAGGCCGAGCTATTGGTCCCCCGCACGCGGACAGCCATTATGCAGCGACGTTCTTTTTCGGTCGCTGGACCTGCAACCTGGAATGGCCTTCCTGTTGCACTTCGCCTGGTCCCTATGACTCACTCTACCTTGTTTATTGCAAACTTAAAAACTACTCTCTTTAGCCGTGGTTGGACTAGGAGCGCTCCTGAGTAGATAACCTTGAAGGGGCGCTATATAAAAGCTCATTAATAATAATAATTTGTTGACTTGTTGAGTGATTCGCTGGCCATTTGTCTACGGTTACTGGTCGTTTAATTCTGTACCTTACTTACACTTATCTTGAGAAGAACATGACGTCATACTTAATCCGTTGGTTCCGTAGATTTCGTAATCCATAGTTCCATACATTTTACCGCCGATGCGGACGTTCCAAGTTTTTACGAAATTATTACAGGAAAAGGACTAAATCTGGACAAATCGTCATAAAGTCGTAACAGTTTTAAACCGGAATTTGTCATGGCGCCGAGCCGCATAAGAGAAATGGCTGAAAATCGATGAATTTAGACTTTGGCTTAAACCAAAGCGAGGAGATAAATGTGCAGCAAAATGTAGCGTTTGTTCCAAAAGACTGACTGGCGTTAACAGGTCGGCACTAGTGAAACACGCAGAGTATGCCAAACACGTTAAAAGCTACGAAACAAAACAGAGCATGATTTGTATCAACAAGTTGTTTAAGAAATCGACCACTCCCACCATTGACTGTATGCCAGTTGGGATTTGGGATTTTTAGTACAATCTTGCGATTTTTGTGGCAAGATCTTGGGATTTCTGAAAATGGAGAGTGGAAGTACTGCATCTGCTACTGTGGCAGACAATCTCCAAACTGCTGGAAAAGTTAGTTTTGTGAAACGCTTGAGTAAGAAAATACGACGAACATTTAATTCTTGAGCAATTCCATAACCAATTTACCCTGATTCAGTTAAATACTAATTATATGGGTAAGTGTGTGTGCCGCCGAGAAGACAATGTTCGTTCGATCGCTCCAAAAATCTTTAGTTGTGAGAACTGCAGCATGATCAAACAAATCAATCTTGTCAAGTTTCATGTTAAACGATTTTATACATTCATTTGCGCAAGTGAATCATTACGCTAAGTGTAGAAACTTAATTATATTTTCCAATAAATCTTAATTCAGTCACAAAACCTCTAAAGCGTCGTTATTTTAACATACAAAGAATCCGTCGAAGTACGTGTTAAGTAAAACCGAATACCATAATTAAATTATCATGGTTATTTAAATAGAAACCGCCGAGATCCAAAAGTTGTAGGTACCGAGAAATAACGACCGCTCTACTGTGGTTGTTTACCTATAGTCAGCTTCGAGACAGACCCGACGAAATTCTAACTAGGCCTACGTCATATCTACGTAGTCGTAATAGCTTTATGACGTTTAAAATTTTATAATCGCCGCGACGTCGTTAATGTTATTGTAGTCGTTCAATGAATTCTACTCGCAAAATCTAGTCTCTGCTTAGGAGTCAACTCCTGATTTTCTTTTAAAACTTTATGTGCAGTACAGATTTATAACTGATCAAAGAGGTTTACATGGTGAGTATTCCCAGTTAGTAAACATCTGATCTTGAAACTTCTACAGCACCATTGTTCTACTCCGGCGGCGATGGGTGGCCTTGGCCTCTTCTAACTAATATCTAAAGTAGGCCTAATCCTGGTCGCAATAAGATCCCATGCACACAAAAGAGGTGAGTTTGAGTCAGGGTCAAAAGTAATATGCACATAGGTTCCGGGTCATCATAATCATTCTCATCATCACCATTATCATTATTATTATCGTCATCTTCATCATCATCATCATCATCATCATCATCATCATCATCATCATCATCATCATCATCATCATTATCATCATTATGTATATTGTTTTTGTTGTACCTATTATTGTTATTTACACTAATATTTATTTATTAAGCATTTATTGAGTATTGCATTGTATTGTATCTAGAAATTTATAAAGCGCCTCTCGCAGAATAACTATTCAGAGGCGCTCTCAGCAGAGAAGACCCGTGGAAACAGAAATGCCTTTAGGGAACGCGAGACCGATGAGGAAAAGCCAGTCATTAGTGATCTAATCTATTGGTTGAGTGCCAATATCTAGCAACCAAGAAGAAATCGTAATCGTAATCTCCAAACTTATAAAGCGCCACTCGAAGGCCAAGCGCAGGGCACCAGCCTATTCACGAGCGCTACGTCAAATCAGAGGGGGTTTCCAGAGAATAGTCCAAAATAGGTCCAAGTCCGATTTCCAGGGTACCAGATCAGGAGAGGCAGAGCAGCTGTCAAGGCGGGTGTCGTTTACGGCGAGAATAATTGGAAGGCGGAGTATCAGATGAGTGAGGGTAGGAGTATTTGAAAAGGTGAGACTTCAGTTTTGAGTGGAAAGCCCGGGGGTGATAGATAGAGAAACATAAGGAGGAGGATGAAGGACGGGTTGCAATGATTATGGAGACACTGAGAAACTGCGGAATTCAGAGGGGAAATCATTCCAGAGGCGTGGTGCTGTGATGGATATATGGCTTGGTTGGAGAACTTGAGGCGAGTAGTGACTGGGGGTCGAGAAAGACTGAGACAGGACGATGATCGGGTGGGTCGGGTTGTCTGAATGGTGAAGAGATCACGAAGGTATTTTGGCTGGGAATATTGTAGGGAGTTGTAGGTTGGTGATAGGACTTCGAAGTGGATTCACTCTGGGATTTTTAACCAATTCAGTGATTTGAGGATGGAAGTGATATGATGATGTTTGGGCGTTCTAGTGACGGCTCTGGCTAGTGAGTTTTGGATAAGCTGTAGACGCTTGATTTGAGTGGATTGAAGGTTAAGGAAAAGAACATTGCAGTAATAAAGCTTTGAGTGAACAATGGAGGTAGCAGTGGTGGAGGCAGTTTTAAGGTATGCGTCTGAGATCACGAATGTGCATGAAGCAGGAACGCGAGAGGTTGGAGATGTGGTTAGAGAAGGAGAGGTGAGGATCAAAAGTAACACCTTGATTGCGGACAGGGAAGTCAGAGGTGAAGGTCAGAGACGATGAGTTAGTCGAAAGGTTTATGGAGGGATCAGGAATTTTCTTGATTTGATCAGGATCGACGGAGCAGTGCAATATTGTGAGTGAAAGACTTGCTCAAGGTGTCTGCACAGTGACATTCTCAATTCCGCGAAGCCTCTTCCACGTATAAAGCATGATCGGGATTATGTTCGTAATCGAACAGTAGCTATTGCTAATCGCTTCTGAAGACGCCTGCTTTCTCTCCGGATGGGCTGGTACGGGATCCTCGGTGCAGTGTGGCACCGGAACGATGGTTGAAGGAAGGTCCGGACACGCGATGGAAGGTGCATCTTGTAAGTCCGACGTTTGGAAGGATCCACCATGCAGAAGTAGCAATTGCTTGAGTGGTTAGTGGATGTCTCGCCAAATTCATTAGATAGCAAACGTCATGGTACGATTCACACGTCTGTACCATCCTGCAAAGGAACACAATAAAATGAAAACGAGTGGAGAAGATTCAGATGCCAATTACTTTCGAGATCAGATGCCAGTTACTCTCGAGATCAGATGCCAGTTACTTTCGAGATCAGATGCCAGTTACTTTCGAGAGCATATGCCAGTTACTTTCGAGATCAGATGCCAGTTACTTTCGAGAACTGTCGCGTCGCAAACTCCTGATCTCGTCGAGATAAAGAATAGACATTCTCAGTAGACGGTCAGTTGGTAGAGATGTCAGTGTCAGATTGAACCTCTGTTGGCCAGTTGGGGAGACGTGTCATCGAATAAAAGCCTCGAACGAACAGTTGTGGTGCGGCTGATCTGCCATAAGATCAGTCAGACATTCGAACGATTCAAGATCTATTTAACTCGAAGTTTAGTGCGAGCGAAGAGAATGGATCGTGGTCGACTCAATTCGATCGTGTACGTTTCTTTTGGGGAGAACTACGCAGTCACGAAACGGTCGAAGAAGGATTCGACGAAGAATTGTTTTGGTCAGAAGAGGGCACAACGAGTAATCGGAAAATCTACATGGAGACGCGAACCGATTGACGCCTACAGGGAACATACATCTGGGTCTTGTGAGACAACTTTCCTGAGTCTACAATCTACACGTATTTCTATGGGAGATTAGATAGGCACTTAAAATATAAAGAATCATAAGTACAATGAAAATTAAAGTTTGGATTTTGCAACGTCTCACCCCTACAATTATTCCTTTGGTTATTGATAAGAAGGACACCAACACTTTATGTAAGTAAGTAAGTAAGTAAGTAAGTAAGTATGTTCTTTATTGAACCACTTGCAAACGCACTGCGGCTTACAAAACACAAGCATGCGAAACGAGGCGCAACTTGAGAACAAATGTATTGAACTGTTGGAGAGATGACAACTCACCAGTGATGGGCAATAAACTATTTTTTTTAGTTAAACTAAAACTATTTTCCAACTAAAAAAAGTAGTTAAACTAAAGTTGGCAACTGATTTTGGAAATTAGTTAACTAAACTAAAAAAAAGTAGTTAAACTTTTTCCAACTATTTTCCAACTATTTACGACAAAGATTTGTGCAATAAAAGACGTTAAGTGAACTGTAATAATGCAAAGCGTCAATGACAATTTCACCTGCGAACTATTGCAATGTGTACTGTTCTGGCATACAGTTACATGTGCACTGTAAGTAGTGTATGAATTTGAAAACACAGGCTGTAAATGCTAAAACCATGCAGTGTTAAAATGTTTTTTTGCTGACAGTGTTCAATGTTCACTGTGGAAAAATAGTTACATATTGCTGATTTTTTTAGTTAAACTTTTTAGTTAGCAACTAAAATTTTTTAGTTAAACTATGGTTTTAACTAAACTATTTTTTTTAAGTTAAACTTCTTCCTTAACTAAAATTTTTTAGTTAAACTAATAGTTAGCAACTTTTTAGTTAACTATTGCCCATCACTGCAACTCACATGGGCTGAGGTGGAAATGAGAGCGTAATAAGTAGATTTTTAGACTGTATATTAGCTTTGCCATCCATCTAGCTCTACGGTAGACTTCAGGAACATGGATGCGCACATCTCCACCACTTTCCGCTCCTCTTAGGAATACCAGTGCCAGGTGAAAGAGCTCACAGTAATCGTCTCTTGGCTGAAAATCCTTGAGTTGGTGCTGGATGAATTGGATAAGCTCATTTTTCACTGGATCCAAATCCAGTGCAGTCAATGTCACCTTTATACCATTCTCATAACGGTCTGCTTCATTTGTGCTCCATAGTCTCTGAATCTCTTAACTAGCTTCACGTTAGGTCTACTGGAGTGTGTCAAACACTTTGGCAATGACTAATTCCATGATGTGGTATCTGCATGCCAAGTTGAATAGCGTTTTCTTAAGTTTCTGTTCAAGCAGGACACAGGCACCTCCATGCAGGCCAATTTCGCAGCAGAAATAATGTAATAAGCTACTGTAAATTACTAATGCATTGAGCTACCTCTAAACATGGATCTATTTGAACAAAATGTTTAA
This sequence comes from Allolobophora icterica, assembly GCA_963556255.1. Lineage (NCBI taxonomy): Eukaryota > Metazoa > Annelida > Clitellata > Crassiclitellata > Lumbricidae > Allolobophora > Allolobophora icterica. The sequence continues at coordinate 21,019,777 of OY744606.1, forward strand.
AACATAATCTACATACTAAAAGGAACACTTTGAGGGGGTGAGAAATTAAAATAACTGAAAGAATTGTTTTCACACTATGTTCATTGCCACCCTAGTACAGATGCTGGTTAAGTAAGGCTTAAAGAGACATACATGTATATACGGCCCGTTTTGTGGGAGGTAAATAACCCTCAGAAAGTGACCTGACAACGCCTTTCTAGGCAACGTGTGCGACAACGTAGTCCACGACACTCGCCATCAAACCATAGTGCAAGTGGTCTGTGTCGAGTGCGAATTCTCCAAAACGGAAGAATTGTTTGAGTAGTTGAGACATGGTATCAGTGTAAAGATCGTCCAGAGAGAGACAGAGACAGAGAGAGAGACAGAGACAGAGACAGAGAGAGTATCAAGATGCGAGTGTTCTCGTGAAAGAATAGGAGCTTATACAAATGCATGAGACGGTTAAGGTGAATCAAGAAAATGGTATTAACATTAAAGTTGACATAAAAAGTGTGTACATTTTTTACGTACCGCAGGTACAACAGTTACTGCTTCCCATATATACAGCCAGGCTCAAAAATAAAATGCACATCAAAGACGCTTTCTGACTCATCATTGTTGCATTGCGACAGCAAAATGCCTCAACGCAGTTGGTCAGCAATATAAAAGGTCATGGGGAAGGGTGGAACGAATTTAAACATGAATCAAAGCGTATTCGTGTTTATTTACAAGCTCGCTGAGAAACCGCAGTGAGTTACATTGAAACATTGAAACATGACAGTACAATTATCAAGGTCTGTTGGGCGCCCGCTCATTTTACTGCTGCCCCATAGGGAGTTTAAGGCTGGGTCGACCTAGAGGGGCTTACAATGAGCTACTTTGTGAGGTGATGTCGCGGCTAAAATCTAAGGAAAGAGTCGTTGAAGCCTGTGAGTAAAGAAGTGTAACTTTAAAATGCGTGAAGAAAACCCACTGAAAGTCCTAAGTGCGCTTTATTCGTTAAACCTCGTTTATAGCGTAGCTAATTCCAGGGGCGTCTACACTATAGAAACCTTGGAGCAAATGCTCCATCCAGGAAATAGGGGGAAGATCTGTCAGTGTGTGTGCCACCACTCTAGGGGGAAGAAGGGGAAGGGGAAGAAGAGGGGGAAAATGGGAAGTTGCTCCAATGACTTAGGGGGGATAGACGTCCTGCCTGATTATGTTACCAAAACGCAGGACTGTGCTTATTATTTTAGTAGGCCTACATCTGCAGATTGAAGCGGCGTTAATAACTACGTTGCTAAACACGCAAAAGTTTTGAGAATTTGTGTTCAATGGTTTCAGGGTGACGCGAATCGACAGAGGTCATCTCATCCACTCACTGAATTTTGTTTCTTTCTCAACGTAATTATCGCTGTTGGAGGCGGCGACCAGCCAAAGCACAGTAGGCACATTATCAATGTATTAATCATAGTAGATATATTCTTTTTTTGAAGTCTAAGTTATCTCTTAGGTGCTCAGAAAGTTGGAAGTGACAAATCTTTCATAAGTCTGGTTTTCAGATTTCATTGGAGATAAACTGCGGAGATGTTGACGACCTAGGTGATCACCTCAGGCTACTTTGTAATCTGCCAGTAATGACAATCCATTCGTCATTATAACAGAAATGATATCGTATGGTGCTCCCTTCAAACAGTGTTGCCTTATACACTGCCAATGGTTGATGGTGCGCAGATCGATGGTACTAAACTTATTCCTTGAGTTGCTTGGATATAACATATACAGTGTGACTAAAATTAAGCGCCTCCTATAACTATTATCATTCTATCTAACTACGAAATAATAAAAATGTAAGAATATTATTTATATCGATTTTATCTCCATTGCAATGGTTAACGATTTTTTAATCTTGGTCGGTCCGGCGCTAAATATGGCTTCAGCGTAAATAAGCTCTCTTAAAATTGTTTAACTGCTGACAGAAAAATACCTGATTTTAAAAATGCCTGTACTTATGTGAGGAAATAAGTAAACTTTCGCTAATGCAACACAAACGCTAAAATGTTACAAAATACGCGGTGTTTGTAAAATATTACTATGGTTGGATCAGGAAAAGACTAATCGTTCTCCAAACAGTCCAGAAATAAATGTTATTGTGTGGGTTGCTTTGATATGTATTGTGGCTTAGCGAGTGACAGTGTTTTATTAAGCGTGCACTGCTGCAATATTAATTTAGTTTGGACTTCCAAAGCGAGGTGCAATGATCGATACGAAATCGATCTCATAGCTTTGGTCCTCGATAGTAAGGGTCACCAGCCCAGTTGCCTGATTCTGAATTATGTCTAGGTTAAATATGGCATCCTGCATCAATTCTTTAAGATATTGCGCATTGCAATAGCTGCCCGGCACAGCCGCACTGCCGCCAAGCCAACCGAAGCATTGGATCGATGCCAACAGATTTTTTTCACAGCGGCTGACACGATGTACCAACTCAAGTGCCAACTTATGGTGCATATGATACAGCGTTGGCTAACGAGTCTTCCACGCCTGTCGATGGCGGCCTTTAGGAAGAATCTCGTCGTTGAGAATCGCCAGCGTGTAGTTCTGCGACATTGACATAATTATAATATTAGTCACTGGGCACATACCAGATACGATAGTCTGAAGTTTAACTTATCTTATCTTATCTGAACATTTATAAAGCGCTTCTCTCAGCAGGGCTATACAGAAGCGCTCTCAACGTGACAGGCCCGTAAACAAGTAAGTCTTTAGGCAGCGAAGAGAAGCAGGTGTGATCCCCTCTAGAACCCTACTACGGACTGCAGGGGGAAGGTCATTCCATAGTGACGGACCCACTACAGCGAAGGCCCGATGCTGGGTCAGGGAAGTCCGCGATCGAGGGACAAAGAGATCAAGTCGGACGGAGGAACGAAGAGGACGAGATGAGCGGGCAGAGAGTGGTTTACACATCAAATCACAGAGATATTTAGGCGCTAGACCCTGCTGGGACTTAGTTACTAAGAGCAAGACTTTAAATCTGATCCTAGACGCCACAGGAAGCCAATGAAGTTCATTGGTCATGTATGTGGAGATATGCGAGTAACGTGGAAGACGTGCAATAAGTCTGGCTGCAGCATTCAAGACCGACTGCATTGAGGACAGACGCGTCTTTGGAACTATGTCCTTATAGCCGCGCTCTACGTGTTATCGAGAAACATGGATCTCCGCGTGCTAACTAGGACAGCCTACAACAGCGAGGCCCAGGTTGCCATTGGGGAAGGCATTGGAGGTAACGGGGACACCAATGTCTCAGTGCCCCGGAAGCCTGGCTGCCGAAAGATTCCGGGAATGTCATCTCCAACCAGCAAAGAAAGAGGAAAGAAAGAGGACCCAGACTATGCCGGGCCGACTTCGACAACCGCATCCGCCCCAACCCCGCCGGCTCCAACCACGGCCGGCCAACCACGGTTGTAACAGGAACGGCGCACGAAGACACCAAAACAATGCTGCCCATCGGCGCCATAGCAATCCACGACGTGTACTTTCTGCCGGCCGAGTCTTAGCCGCCGCCACCGAAATTGCGTTCTGTCACCCACACCGTCTCGGCCACGAAGATTGGTACCACAAGGGCCGACAAGTAGTAGATGAGAGATGGCGGTTTAACTTCACCCTGGTGCTATGAAATTTCTATTGTGTAAAATGACAGCTTGCTTTCACCTTATCAAACCTTTTTGTACAAGAGAAGTGCTAATAGCTCTTTTACGGGCTCCAGAATCCGGAGCGATTATAACAAGCGAAACAAGTTATCTTTACCCAGTCATCAGGCTTTTGTGACAAGTGTTACTGTGTTACCAGAGTGATGACTTTTCGTGATTGCATTTCATCCAGTTAGCGATGTCACAGATGCAGCTCATTGAGATGGACCGCAAATGCTGTACGTCTGTAGAATCATGGCTGCAATCCATTGACCTGCGAGTCATTTGCGTAGAGATGACCATGCATATCGTGCTTAGATATTATGGTTAAGGTGTCGGCAGTACAAAAGAGGGAAAGAATGGGTCCCACGACTGAGCCTTGAGGAACGCCACAGATAACGATAGTCGCTGTGGAAGAGGAGCCGGCATGGCGGACACATTGTTGTCTGCCAGTGAGGTAGGACGTCATCCACTCTAACGTATTAGATGACATGCCAAAAGACATACTGCTCGATGGAGCAGAATGTCGTGGTCGACTGTGTAGAATGCAGCAGACAGATCAAGAAGAGAAGGAAGATAAAGTTTCCAGAGCCAATCGCAAGAAGAATGTCAGACAGCACATCTGCAAGAACCGTCTTAGTAGAGTGGAAAGCACGATAGGCCGACTGTCTGTCTGGGAACAACTCGGTGGTATTGAGTTAATTAAGTTGCCTGGCTACAACCCGTTCCAGCATTTTAGACAGAACAGATAGGTTGGAGATGGGTCTATAGTTTTTTTTACATCTGCGGTGTCTAGGCAAGGTTTCTTTGGTATCGCAGTGATGGTTGCGACTTTGAAGGCCGTTGGAACTCTCCCAGTTGAGATGGAACAGTTTACTAGTTGAGTGATAAACAGGGCAATCGTACCAGCGCATTCCTTTAGCAGCCACGTAGGTAGAGGGTCGGCCGTTGACTGCTTGTTTGGAGTGCACCGGATATGCCCCAGAATGTCACCGGCAGAAACAGGCAAAAATGAATTTAAACAGTGAGATGTAATTGAGTAGGTTGTGTCCGCAGCGTCAGCGGTGGACTCTCTCACATCAGCAACTTTCTTGTCGAAGAAATTGTGGAATTCGTGAGCTGAAATGAGATTGTCCGCTGGCGTGCGTCCCCGACCTAGCACCTTATCAATCGTATTGTTGCCACAGATTGTGAGGTGCAGAACGCTGGATCTCGATTGTCTGCAGCCAGAATTAAGACCGCCTAGTGTTTAAAGTGCGGCGGCACTGCCGACTTTGTTGAAGCCATTCTGCACGACGCAAGGATCTTAGCACTGTGGACACGGCGCTCTAGGCGTCGCACTCTTCTTTTGGTCTGGACAAACGTCTTCGAACCGGGGATCAGATGGTCTTTTACGGATGATCACCTTACGAAGAGGGACCAGCCTATCGAGATTGTTGGCGATGACGTTGTCATGGACACTTGCCAGTTGATCGGCCAGTTGATCACATAAAGGCGACTTCTGGAGAGCCCAGCGGAACTCGCCACCCTGAAAATGCTTCCAAAGACCGGCGAGTTTCAGTGACATAGATTGGTGGTTGTGGTGGTCGTCGTCGTTGTCGTAGGTCTGTGAATCCTTTGATGAGTCGATGGTCGGGCAGACCATGTCGATCACGCCTATGGCTGGAGCTCGAAGGTCGCTTCTAGTTATAACAGCATCCAGAATGCCTCCCTTGTCATGGGTTGGTTGATTGACATGGTTGGTGAAACCGAAAGACTCTATGACGTTGGTAACTGAGTGGTGACAGCGTGTCGGACAGGCGATCGAAGCAGATGTTCATATCGCCTGTCACGATCACAGGGTTCGTCAATACCGCCAGACTTTCCATCATGGACGAAAGTTCATTGAAGAAGTCCTGGGTGGCAGCAGTAGACCCAGGACGATACAGCAGTAAGATGACAACTGACGATCCCTTGCTGATGATGCGTGCACATAGATGTTCAAAGGATTGCGGGCTGCCGACGCTTAGATTGGTTAAGCGGATGTCAGTTAGAGCAATGATGGCAAGTTGGCAACTCCGCCATGGTTCGTGTTCCTTGCCGTTCGCGTGTTGTCCTGAGGCTGCCTAGATCTAGCGCGCTTCAGAACCTGGTAGCCTTGTGTCCGTAGTCGCCTGAGGCCGACAGAGTCGTCGTCGAGCCAGATCTCAGTCAAACACAGAACAGGAATATCCAGGTCTGAAACCAGCTCTGTTAGTGCCTCTAGCTTCTTGGGCAAAGAACGAACATTGAAAGTGGCATAGTTGAGTTGTTTTCCGGCAGATGGATATGCCGCTGTGTCCGTGCGTGGGTCAGAACTCTAACAGGCGACGAGATGTTCGGCTTCTGTCGTATGTACTCGGGTGAACGGCGTACAGGGCGGTGTACAGGGCAATTGCCAGTGATAACGGCAATGCCAGTGTTCTCAATCTCGGCGTACGTGAAAGCCGGGCGGCACCGCATGCCACACCCGCGTGCACTTGCTCTGGTGGTTATTAATGAGTTTATGCGTACGCAGGTACTAGAGGGCAATGAAGGCGTAGTCTCAATAGCTGAGTATGTTACACGCCTCGATTCCAGGGCTACAGTAGTCGAGGGTATACGCGGGTATACAGCGTATACTCACCTCTAGAGAAATTTCAGAGCGTATACTCATGGCTCTAGACGAGGGTATACGCGGGTATACAGCGTGTACTTACCTCTCTAGAGACCGTATAGCCACTGAGCAATGAAATTTTGAGAAAAAAGTGATTTTGAAAGGTTTTTAGGGCGAATGACTAAAAAAAGGTCATCAACTTTTTCAGAGACGAAATCGGAAAAAGTCGTAAAATTTTCAGAGAATTGCTAAAAGGTCAGAAATATTTCTTAGACGAATTCCTAAAAAAAAAGGTCTTCACATTTTTTGGGTGACACCAGCCCTAGTGACGCCGCTGCTCACCGGTAGCGTGTACTCACCTCAAATTTTACCACTACAGCCCTACTCGATTCCAACCTTATATCCATATTAAAGTGTTAAAATACGCTAAGATATCATACAAAATGAGACGAAAAATCTAATCCAGATAGACGATCATCAAAAAACAAAACAGTTTTACAAAGAACAACTAAATATGAGCTAAGAGTAAAGTAAAATTATAAACATCACTCAGTAGCCACGTTCTACCATAGTGAACATGATGATAGGTAGGCTATAAATAGAGAAAGATAGGTATAGTAAGTAAAAGGCCATGCAAAGGAAGCCGAGACCATACATACGAAAGGGGAACGGACATTTGCCCTCTTCACATATTCCACCCGGGCATATTCCACGGACATTTACCCCGGACATATTCCCTCCTCGCTAGGACAAAATACCCCTTTTGCAAATTAGATATGCCCACACTAAGTGGTCAGTGAAGTTGACCACTATAGAGATATAAATAAACTCGCTGTTTTAATGATCAAACTTCATATGTCCTGCTCTCGAACCTACTTAAAACATCATTAACGATTATGAAACTCGTCGTTTTAATTATCAAAAGATGGTATGTCCTGCACTCGAACCCATTCTTTTCTCTACAATAATAGGCTAAATACGCCTACTCGAATGTTGTGACCAAGACCGTGAAGCGTGTTCTCGGAGGATTTATGCCATCTCGTCGACTGTAATTGTAGCCGATCATTTGTATAGCGCCACTCAAATCAGCCGATCCTGGCACAGCTGCAGCACAGGTGGAAGAATTTGCAGATCAGAGTCTCATTTAATTAAATTCACTGTTCTAAGGCCTCCTGATGTAATTAGTAAATAAAACCTGAATGAATTTTTTTAGCTTGCTGTTTTTGGCATATTTTACTGTCAACAAGTGGAATAGTCGATTTGTTGTAATTGTTTTGTAGCGTGTAGCTTGCCAGTAAGAGGAATACTGTACTTGGGATCGCGGAATATAACAGAGACTGGAAAAGCGTGCCAGAATTGGGATAGTGCTAAGCCCCATAGAGTTAGTTCGAAGATAAAGAACGAAATGTTTCCTGAAGGGAGCAAATCAGGTGCAAAAAATTTCTGTCGAAATCCGGATATAAAAACAAAATTTGGCGTGTGGTGCTACACAATGGATAGAAAAGTGAAATGGGAGTACTGTGACGTTTGTCCTGGCGCTTACGAAGGCTACAATGGTATGGTGTTTTCTATTTTTATCGACTCAATATTCAAATTATCTTTCATACGCATAGGATTAGGGTTTAGCATGACTGAAACTCTCATCATCTACCTGAATAATTTTTTAAACTATAAACAGTAGCTGAACTGTTTATGCTATGACTATACTAGAGTTCCTGACATAACGCCTCTAGGAAGTGTCTCTTTTCACATCAACTCATGTATAAACTTAGCAGTATGCCAAAAAACTTCAAACATTGTCTAAGAATGCCGTACTTAACACTGGCGGAAACTTGTCCAAAATATTGGGTGGGGGGGGGGGAATTGGTGATTCATTCTACACTTGTTGCATTGGGTGCACAGTCCATCTCAATTGTTGGGAGCACGTGACCCGGCTGCCCCTTCCCAGAGTCTACGCCTACGCGTACCGGTACTTGACTACTTAAAAAATATCTGGTGCAGATAAATACAGAAAATGAAACTGCAAAAGCGTACGCACTTGTTGCATTATGTCGATAATGACTGCAATGTATTATAATTACCATTTCTAGTTTTTATCTGTTAAGCAATTTTTAAACTCCTCTAACTGATGGCCAAGTATTAATCGATGGCGCTAGATAGTTATTAGCTTAAGTCTTGATTAAGGTCCATGCACATTTATCGTCTAAGGGGAGACTGGAACCCGTACTCTGAGCGTCAAGGTGAGCGTTTAAACTAATCGGCTACCATGTCTCTATTTCCAGATACAGCTTGCGGTTTAAAACTGAATTACGTGACTGTAAGAATAAAGTTGGCCTTTGCCCCTGTAAAACTCACCGTAAGCGCACGTTTGCTCCTGGATGATTGGTCAAGGATGATTGGTCAAGGATGATTGGTCTTACGTGTTAACTTGTAGCCTAGGCTGTGTCCTCATGACTCAATATGCTACCTTAAATGACTTCATTTGTAGAAGTTTCATCCCTTCTCTTAAATAACTGTGTGGTCTCTCTAGAACCGATGGCAAAAGCCGTGGTTGGATTAAACTGACCCGTGGTGTGTGTGGCAAGTCTCATTTAAGACGCTACTGTGATAAATAGGCCTACCTTATCCGATTCGTCTTCAGATATGGTCCACCTAAACAAGTGAATAGGCAGCAGCTCGAAGGCACTATACATAACTAAGTTCTCGTTGCATAAGATTTCGTCTTTTTGGTTGTAGAAAGAGTTGGGCCCAACTCTTTCTACAATAGTGCTGCACCTCATTTCACCACAGGATTCGAAAAACACTTCACTGATGTCTCCGGAGATTTAAAAGGGACCGCACATCTGTTTGATATTTAAGCGCTGAAAGACAGTTGCCTTCTGCAATGCCTTCTATATATCAAAGATCGATAAAAAAAAGCTACTTTTATCATCCCGAATCGGTTGCATGATGCAGAATTTTACTTTGTATGGTGTGTAATTAGTCACACTCATCAAATAGTGAAAGGTTGCACACAAAACATTCATTTACTAGGACTAAACTCTTTGCCGTCAACGCCAATGTGCACTGTCATGGTAGCCTGTGAATGCGTATAAACTTTACAGTTTCCTATTGAAAATTATTATAAGTGTGTGGAAAAAGCAAAACGCCACGCGGCATTAAAACCTTGAGACTTATTTACTACAGCTCTACATGAGTAAGTTTTGCTTTGCAACTATCTTCATTGTGACCATTGGATGGTGAGAAATGTTTATTGCTACTTGGTTGTTTATTATCCGCCTATTGCATTACACTTCATAATTCTACTTTGCATTAAATTTATGTCCAAATGTAGGCTGTTCGCTGAAGGATAAAGGAGTAGGCTACAGAGGAAAACTCGCTCATTCTCAATCCTACTTGGAATGTCTACCTTGGGCAAGTTATCCAGAAAACAACTATTGGTTTCCAGAAGGAAAAGCAGACAGGGCAAAGAATTACTGCCGGTATGCAGAAAAATATTTCATTCTTAATAATTTATTCTTTAAAAAACGTTATCTAGACTCCGGAGTCTAGTCTCTACACGCGGAACATCTATCATTTGCAATCTTTAGTAATAATCAATGGCATTTGCAACTAAGTCAACCACAGCCAAGACTCAATCTTGTCAACACTATCATCGGTAACTATTCATGTAGAGCAAAACCTGCAGCGTAAGAAGGAATTACAGGTATTCCTGAGACATCAAATTTAAGCCCAAGGTCGCGTGTAGTCGGTGGAAGAAGATAAGATGCGCTCTCGCTGACTTCGTACCAATCCCCAATCGCTGCACCGATCATGGAGAGCGCGTTGCCTAAACACACTCCAACAAGTCAACAATACGATGACTCATCGAAATGTCGCTTAGCGAAGGGCGGCGCCAGACACTTTTTGTAACCAGGGCATAGCCAGGGCAGTCCTACAAGTAACCAGTGCAGAGGGCGATTTCTGGAGAGCGCGGTAGCCCGAGCTTAATTGGTGACCGCATGAATCGCCCCAGCACTATTATACATGTTTATAGTCAAGAGGTCAGATGGGCGAAGCCCCCGGAAGCTGAACGCTTTTTGACATTTGTACAGCAAATTTTCACATTATTTTCAGTGAAGTAAGTGAATTTATATCTCAGGATATAACATTTGTGGCATCGGTAATGTAAAAACTCATGAAAAATAATTTTCTTCAAACAATAGCAAAGAAATAACACTGAAATAAAAAAAACACAAAATTTATAATGCTCAGGATATAAAAATGGAAATTGAAATATATAAGCAACACGTTAAACAATAAACAAGCAATTATAGGCCTAACGTTCGATAAGTTCTGCAAAATCTTAGGCGATAACAAATATTTGCTTAGGCTATAATTTCTGTGCTCATCGAGGAGAAAAGAATCCTCATATTTCATTGTGCAGGCAAAAATCATGCAGACCAGTGACCAGAGGCATTAGGTCATCGAAACTTTATAAAAATTGACTAAATTCTAAATATTCGTACTTTGCAATATTAGATGTAGGCTATTGGTCGTTATGCAAGGCTAACCCTAATTCCTAATTTAGGTCATATTTGAGAGGTAATGAACTACCTACTCTTTTATCTGTACTTGCTATTCGCACATTTTGAATTTTGCTTTATTACTTTTATTTTGCTGTTTAACTGACTCTTATGTTTATTAGATTGTAATCCTTAATGGTAATCGCAAATGTGTATAGCACCTCATCTATGGAAATGCGCCATGAACCCTCTCGACTGTACAACATTAGATATTTAATCGTCAAAGTAGTCGTTTGTTACACTCCGCATAATAGATACAGTATTAGAACGCTAATTCATTTTCTTTCATCTTTGCTTCTGAGTCTCGAACTCTTTCGTCATGTGAAGTTTGACAGATACTCGCTACATCAAGTAGGATAAGTCCATAACTCTATTCAGTCGCTGCATCGGTGCCTAAACTTTTGCATTAGTGGAAATAATTTTCAACTTAGGGACAACGCTTTAAGGAATAAAGTGGTTTGCAATAGATTGAAGATTTCACCATCTTTAAATGCGGAGAGTACGGGTTCGAGTCCTCCCTGAAACAGTTATTTCACTCCTTCACTCACACACTTCAAGTCCTTCACTCACAATTGGTCAGCTCCATTGATTGATATTTAATCGTTAGTGGGGCTTAATAAACAGAAAATTGTAATAACTCTGTAGCAAGATAACTACTAATGATGCATTGGTAAAACGAGAATGCAGAATCTGGCACAATATTTTCAGCAACCCAGATCCGAAAAAATTCGAAGCTCCATGGTGCTATGTTGCTGGTTCGGGTGTCAAGGGCAAAAATTGGGATTACTGCGACATCTGCTTGCGTAAGTCCTCAATATCGACAATATGTAAATTTATAGGGCCTACAATCGAATTTGCCCAGTGATATCAAAATAATAATAATAATAATAATAATAATAATAATATTACTGTTATTATTATTATTATTATTATTATTATTATTATTATTAATATTATTATTATTATTATTATTATTAATGTTATTATTATTATTATTATTATTATTATTATTATTATTATTATTATTATTTTTTTTTTTTTTTACCCGAGGTATATATGATCCCTCAGGTGCAAGATACTAATTAATTATGTTGACTCTGGAGTGGCCGTCCTGGTCAAGATTCGGGAGAACAAAAGTGCTGTGGAAGGCGACTGCGTTGAAACGTTGAATTACAACGGACAGGCGCTGGAACAGATAGCTGGTTTCCCTTGGGTCTCCAGAGATTTGGCTCAGAAGACGTCCAAGGTCTGAGAGGAACGCCTGTCCCACGGCGTTAGCTGGACCCAAGGTTTCAAAAGCCAATGGAACAAAATGGTAGAGATGCATCAGTTCGGTGTACTTAGCGTTTTTCCTGGACTCAGCCAGTTCCGCTGCACCTCCCGCCCGAGTGGAGGTTGTGGGCAGATAAGAAGGGGCTACTGTGTCTGCCACAGTGACGTCCCAGGTCAAACAACGACCCGAGCGCCATGGTATTAAAGTAAGGCCATCTGGTCGTTTACCGTCCGACCTGGAAAGGCCTGGGGGTTCCTTAACTGCCGGAATGCCCGCCTGAACGAGGCTTCTGCAGATAAGGTCATTCAGGACCGCATGCCGGGCGTGTCGGCCCGGGCCGAGACGGCATGACAGGCCATGCGAACCATCGGCGGTCACCAGAGTGCCGCACGGGCAGTCATGTGGATGGCATATGGCCGTGCCAAGGCGAAGGCCGACAGCTATTCGGACTGCCTCGTCATCCAGTCTGAGGCCGCACGTGCTGATGGGCAAAGCAAACAGCCAGTCACCCGCGTGTGGTGCGGAGACTGCTCTAAGTCGTGCTTGATGGTAGGCGCTGGTGTGAAACTGAGCAAGCTCAGTTACTATCCTCTGAATAACGGGTCTGTCCCAAAATGACTGTCTGTGAGATAGCCCCCCGTCCGGATATGACATAGAGTAACTGGAGCACCATTCCTCGACCGAGGTGGCAAACTGTGTGTCTGTGTCAATGATTAAGTTACTGAGCATGGAGGATTGGATGGCGAGGGTACTTGCAGCGGAAGCCAAAAAGGCGGGTAACGCAATATTATTATTATTATTATTATTATTATTATTATTATTATTATTATTATTATTATTATTATTATTATTATTATTATTATTATTATTATTATTATTATTGTCAACCCAATCCTTCCGTTGACAATCCTTCTGATTAAATCCTTGTTCTCTGTCTACTTAACGCCTATTTAACGTTCACCTTTTGAACACTAATTCTACGTATAAGTATAACCTGAACTAATCAGCAACACAGTTTAATATCCTTTAGTTTAATAAGAAACAAACAGACAGAACTCAATTCGATTACAACTCAACTAGTCAGCCACACTACTACAGCGAACACCTTCGAATTCAAACTTCTCTAGTCAGCATAATTCTTCGCGCCTCTTGACACACCTGTCTTCTGTGCGCATAAGCGAAATCTTATAATATACATATAGCGCGCCGCTGCCAAGATCGGCCGGCCGCGCGTGTCACTAAGACAGTACAATTAAACGTTATGCATTTATCATATATACATATACACGTGAAACTAAAATAAGCGCACTAAATATATACGCTAATATCTCGCACTGCAAGACTGTACACAAAACTCAGTTCACATTACCTCCTTCCTTTTTCTGGAATTGAGCAAATTAAATTTCAAAATTTGCGAAATTACCAAAATACATGAAACATATATATATATATCTAACTAATTAATGAACAGTCTTACGATTACTTATAACCTTGACAAACAATCAGCAATAATATTCAATCTGCCCTTCTTGTACTTCACCTCAACATCAAAAGTTTGTAAGGCTAACGCCCAACGCACAAGTTTAGCAGACTTAGACATTGACTCAGTCAAATATGTAAGAGGATTGTGATCAGTAAAAATGAAAATTTTTGATCCAATTATAATTTCTTTTAACTTGTTTAGAGCCCAAACAATAGCATAGGCTTCCTTTTCCACAGTAGCCCATCTCTTCTGGGTATCAGTTAATTTCTGACTGATAAATGACACAGGGCGTTCTATTCCCTTGTCGTCCATCTGTGTTAAAACAGCACCGACTGCAAAGTCACTACTATCGCAGTACAAATTGAATGGTTTTCCCACTTCAAAAACATATAACACTACTTTGGATCGCACAGCCTCTTTAAGTAAATCAAATGCTTGCTGATGTTCAACAGTCCAATCAATCTTATCAGAAACACGTTTACTAGTTAAATCAGATAAAGGTTTCGCAATCTGTGCAAAGTCCTTAATAAACTGTCTGTAATAATTAAAAAATCCAAGCAGTTGCTTAACTTGCTTCTTAGTTTCTGGGATCTTCAAATTAGTCAAACTTTCAATTCTGTCTGGATTCATCTTTATCTTACCAGACCCAACCACATGACCGATAAACCTTACCTCACTCTTACCAAATATGCATTTTTTCAAATTCAAAGTAACGTTATGCAATCTCATTTGCATCAAAAATGCATCTAGATGCTGCAAGTGAACTTTCCAACTGTCAGAATGCACAGCAATGTCATCAACATACGGTTCTGCAAAGTCGCTTATAGGCTGTAAAACTAAATTTATCGCCTTAACAAAAGTTCGGCCTGAATTTATCATTCCAAAAGGAACACGAGTAAATTCATACAGTCCATTATGTGTTACAAAAGCTGTCTTCCATTGATCAGATTGTTTTACAGGACAAGTCCAATAAGCACTTCGACAGTCCAAAATAGAAATCACATTAGACTTTCCAACTTTGTTCAAAACGTCTCTGACAATCGGCATCGGATATTTACAATCCACTGTGAATGAGTTAATGTATCTGTAGTCACAGGCAAGTCTTAAAGATCCGTCTTTCTTTTTAACAATAACCAAAGGGCTTGCCATTCTGCTCGATGATGGTTTGATAATGTTTGTTTTTAACATTTCTTTGATCTGACGTTCCACTTCTGCTCGATAAATCAAAGGAATTCGGTATGCTGCAAATTCCTTTGTGCCTTGCTCTCTTGTTATACTGATTTGGGTATTGTAACTGCTTTTCTTGAGAGTAAGATTCTGCAAACAATAATGCTTTCTCCGTAGTTTCTTTGAGTTCTTTCAAATGCTTTTCGTGAAAAGGAATTTTCTTGTGCCATTTCCTCGGGTTGTCTATTAGGTCCATTGTCATTCTCCTGAAGGCGACCTCTTCTCTTGAGACTGGAGTGATAGGTACTCTATCCATCACCAGACTCCTTGCCTTTAGTTGACACTTCTCGCAAGACTTACAAAATTTCACAATGTCTCTTCTCATCTTTGGCCATACAAAAGATAATTTTATTCGTTCTCTTGTTTTCTCTTCTCCTAGATGTCCTCCAAATACCGATTCATGCGCCAATTCCATCACTTTAATTCGTCTCTCTTTTGGTAACACTAGTTGATATATCGTCTGGTCTAATATCTGATATTTCTTATGCAATAAACCGTTGATCACACAGAATTCAGATTCTTTCTCTTGTGCTAACTTCCACCACGGCTTCAACGATTCATCCTTTCTCTGTTGCTCTTCGAACTTCTTCGAATCGGCAATCTGCACCTTTTGTTCTTCGTCCATCTCTTCATCTCTATACAAGTCTCCTATCCCCACATCACATTCATTGTCTTCTTCAGTTTCATTTAATGTGCCATTCTCGCATGCAGCCATCTCTTGCTCATTCATCTCTGATGTTATACCATCTCGCGATAAGCTTCGTTGCTCATTACTGTCGTTTTCCTCATCACTGGAACTTTCAGTTTCACTCTTCTCATCAACATCTACCATTTCCTGTTTCCGACTCTGCGCTCTCGTCATTACATTTGCTTGTACACTCACATCTCCTTGTATCGTTTTAGCTTTCATCTGTGGTACGGCTTTTAATTCGGCAATTATCTCTGGATGCAACAAGAATCTTTCTGTACTGCCCATCTTTGCAATACTAGCACACATCAAGGTGACATAAGGTGTAAGTGAACACTGGATTTTACGAGGAAATCCCTCTTCTTTCACGTCACTACCACACAGTCTAACATCGACTTTCACTAACTTCGCAGGAATGGCATCTCCTGCCACACATTGCAAATTCACTTTTCCAATTTGTTCCACCTTCATGCCTTCCAGTAATTCTTCACTAATCACCGGAATCTCTGCACCCGAGTCGCTCAGTGCTTTGACTTTCACTGGCTCTTTACCGTCTACTCCACGAATTTCAACCTCGACATATTGCAAGAACGATTTCTTCAATATTCGACTGTCATCTTTTCCTATGACTTCTCTCTGAACTTCAGCATCCAATAGAATTTCTTTTTGAATACCACATTTCATTACTGACTTTACTTCAGTCTCTTGGTTTTCTTGACCCGTGGTTTGATTACCTGTATCACTAACCACTTGAATCAAATTCACCCTTGTGTGTTCTTGATTTCTGCTAGAACTAGCTGCTGCCACTGGAACTGGACAAAATTTAACCAAATGTTTGTCTGAACCACAATTGTGACAACGCTTCACAACCATGCCTCGTTGTTCATTTCCTTCATTTCTCTTATACTGCGTAAACGATGTGTTGCCTTCCCTCTTGGCAAACGGCGCTGACGATTTGTTAAATCCCTGACGACCAAACGTCACTTCTCTGGTCTCATTGGGTACAGGGACATTAGCCTTGACTTCTTTACCTTTGAACTGACTCCCTGTTTCTGGATTACTTTTCCACTTTCCACTCTGGCTTTGGTTTACGGAACGTTGAGAAGGATAACTGTTTATATTTGGAAATGCAAACCCAATTCGATTGTTTACATGAATGTCTGCTAGGTCTGCCACTGCACTAGCTTGGAGACAGTCAGTTCCTTCCTTCGACAATACAAACTGTAGTGGACCTGGCGGTAAACATTCTTTTAGCTTATCCGCTACCAGCAAATCAAAGAGCGTATCATACTCTCTGTTCACGTTTCGACTTCTCACGTAATAGTTTAGCAAGTTCTTCAGTCTTGCCGTAAACATCGTATAAGTCTCTTCTGTCGTCTTCTTAGCATCCACAAATCTGGCTCTGTATTCTCTCGAAGTCAACTTAAATTCTTTTAATAAGTGCTGCTTGACTCTATCATAATTGTCTAGATCATCGTATGACAATCTATTCAGAACGGTTCGAGCTTTCGGCGTCATCAATGGTAGTAATAATTTCACCCAAAACGGCTTTTCCACAGCAAAACTGCGAAACGCGTTCTCGACTGTTTCAAAATATAATGGCACCTCCATCATATCAGTTGGCATTTGAGGCAATACATGCTTCATTGCATCACCTATTTTCTTAATTTTTGACACCAAAGTTTCACTTTCTTGCTGTTTCCTTCTTTCTGCTTCCCGTTCTTCTCTCATTTGTGTTTCTTTCAATGTCAATTTTGATTTCTCCAGTTTCAGACGTTCCTGTCTTTCTGCCTCTGCCTTTTCCAAACTTTCTTTCTGAAATTTGAGTTCTTCTTGTCTTATCTGTTCTGCGCGTTCTAACTCTAACGTTCGCGCTTTTTCTTTTTCTTCCTCACGTATTCTCTTTGCTTCAATCTGTTGCTGACGAACCTCTTCATCACTTTTTCTAGCTTTTTCAAATTCAATCATCTGCTCCAATCTTCTTCTTTCAGCATCTTCCCTATCTCTTTTCAACTGTTCTAACTGAATCTCAAACTGATTCTTTTGCAATTCAAGTTCTGCCTTACGCACTTGTTCTGCTTTATCTTCTCTCTCTCTTTGCAGACGCAATTCCTCTTGCCTTGCAAGTTCCGCTTTCTCTTCTTTCTCTCTCTGCAAGCGCAATTCGTCTTGTCTTACACGTTCTGCTTCTTGTCTCAGCTCTTTCTCTTCCTGTCTTCGTCTATCCTCTCTTTCTTTCTCTTCTTGTCTCCGTTTATCTTCTCTTTCTTTCTCTTCTTGTCTACGTTTCTCCTCTCTATATTTCTCTTCTTGTCTGCGTTTCTCCTCTCTATCTTCTTTCATCATCATCCACTGCATCAACATCTCCATAGACATAGGCGCAGGTGGTTTTTCAATAGCCTTTTCTACGGCACCGCCAACGGCACCTTCTTCTTCGACTTCTTCTTTCACCCACACTTCAGCGAGTTCCTGTATCATGTCACCACGTGACATACCTTCTAATTGTTCTTCTTTAAAACCGGCTTTCAACAAACGCTGTTTTAGCCTTTCCGTAGACATCTTCTTAATATCTGCTTGTCTTTCAGCACTTAGTTTCTCCATCTTACTTGTTTACTTTGGTGATTTCTCTTTTCAAAGAAGTCACGGTTTTTCTTGTTGTGTGAATCGATAAACAAACGGGATTTCTTTTATATTTGTTCGTGGAAAACAACGAAATTTTTATACCGTTTCTCGTGTTCCACCGTCGTTGATATCGTAAACTCGTCACACAGCACACAACGCGTAGATTCTTCTAACACCGTCGTAGATTCTTCTAACACCGTTGTAAATTCTTTTATCACCGTCGTAGATTCTTCTATCCGCCGAAAGAGGTGATAATGTGAATTTTAATCCACCGTGAGTTTATATCCACCGTGAGTAATTATTCCACCGTGAGTATTTATCCACCGTGAGTATTTATCCACACCGACGCTGTTCCACCGTGAGTTTTTATCCACACCGACGCTGCCACCAATGATGTCAACCCAATCCTTCCGTTGACAATCCTTCTGATTAAATCCTTGTTCTCTGTCTACTTAACGCCTATTTAACGTTCACCTTTTGAACACTAATTCTACGTATAAGTATAACCTGAACTAATCAGCAACACAGTTTAATATCCTTTAGTTTAATAAGAAACAAACAGACAGAACTCAATTCGATTACAACTCAACTAGTCAGCCACACTACTACAGCGAACACCTTCGAATTCAAACTTCTCTAGTCAGCATAATTCTTCGCGCCTCTTGACACACCTGTCTTCTGTGCGCATAAGCGAAATCTTATAATATACATATAGCGCGCCGCTGCCAAGATCGGCCGGCCGCGCGTGTCACTAAGACAGTACAATTAAACGTTATGCATTTATCATATATACATATACACGTGAAACTAAAATAAGCGCACTAAATATATACGCTAATATCTCGCACTGCAAGACTGTACACAAAACTCAGTTCACAATTATTATTATTATTATTATTATTATTATTATTATTATTATTATTATTATTATTATTATTATTAATATAGCTCCTTATTTATCGTGCAGACCTGTCATTTATAATACGAAGTATTCGCTTTGCTGTTCAAGTGTGCCATTCTTATCTTATCTTATCTTATATGATTATTTATAAAGCGCCTCTCATAGCATAGACTATTCAGAGGCGCTCCCAGCGTGTCAGCCCCGAGGGAAAAGAAAGGTCTTTAGGCAGCGGAGAGAAGAGGGCGAGAGCCCAAGCAATATCTTGCTACGGAGAAAGGGGGTACCAGGTCATTCCATTGGGAAGGGCCAAGGATGGCAAAAGCACGATGCTGAGCCATCGAAGTCCTTGCGCGAGGGACAAGTAGAGCAAGGCGGTCAGCAGACCGAAGAGGGCGGGAAGAGAGAGCAGATAGAGGTTTACGCATTAGGTCACAGAGGTATTTAGGAGCTTTTCCCAGTTGAGTCCTAGAGACCAGGAGGACCTTGTATTGGATGCGGGAAGCAACAGGAAGCCAGTGAAGTACATCAGTCATAAAGGTAATTATAGAAGCGAGGAAAACGGGCAATGAGCCTAGCAGCCGCTTTCAGAACAGACTGCGGAGATGAAAGACGCGCTTTAGGGAGCCCAGCAAACAATGAATTGCAATAGTCAATGCGGCAGCAAATGAAGGCATAGACCATAGTAGTAAAAACCGAAGGGGAAACTGATCTTCTTACAGCCCTCAAACGCCTCAAGTGATAGAAACAGGAACGTGTCAGGTGGGAGAGGTGTTCAGAAAACGAGAGGGTACTATCAAAGGTGACACCCAAATCCCGAACACTGGATGAAAATGAAAAAGCAGGGTATATCGACGACAGAAGTGGGATATCAAGTTTAGAAAGTTGCAGTTCAGTGCCAAACCAGATCAGTTGGGTCTTAGAGGAGTTAAGGTTAAGTCGATTTGATGACATCCAAGACTGGAGATCATGTGACAGGGAATCACTGGATCCAACAAGGGAGATTTGCTGAGAGGATGAGCCTTGGACAAAGATCTGAACGTCATCTGCATAGAGGTGACCAGAGGTAAGGTGTTTAGTAAATATAGAAGGAATGTCAGCTGTGTAGAGTAAGTACAGAATGGGGCCAAGGACTAAAATAAAAATGTGTCCCCTGTGGGACACCATACTCAACCCTAACCCAGGCAGTTCTGGAGTCACCAAGGACAATCCTCTGAGTACGGTCAGAGAGGTAAGATTTGAACCAAAGAGGAGGGAGATCACTGAGGCCACAAGACAGTTCAAGACGCCGAAGTAAGATTTCATGGTCACACCAGCTAAAAGGTATCTTGGAGCACACTCTTAAAATCACCACGGAATTTTCAATTAGCTTATGTACCTATCATTTAAATGTGCAAGCAGTTCACTTCTGGAGCTTTTATGCTTCAATAGCTAAGTCCTATATATAGATTAACCTAGTTGTCCAGATAATTCGTGCCCAAATTGCCCTCGGCAATCCAGTGTGATTCTCCTTACCGAATTTATTTTAGTTCCAGTTTCGCGGTAAATGGTTTTTCATTTTAGTTATAGTTACAGCTATAGTTAGTATTTTTTTAGTTATAGTCACTGGATTTTTATTTTAGTTAGTACTTATGTATATTTGCAATAAGTCTAAGCAAAGTTGCCTAAAGACGTCGCAGCAGCTGCTGTGCATATTAAAACTCCTGACACAATTTGCTTAGCCTTAGATCTCCGAAGGGCTTCGAAGAATGATTGCCGACACCGTCTTTAAATACTGTGTAATTCTGTCTCGTTTGTGACGACGGGAATTTCCGCAATAAACGATTATTTAATTAAATGATCGATTCAGGTTCATGAATACACGACGCACCAAATTCACGGACATTCGATTTCATTTTCCACTACATAGCTTCCCACACGCAGTGAACAATCTTTCACAATTCTGATGATGAGGGGTAGCACATTTTAACGTTCTCATGTTTGTGGATATTGAACTATTTTATTTTGTAACGAAAATAACGAAGAATTTTCGTCAGTGTTATTTTCGTTATAGCTATAGTTGATTATATTTTAAAGTTACAGTTATATAATATTTCGTTAACGAAATCATTTTATTTTCGTTAAAGAACATTTTCGTTACCGTTATCGTTAAAGAGAATCACATTCCGCCAATCCGCCAATCCCAGCTTGAAATAAGACCTGAACCCAGCCAAAGCTGTCTAACCGTTTACCTAGTGCTTTTACTACAGTCGTTTCTAAGGGGAGCCACGCATCAGAATCACAATCTGATTTTCTCTCAATTCTGTTAGCCAATACAACTGAATTTGTTTTGCCAGTGCATAGAGAGGTTGATCAAGTGAGAACTTGGCTCTGACCTGGATTTTAATGCCTGACACCATCTTGAATGACTACCATGCAATAGCTAATCATTGCTACATTATTGGAACGGTGATCACTGGTTAAACAAGGGTATAACTGGCAAAGGTGAATCATTTAGATAACTTTCTTCAGCATGATAGTTAGCCTGTGACACAATCTGAGTATCAATCTTATTCACAACAACACCGCTGACACAATTTAGCCAATTGTAATCTTCAGCATTTCCTCATTTTGAAACAAAATATAATTTAGGCTTCTAAATTAGACTGTGATAGGCTCCTAAATTATGGCACTTAAATCTCTGCTATTATTATAATTAGCAGGCTGTGATATTGCAAAACAGCATGGCATCTTGACTTCTGTGTAGGTAGATGGCAATGTTGCATCTAAGAAATTAACGATTGAAGAAAAGTCATTGCGATCCAAATCACTGAAGTCTAGGCTTGGAAACTAATATTGATATCGCTGTGCTATGATATGAAGATCTAGCAGTAGATGTATAGTTATCAATATTATCGGGTAACTTTTAAATAGTTAAAGTTGATAGAGACCAATCCAAGTGCCGAAGGCAGTCTCAAGCTTCGATTAATTACCATAAAGCGGGTAGACCTAGGTAGATGGTCAGACAGGAAGAGCCAGTCGGTCCAATACTTAGACAAGGAGGGCGCAAGCTCAGTTTTTAAAGACTTTCGATTTTGGCTAGTCTCTAGCAGACACTGATATCGTCCACCTAGATATGCAAGAAGGTAAGTTTGGCGTAGGCTGTGGTAATCGTCGGAAAATATCGTTATCGTCGTTACCTGGTCAGCGTCATTATGCTCTCCTAGAGCATTGAATGATGGGAAGGTTATACATGTTCTATAGAAATTTGCAATCAGAATTATTATAAAAGAATCAGAATCAAACTGTTCTTACAGTGCATAGGATAAGAGACATTTTGGACAGATAACGGACATATTGGACTGCATTGGTGAACGGTGACACGTTGTATGAGGTCTGTTGCATTTGGATATTGCAGCATTTCAAGGATTCCTTGCAAAAACGTCAGGCGCTCGTAACAACAATGCCACCAAGATCGCAGAGATGAGTAATCTAGCTTGCATTCACTACTGTATTACCATGGGATCTTGCATGGCGGTTGTCGTTAAGACGAACCTCAGGATATGTTATATCAAAACAAACCTCGAAGGGATAAATACAGTAGACGTTACTTTTAACGTTTTCATCGTCGCGCGCGCCTGCGGCACAAGTGGTGAGCATGACTGAATTTTATTACTGACACTTATAATCTTATTATTGCATGACCATTTAAAATGTTTTAAAGTGTAGACATTTTATACAAATGAAATCTACTGTGACAAATTCAACCACCGCTTTTAACTAAATGTTTAGCTCAAAATTATCTAGTCAGAGCAGAGCATACAAATCCGTGTATGGTCCTTACTCGATTAGAAGAATTATTGTACATAATGATACCTTAAAACTTCATATTAAAATGATTCTTGCATCTATATTTGGTGTAATTCCAAATGCATTATGTTCTAGATATTCTTAAATAAGTCGCATACAAACGAACAATTCTAAATGTAATTTCTGTGCCTTGTAGATCCTATAGCAGACAGACGTTTTAATACAGATTGTTCTTGTCTAGATTTTCGCTATGTAATTTATTCTCTGAAATTGGATCGGTATTGGATTAAAAAATTGGGCTTGCTAACGCGGTCCGTAAGCGGGGTCTTAAAGGGCGTGGCATCCATACTAACGGTGTCCCGTGGCGAAAGAGCTCATCCGATAAATTTATTGAAAATGAGCAGAGTTGAGCCCACACGGTCACTATAGAAAAAGAAAATGTGAAAATTTACATTGAAGATTTAGATTTCTCGTAAGTAACACTGGCGCTTTGCAAGTATTTCTCAGAATAATATTTTATATTCGAGAAAGTGTATGTAGCGGCAAAGTCCAATGAAATCACGCCATGATTATGATATACCATAAATGCAAGGCAGAGCAGACATGAAATCTTTATAATTTATATTTTTTGGTCAGCAAAGAAGTAGACAGGATAAACAAGCAGTGAGTTTAATTAAAGATAATGAAGGCAAAATTCTAACTGATGAAGATGCCATCAGAGTCAGATGGAAGACACATTTCGATGAGCTACTCAATGAAGAAAATGCAAGGGAGCCGCTGGAGAAAAAAGATCTTACGGACGGACCGGAAAATCAAGTTACACGTAAAGAGATTGAATTGGGAATAGAATGGATGAAAAACAACAAAGCACCGGGAACACCTGGAATGACTGCTGGGATTTTTAAGGCACTTGATCAGTATTGATTGGCTTTGTATCGTTCTAAATGACTTTATGAAGCAAGAAATGCTACCGGATGATCTGAAAGCATGTGAAATAGTGACAATCTATAAGCAGAATAGAAATGCACTGGAGCTCGTTAGTTACAGGGGGAATAAAACTTCTGGAGATCGGGCTAAATGTGTGTGAAAGGGCGATTGAAAGGCTTATTAGACAAGACCAGCAAGAGACACTGGACCTTTGTGGACTTGGAGAAGGCCTTCGATAGAGTGCCAAGGGAGGTGGTATACTGAAGTCAGAGGGAAAATGGAGTGATTGGTGAAGTCCGTGTAAGATGAGGCACGCACTTCTGTGAGGTACAGGATTCTCAACACGGTGGAGTTTGAAATACGAGTTGTTGTACACCAGGGATCATGCCTGAGCCCCCTGTTGTTCATCATCTTCATGGACGCATTATCAAGAAAATCAGGAGAGCACTGTAGGCCTACCTTGGGATATGTTGTTTGCTGAGATGATCTCATTGTGACGGATGACTCAGCAGAGAACGTCGAGACAAGCTTCACAGGTTGGCAGAAGGCATTGTACAGTAAGGGACTCAAAATAAATACCAGTAAAACAGAAGCCATGGTTTACTCAAGGACAGATGAGGACGTGATGGTTTTAGACAGTGAGGAAGATGCACTTAAACAGGTGGAAACCTTTAAATACCTGGGGTCGATAATGGGTGCTAAAGGAGGATGCGGGCAAGATGCCAAAAATAGAATAAAAGCAGCCTGACAGAAGTGGAAGGATTTGTCTGGTGCGCCGTAGTGATTTTGTGGTGCCATTTTGGCGGAGGTGCGATGTTGACCGGAGGTGGCGTAGGTCGGGTGAGGTAGGTGGGTCAAAAGCCGCCATATTACATTACTTCTTTTTCTAGAATGCTGTTATATGTTTTATTTTATTTTAGGAAAGTCAGCTCGCTTCATCTTTTTTCCAGACGTTTTAAGTCCTGGTCCTATATCGCAACTGGTCGCACCCGATGAACAATGCAAAAGTCAGTGTATTAAACAAGAATGTGTCATGTACTATAAGAACCGCACTGACGGAATCTGCTTTTTTCACAAGAATATTGTAGGCAAAAAGCTGGATTTTAAACCCAACATTTTTACAAGATTCATAATCCGCTGCAACCCAACGATATGTGAGTAATTTCTATTATTCTAATCTAATCTTGCAACTTCTTTTGTGCCGCTATTGTATTACAGAACAATGAACCATGGCCGCTGTAACGGCTCTTACTATTTTCTTACAGATTGTCTTTCCTTAGACTTTCAGCCTAACCTATTCTGTAGCTGAATTCTCCTTTGACTGGCCCAGTTAGCTACACCGGTAAGAGCGTTGGCTGCGCGTCTCATGCGACTCTGTGTTAGAGCGCATGCGGACCGCGGTTCGTTTCCCGCTGGTGGCTTATTTCAGAGATTTAAATCTCGGGCTAGCACGGTCCCAACACGGGGACCTTATATGGCGTGGCACCCATTCAAACGGGCAAGCGGTGGTGAAGGATCTCACCCGATCAATTCATTGAAAAATGAGCAGGGTCGAGGCCATATACGGTCGCTATAGAAAATCGCGAACATTTACATTTACATTTAGCTCAAAACTACGTGTAAGTTTCCTACTCATAGAAAGCTCTGGATTTCGAAACGCTAGCTTTAATTCTGTTTTTATAAATGTGACCTGTCTCTGCCGCTACACCAATTTCTACATTAACTTTTGTACCGATATTAATTGGGCAGTTCATAGATTGTAATTGGGCAGTTTATATATTCTGATTGCGCAGTTTGCAGATTTTACGCTTACTACATAAATATAATCTTCACTCCTTCAACATCAAGTTCTAACGCCTTTGGCACCTAAGTCAATTATCCTTTGAAACTAGCGAATTTGGAACAAACAAACATAACAAAGAAACTAATATAGGGCCCATAACGTCAAATCTTCACAAAAAATGAGCGACAATGTTTAAGCGCTCTTTCTTGTAATAAACCGATAGCCTAGCCTATATCAAAGGTCTGCAGCACCAACATCCAACGTACCAACTTGGCAGACTTAGACATAGACTCTGTCAGGTCAGTCAATGGATTATGGTCTGTGAAATCATTAATCTTGTACGCAATTTCAAGTTCCTCTTATATTTGTTCAATGTCCAAACTATGCCGTAGGCCTACTTTTCAATGGTGGTCCATCTTGTCTGGATAGGCCCTATAAGTCAACTTTAACTGATAATAGAAATAGGACATTGAAATCTGTCACAAGCCATTTGTTTGAAAACAACACCAACCACATAATCGCTACTGTCACAGTATAAATTAAACGGTTTACCAATCTCAAACACATGCAAAACAACACTGCGACGGGCATTATCCTTAATCAAATCAAATGCTTTCTGATGTCCATCAGTCCACACAATATTATTATTATGTACACAGGGGACCTATATATTCACACGTCAAATCAGTCAATGGTTTGGCTAACTTTGCAAAATCAGAATGAATTGTCTATAAAACAAATTTTAACGTCTGTTTAACTTGCTTCCTACTTCCAGGTGGTTTCTGACTGATCCGAATCCATCATTTTCCTGCCTCATCCAATTACTTGCCCGATAAACTTCATTGTGCTTTTAGCAAAATTGTATTTCTTCAAATTTAAGTTTTATTTCGTGTTTCCTCATATGGTTTCAATATGCATCTAAATACTTTAAATGTATGCCTCAGTCATGCGAAGAGCAATATCATCAACATAATCCTCTGAAATTTAATTTGAAAGCTGCCAAACCTTGTTAATAATCTTTGCAAATTTTTGTCCAGAATTTACAATGCCAATTGGGACTCTTGTTAACTCGTGCGGTCCATTCTGAGTAACGAACACAGTTTTCCACTGATCCTCTTTCCTCACTGATCTTGTTCAACTCATCTCTGACAATCGGCATGGGCTATTACAGTGAAAGACGAAAGAGTTAATAATTATATCTGTAATCACATCTTTTTGACGATCACTAGCGGGATCGATATTCTGCCTGATGACAGTTTGATGGATCTTGTTTAACATCTGGTTCATTTGTCTCTCTATCTCGGCACGACAAATCAACGGCATTCGATATGCCATAAATTCCCTTTCTTTGAATTCTGACTTCAGGATGATCTCACGTTCCACCGGAGTGCACGATCTTTGTCTATCGGAGAGTCGATCACATACTTGTTCAGTCAGACAACTGCTTCTGTTTATTCGGAGTTAAATGAGCAATTTGTTCATAACTCAACTTAATCGGTTTCTTAACTTGTCCGTCGTTTCTATACTCTGTTTGCAAATCTCCTACTGTTCCGAAATCTTTATCTTCCTCTGCGTTAAACCACAACTCAACGTCCTTGTGACATACTTTCGCACTTGTTTGTATGTATGATTCATCAGCAATCGTCCCCATGTGAACTAAATATGAGTCTTTTGATCTTCTTTGCAACACGATGCATGGACCCCGCCATCTTTATATTAATTTATTCGTCGATGCTGGATAAAGGGCTATTAGGCCTACACTTTATCAAGGTTCGAATTCTTTAATTTTTTGCTCTTTTCTTGCACTGCTCAGCATATTGCATCTGCTTCTTTCTGATAAAAATTCTGCGTATTCCAGCGTTTTCTTCACATCTTCCTTCGTTTCCTTAAGGTATTTTATGGGTTCAACACCATTATGAGAAGGTAAGTTGATGTCTCTCGACCAACTTTCTTTCAAAATGGGTAAGGCGTAAAGACTCTCCTGGGAGTTTTAAAAAACGAGCAAGTATACTCCGGCGCTACTCCTGCAGGGATGGGTGTAGGCGCTGCAGTCTAGCGCTGCATATAGCTGCATGGATGGCGTAGGCGCTGCAGTCTAGAGATGCATATAGCTGCAGGGAAGGGGTAGTAGGCGCTGCAATCTAGAGCTGCATATAGCTGCAGGGATGGGTAGGCGCTGCAGTCTAGCGTTGCATATAGCTTCAGGGAAGGGGTGGTAGGCGTTGCAGTCTAGAGCTGAATATAGCTGCATCGATGGGGTAGGCGCTGCAGTCTAGCGCTGCATATAGCTTCAGGGAAGGGGTGGTAGGCGTTGCAGTCTAGAGCTGAATATAGCTGCATCGATGGGGTAGGCGCTGCAGTCTAGCGCTGCATATAGCTTCAGGGAAGGGGTAGTAGGCGTTGCAGTCTAGCTGCATATAGCTGCAGGGATGGGGGGTAATATGCGTTGCAGTCTAGAGCTGCCTATAGCTGTAGAAATGGGGGTAGGCGTTGCAGTCTAGCTGCATATAGCTGCTCCTCAATTAAACAGCGTCGTGCCTTCTCAGTGGCTGGCCCCTCAACGTGGAATGGGCTTCCACCTTCTTTGCGCTTATTTCCACTAGGCAGTTCACCTGCTTTCTACAGCCTCCTTAAGTCTTCTCTTTTTAACCGGGGCAGGACTAGGAGCAGCTCTGAGTAGGTTTCTACAAGAGGCGCTATATAAATTATCAAAATGAATGAATGAATGAATGAATGAATGAATATAGCTGCAGGGATGGGGTTAACGCTGCAGTCTAGCGCTGCATATAGCTGCAAGGAGGAGCGGAGGCGGTGCAGTCTAAACGACGACGCTGTAGCCCAGCGCTGCAGGCGGGGAAGAGACGCTACAGCCACACGACGACGAAGGCGCTGCAGCCCAGCGCTGCAGGTGGGAAGGCGCTGCAGCCAGGCGGGGGATAGGCGCTACAGCCACACGACGACGAAGGCGCTGCAGCCCAGCGCTGCAGGTGGGAAGGCGCTGCAGCCAGGCGGGGGATAGGCGCTACAGCCACACGACGACGAAGGCGCTGCAGCCCAGCGCTGCAGGTGGGAAGGCGCTGCAGCCAGGCGGGGATAGGCGCTACAGCCTCACGACGACGAAGGCGCTGCAGCCCAGCGCTGCAGGTGGGAAGGCGCTGCAGCCAGGCGGGGGATAGGCGCTACAGCCACACGACGACGAAGGCGCTGCAGCCCAGCGCTGCAGGTTGGAAGGCGCTGCAGCCAGGCGGGGGATAGGCGCTACAGCCACACGACGACGAAGGCGCTGCAACCCAGCGCTGCAGACGGGGGAGGCGCTGAACCGAGGAGGAGGATAGTCGCTGCAGCCACGACGATGAAGGCGTAGCAACCCAGTGCTGCAGGCGGAGAGAGGCGCTGCAGCCAACGTAAACCCCGTTTAAAATATAATAATAAAATAATGGATGATCGCCACACAGCTAATATTCAAAGCTTAACATTCTAAAATCCAAATATTATCCCAACATTGGAAGTTGCAATTACATTTAAAATGTTTATAGGCCTATGTTAACTAACAGATCTAATCCTACCTAAACCAGCATCTTATTGCTAGATTATTAGTAAATTATGACCTATGCTAACCTCTCTCTCTTCTGATTTCTTTGGTATTTCCTTCTACTCAGTCCTTGATACGCCCTTCAAGAAGTTTTCCTCCTCTTCACCTCCGCCTTGTAGAATTCGTAGTTTCATCAACGAACCTCTTCGACATTTTCACTCCTCATTTAGTCGAGAGTTCGCCAGATTACTTTCTTTGAATCTCAACGTTCGTTTGTCGATCTCAGTCTCGAATTAATTTTGCTTGCCTCAACGACACTGCTTCTTCAAACTACTAAAACAAGTCGTCCGACTATCGCCGTAGGTATAGCAGCGCTTCGGTCACCTCAACTTGCTAGTTCGATGATATTCGACAGTCCCATTGTTTCTACCTATCGCAAGACTGAACTGTTTTATTGCATTTGACTCTAGTCTTCGATTTACTGACCTAACTCGTTTTAACTCTTTTACGAATTGATCTGAAGGGGACGAATTGCACTGTTCATCAGAAGCGAATAACGCTCGCAACAGTCAATGTCACAATAAAACCCAAAGACCCAGACTTCATAACACCTCTCATAAAGTCACTTCTAAACAAGCGTAATAAACTTCGAAGGAAGGGTCGAATGGATGATGCAGACTCGCTTGCAGGTAGAATCAATCAGCTGATCTTGGAAAACACACAAACACGTTTTTCTTCATTGCAAGATGCCACACCTAAGCAGCTTTGGGATGCGGTAAAAAAGCGAAACTCATCTGCTCTGACCAGCGACACTAAAAATTCGTCAGGTCTCTTCGATGACATCAATATGGCCAATAACTTCTATGCTGACATAGCAACTTCGGTGGACTATTCGGCTGAGGAAATCCATAATCTTAAAAATAATACAGGAGCCAGTACTGGAATAAATAAATCATATGTGAGTATACTGGAAGTTGAAAGGCTCCTGCGCACACAGCGAAACACAGCTGCTGGTCTTGATGGTTTGCGTGCTTGGCTCTTTCAGAAATGTTCTTATGAGTTGGCGGAATTGGTAACTCATGTGTTTAATTGCTCTTTTGAAACTGGGACCATTCCAGATAACTGGCGCATCGCGGTGGTCACTCCTGTAAATAAAGTTTCCAAACCATCTACTCTGTCTGACTTCAGACCTATATCTGTAACTCCAATCCTGTCAAGAATCGCAGAAAAAATTGTTGTTTCTAAGTGGCTTAGACCCAATTTGCCCCAAGAAGCTCTAGAGGATCAGTTTGGCTTCAGACCAACTGGCAGTTGTACCAGTGCACTCACCTTCTTTCTACATCACGTCACCCAGATGCTAGAAAGTAACTCTTATGTGCGTTGTTTGTTAGTCAACTTCTCTAAAGCTTTTGATGTTGTTGACCATTCAGTTCTAATACCTAAAGTCATGGCTTTAAACATGCTGCCTGAAATTTCAAATTGGGTCATTGACTTCCTAACTGGTCGATCTCAAGTCCTCAAATATGGCAATGTACTTTCTGATTCTACTTCCATTAATCGCAGTATTATTCAAGGGTCTGGTCTTGGTCCCACCCTCTACATTGTAATGGAGAGCGATCTTAAACCCGTCTCTCTGTCCAACATCCTTTTCAAATTTGCAGATGATACTAACCTTCTCACCCCCCAAAATTCTCCTGTTAGCTTGGAATCTGAATTTGATAATATTAAGGATTGGGCCTCCAGGAACAGAATGACACTTAATTTTATCAAGACTAAAGAAATTGTATTTCATAGACCGAATCCAAGACACTTATCTCTTCCGGATCCTATCAGCAATGTTGAAAGAGTAAAAATTGTCAAATTGCTGGGTGTTCTTTTTCGAGAAGACTTAAAATTTGATGACCATGTTTCATTTATTTTGAAGATATGCAGCCAACGCCTATACCCCCTAAAAGTCCTCCGATCTCAAGGAATGCCTCCCAGCAAACTAAAGAACATTTTTCAAGCCCTTGTAGTCTCCCGACTAACGTATGCCATACCATCTTGGGGGGGGATTCCTGTCGGCTGAACTGGGTGGAAAAATTGAATCTTTTTTGCGCAGGGCTGGGCGCAGTAACCTCTTTAGTGGTGATGGTTTAACTTTAGAGAAGATTTGAGAAAAAATTGAATTGAAGTTCTTCAAAAGCATCCAGTCACCCCAACACTGTCTTCACCAATTACTGCCTGCAGAGCACCTTCATAAATTCAACTTAAGAAAAAGGGGACATGCTTTTGAATTACCGCACTTTAATACATTGCTACATAAGAAATCCTTCATCATTCGCTCACTGTACAAGTATAAAAACTGGGTTAATGCTGGTTCTAGTACCTGTTCTGATATCTAAACTGGCTCTTTTTGTAGACCATAGTAATGCTTATGTTCCTTAGAATGTAAGGCTTAGATCATAACTTTAGTTATAGATAGGCCTATGTATGTAAATAAGACACTATCGTTTATTGTTTATAATACTGTATAATGTATATGTATGTAAATAAGACATTATATAGAATTGCTTGTGTTTAAACTGTCTTACAGTGTTACTGATATTGTGATCCTTTTGTATGTATTGTTGTAAAGTATGAGCGTTTGTCTTATACTAATAAAAGATTACTTACTTACTTACTTAAACTAAAATCTCTTTACACCGTTCAGCTCAAGACGCGGCAAACTGTAGACATCAAAGCAGACGGTAAAGTCTGAATTATGAATGCAGGGTTCTCTGTTTTACATCGAATAATCCAGAATGGCGAATCATCTCCCGCAAGGCCTATTTATTTATTTTACACCTAATTATGCTAGTTTTTAGATGCTGGTATTTAATTAATTCATTGAATTAAGTCACATAACTACACAACCAATGCATCTAATGTTTTACATAGCACAACTACACACCTCTACTCGTCTTTGATAAGATGAAAATGTGTAGTACAAGGACATCTTCACAGTCACCACATTCACTTGCACTTCTTCATATAGCACTTTCATCTGCGGTACGGCCCTCAGTTCATCTATCATCGTAAGAAACAGTACCAATCTACATTTCCTTGTAACTGTACTGTTTGTGCCGTTTCCACAGGGCCTACTCCCCATATGGCCTTAGTTATTATATACATTTTATACATAGTTTTGCAACAGTTGATGCCCGCTCTAGGGTCTAGGAGCATGCTCATGAAGCAGATTTAGGCCAAGGTTAATGTGCGTGTGGCATGCGAGACATGCAAGCGACAAGATCGCAGTGCCGAAAGCAATGATCTTCTCATGGTGCCTGACCGCGATGTCGGGCACAGGAGGGCCGCGCTGGATTCTGGTCGCAGCAGACCAGGAACTGAATCCGCGCTGTTCAACCACGTACAGGTTCTCGATATCGACTCTTTGCTTAACACCAACCGCTACCTCGGCGTTGACATGAGGCTCGACTGCACAAGGGCCAAGGCTAGAAAACTTTAGCGAATTGTTGGTCTTGCGCGATTTCAAAGAGGAGTACTGTGGAATCGGCGCTTGCGAAACGCCATGCAAATTAACGCCTTTCACCTTCGTAGACCATTTCCCGATCTTCGTCCTGGACGTTCGCAATTAATCCGAACGTCTGAAATCCACCACGCAGGGCATCCATATCAAGGTGGACTTCAATGCAACAGCGTCCAACTACTGGACCACGAATCAGATGGAAGCAAGTTTAACATCGTCTACTAGTTGCGCATTTAGAGAAAAGGATCAGAACTGGCAATGGGCGCCCGCGATCACACTGGGGCAGAGATCGGCTTCGCCTTTGAGTAGCTTCATCAGTAGGACACACTGGGACTGAATATATAGGGGCATGTTTGCCTTGCGTCCGTGCGCATATAGTTGCATGGGCGAAGGAGTTTGCAGTCAACTTTGACGATGCAGACAAATACTACAGGTTTACGATTTATGCCTCAGGGCCATCACAACGCATTCTTGGATTATCCCACCTCTAGATCTACACCTATACTAAATCCAGAGTTTGACGGCATAGAACGCATGGGCGATTTACATCGCAAAGTTCCAGGACATCTGCGGCAACATGGAGAAACAAACGTACATAAATACAGCCTAGACCAGTGGTGCACAACCTTTTTCGGCCAAGGGCCACTAAATGATTTATTAAACCCTTCCGGAGCCGAACAAGTATGACGACTTAGCTTAGCTCAGATGAATGTATGCCAAAATTTAGAAAGATGACTTGCTCAGTAAAACACATATGAAAGTAAACATGAAGAGTTATTGAGAAAAGGGACTCACGAATATTACTTCTAAATTAGGCCTACTACAATACTGATAGTTTTTTTTCCAATGACCAGATTGCGCAAGTCACTGTAGACTTAATGTCAGTCCCGGCTCTTAAAGAGTCGCTTTCCTGTTGGACGTCGCGGGCCACATGACAACTCGTCGCGGGCCGGACGTTGTGCACCACTGGCCTAGACAGTGTAGATGATGAGGCCAACTAGGAGTACGATATACCGATACCCACCGCAGAGTTGTTAGCCGCAGTGTCTCACCACCATTGCGACTTTGTATTGCAAGACTGCCACAGCCGCGACATCTACACGGGCGCCGGGGCAGAGGACGCGAGCGCATGGCAGAGGACGCGAGCGCATGGCAGAGGACGCGAGCGCATGGCAGAGGACGCGAGCGCATGGCAGAGGACGCGAGCGCATGGCAGAGGACGCGAGCGCATGGCAGAGGACGCGAGCGCATGGCAGAGGACGCCAGCGCATGGCAGAGGACGCCAGCGCATGGCAGAGGACGCGAGCGCATGGCAGAGGACGCGAGCGCATGGCAGAGGACGCGAGCGCATGGCAGAGGACGCGAGCGCATGGCAGAGGACGCGAGCGCATGGCAGAGGACGCCAGCGCATGGCAGAGGACGCCAGCGCATGGCAGAGGACGCGAGCGCATGGCTTACTCATCCATTAACTGCCGCTCAGTAGCCTTGCATCACTTTTCAGACCACCGCCAAGGTCGTCTCATTAGACTGTAGATTCTGGGAGCACCAAATGTTCATTTATAGCAGCGGTAATGCCACGGTTCGGATTATGCGCCTGCGGCTGCCACTGGAAGCCCGGTTGACATTTTCAGCATATGCAGTTTGATGCGAATTTACATGGATGGATTTCTGAGAAGAGGCTAAAAACAGAGACGCTGAAGCGGTCACATTGAACGTTATCCTGCTGCTGGAGATACTATAGCAACCATGTCTTTGTTCGTGGCCCTAGCGGCCCCGACAATTTCGACTGAGAAGTCACCACAGACCTTTCGTCTACAGAAAATCTGTGAGTCTTTCTCCGATTGGAAGTGGAGGGCCATAGCCGCCTGTATATGAAATTACTAAAGTACGCTGTAGAATACTCGCCTCCCTCATGGAAATTGCCTGTATCCATTAGTGTCTCAATGAGTCCTAAGGCAGCTGCCCTAACCATCCTCGTGTTGAGTCCTGGAATTCGTGCTTATATCAATTGCACCAGATTTATACGATGCACCATTCGCTTATAACTCAAGCCATCACAAACTCGTGCATGCAGTCGTATGATCAAAGGTTGATTATGGCCGAGCTATGTATGCAGAGCTGACACTTTCCCGCCTTAACCAACCGCAGTCTAACTTAAACGCTGCCACTCGTCTGTTTGAAGGTATAGGCCCTACCTAAAATGTGGGCATTATCCCAGTGTAGCGGTACAAGACTTATCAAATAACTTGTCTAATTAATGAATGAATATAGGATTAGTATAAGCCAGGTAATTAATAGCGAAGCTTAGTTAGAAATTTGCTGCTCTGAAAGAGAACATTTTAAGTGTTAAAATGGTTCTAGGACAATCGCTCATAGGACGATCGCTCATAGGACGGTCGCTCATAGGACTATCGCTCATAGGGGACTATCGCTCATAGGGACGATCGCTCATAGGACTATCGCTCATAGGACTATCGCTCATAGGACGATCGCTCATCGGACGATCGCTCATAGGACGGTCGCTCATAGGACTATCGCTCATAGGGACGATCGCTCATAGGACTATTGCTCATAGGACTATCGCTCATAGGACGATCGCTCATCGGACGGTCGCTCATAGGACTATCGCTCATAGGGACGATCGCTCATAGGGACTATCGCTCATAGGACTATCGCTCATACGGACCATACATACATATAAGCATAAAAGTAGGGACGCGAGCAATTAACTTAATATTAACTAGTAGATAGTTTTGAAGTATAGGCACATCAAAGTAGGGACATTTCATAAATATTTGTAAAGTCATTTGGAACATTTGATAAGTTTTATAATTGGAAGTTTATTTAATAATTGCTAGCTAATTGGAAGTTTATTTAATAACTGCTAGCTAATTGGAAGTTTATTACTCGCGTCCTGCTTTGCGATAATACTGACATTCTCACGTATGTAAGTGGTTCGCTCTCTCTTAGCCAACTTTCTAAGCGTATTGAAC
The DNA here is from genome assembly GCA_963556255.1 of Allolobophora icterica. NCBI lineage: Eukaryota > Metazoa > Annelida > Clitellata > Crassiclitellata > Lumbricidae > Allolobophora > Allolobophora icterica. The sequence continues at coordinate 21,055,332 of OY744606.1, forward strand.
AATCTTCTAGAGTTTTATGTATAATTATTTGCATTTACGATCGCATTAAATGGATCCATAAACTATGGTCTCAGTGTATTATCGATAACTGTTCTATGGTCATATGAGCGATTGTCCTATGAGCGATAGTCCCTATGAGAGATCGTCCCTATGAGCGGTAGTCCTATGAGCGATCGTCCTATGAGCGACAGTCCTATGAGCGATAGTCCTATGAGCGATCGTCCCTATGGGCGATAGTCCCTTATAAGCGATAGTCCTATGAGCGACGGTCCTATAGCGATCGTCCCTATGAGCGATAGTCTCAATGAGAGATCGTCCCTATGAGCGGTAGTCCTATGAGCGATCGTCCTACGAGCGACAGTCCTATGAGCGATAGTCCTATGAGCGATCGTCCCTATGAGTGATAGTCCCCTATAAGCGATAGTCCTATGAGCGACGGTCCTATAGCGATCGTCCCTATGAGCGATAGTCCCAATGAGCGATCGTCCCTATGAGCGGTAGTCCTATGAGCGATCGTCCTATGAGCGATCGTCCTATGAGCGATAGTCCTATGAGCGACCGTCCTATAGCGATCGTCCTATGAGCGATAGTCCGTACACCGATAAAATGAACCGTTGAGGTCAATCAACAGAGAGTTCACGTGATCAGCCATTTTGGATAGGTTTCTATGGCGACCAAAGACGTTAGCCAATCGGGAGCTGAGGCAGACATCTTCAAACGGGGAGGTGATCGGTTGGGCGGTTAAGATCGATGTAGGCCTACTGATACTCATACTGATGCTTTTACTGATCCACAAAGAAACATATGACAGTAGGGCCTATAATTAAATAGCCACTATAGTGTGAAAGGTTTGAGGGTCCCGCTAGGAAAGGCCCCCTATATACCAAGTAGATGATGCGATGGCCATACTAAATCATAGATCAAACAAGCTTATTACAAGTAGGCCATTGATTTAGTCTAGTTGATATTCCTATTAATCACTGCTAGTTAACTAGCTATCAAAATTACAAATGTCACGAAAAAGAGAATAACAAAAGAAAATAAAGAAATAGATAGGGGGTCGCAGCATACTGTCACAGAGTGCCCTGACTGGTATGTAGGTATAAACGTAGGTTTTTCTTAAAAATACAATAACTGGAGATGCGTCGTAGTTCAGAGGGAAGGCTATTTCATAATTTAGGACCTAAAGGTTTAATTGAAAATTGACGTAAGTTAGTGCAAGCAAATTCAATCCAATAAGCGTTGGATTTGTTCCGGGTGAAGTGAAAGTGCAGGTCAGAGGTACGTGTAAAATAGTTAGTAAATGCATTAGGTAATGAGTTGAAGGTATAGCGCTGCATGAAATCACAAATTTGGTAAGATCTTATACTCGCCAGCGACAGCAGACCCAAGGACTGGAACAGCTGGGAGGTATGGGAATTTCTTTGGGACCTCGTGATGACTCGAACAATGCGCTTCTATAAAACGACAAGACGTTGCAACTTTGACTTGTAATTGGCAACCCAGACTAGATTACCATAGGAGAGGTAAGGGTACACAAGGGAGTAAAACAGATTCAACAGGATTGGGAGAGGGTAACTGAGGAGATACGTGTGCTAATCCCAATGGTTTTGGCAATTTTGTTGGCAATGTGGGTAATGTGGATGGACCAGTCCATGCGTTGGTCTATGTAAATGCCCAGGAATTGGATAGAGGAAACTGGTATTATTATATTGTCAATTAGGAGAGGTTCGTCAAGTTCGTCAAGTTCGCTATTAGTTTGTTTCAAAGAAACGGCAGTTATTCTTTCGACAGTTTCAAAGAATTTCGTTTCAGAAGATTAGTGACATGACCGGCTAGTTAGAGTATCGATAGTAGTCAGACTTTCGTTAAGCGTGACTACGATTTCCTGCGTAGTTGCTTGTGACACGACCAGTATATGATCGATATGGGTTAATCTCGTTCAAGATCATTAGTAAAACTACGTATCAGTATAACTACACGACGATATAAGAAGATTTGTGTGCATGCACGGTTGAGTGGAACTTAGGTGAAGAAGATGTTGCGAACGGGAAATGGTTTTGCACTGCACTCTTCTTACGCTATCAACGGAAAGAAACTGCTACTGAACCAATCTTAGGCTTGTTTTCTAATTTTGTCTTTTTTGTCTGAAGTTGTTACTCGAGAGTTTAAATTGTCATACAGTCTGAACAGTTCTATATGTTAGCATGATCTGTATGATTCCGTTGAAGTTTAGGACCAGATAAGATGAGAATTATTAATTGGAGAAACCACACTAATTGCGAAAAATTACTAATGAGCTCAATGGAAATCGAAATAAAAATAACCTGTGTTTTCCTCGTAGAAATAGACCACATTATTTCATACAAGATATTTTAGACAGTGTCTAAGGCTGTGAAGTACACTCCGACGTAGGTTTTTGTATAATCAAGTGGCGTATTCATACATTCTCTCTGATGTTTAAATTCGTTGAAAAATAGATGCGTCCGCAGATGTCAAAGACAAGTCGAGAGTAGACTTTCTAATAACAACGACAACGATAAAACCAACTCCAACAAGACCACGACCAAAAACAACACTAAAAACAACACCAAAAACAACACCAAAAGCAACAACACCAGCACCAACAACGAAAAAACCTAAAAAACTAAAAAAAAAGAAAAAAGGAAAGAAAAAATCAACGAAAAAATCAACGAAAAAAGCAACGAAAAAAGCAACGAACGAGGCTACAAAAGGTATGTATAATTATCTGTATTTTGATCACGTACAATGAGCCTTAGTGATTATAGAATTGAAATGATACATTTCGGCCAAAACCAGCAAACGTTCTTCATTTGCTGGTTTTGGCCGAAATGTATCATTTCAGTTATGACATTTATCATCTGCGTCGTCAATGTGAGAACTGCATTTAATGTCGAAAGCAAAGCACAATATTTTTAAACATCAGTCTGAATATCTCAGGTATGAATGCAACTTTTTCTACCATTTGACGTGAAAAATAATCGTGAATAGAAATAGAGACACGTAGGTCGGTCGGTCGAACAACGTAAAGATAAAAAGCAGATGACTGCTGCTTAGCTTTGAAATTAAGACTACGATTAGGGCCTACATTAGACAATAAATTATTGAAAAATGTCCTTCCTCAAAACGTGGTGATTATCTTCAAGGTATCTTCAAGCTGACAAATATAAAGCACAAATATAATTTAGCATTGTATGTATTACGTAGGAATTTGGAGAAACATGAGGTTCGTTTAAAAAAGTTAAATCTATCGTGTTTAATCGCACAATGATGCCGTCATATTGCATTAGCGCAACGGAGTGTAGAGTGATTAGATGCTGTTTGCTGTTCGTACTCACTATATTTGGCCAGCTTTGAAGGGTGCCAGTTTTAAGAAATGTTACAGTTAAAAGATGGGATACACAAACACGCAACTCATGATTGATCATTTAATTAAAAAAGAGTAAATAATCACTGTAAGTTCTTTGCAAAAAAAGGTAAAATTATGAAGACTTATCTTAGACCCCAAAAAATATTCATGAAGTATTTACTTTGATGTGATCTTCTTGTGCACTTTCAAAGTTCAGACTGGTGTTGGTTCTAAGAATGCGACGAAAGCAAAAGAAGACAAGAGTTCGCCAATGCTCTCAATCTTAATCGTGATCGTAGTGATTACAGCTATTGTAGTCGGAGTCGGTGGGTTCGTCTATTGCAAATTAGGGTAAGCCTGACCAATATTTCAGTTTTTGACTCTCTTTAAACCATCTATTAGATCCTTGTTCTTCTTTCTCTCTCTGAGCTAATACAACTCATCTAATCTGATCTAATGACTTCGATAACGCCGTTGTCTCTGCAGTTCTCTTTATTCATTGTCCGTTTTTAATTTATTTTATTTATTTATTTATTTATTCAGGATATTTCTATAGCGCCTCTCGAAGTCAACTACTACTCAGAGGCGCTCCCGACTACAGCATTTGATACTGTGCCGGAATTTTCACGCCGAAGCGCCGAGCAATTGCGAGTGAAGAGCTTGCCCAAGGTCCGTACGCAGCGGCTAGAGTGGGATTCGAACCTGCAACCCTCTGGTCACAAGGCGCCGAACTTACCCCTGAGCCACCACGCCCCTAAAATTTTAAGTTCACTGTTACATATGCGTACTATTCCAGCCCGCAGTGGCGTCACTAGGGTGGTGCGGGGGGGGGGTGGTGCGGGCCGGACCGGGTGACACCTTCAGAGGGAGTGACACCAAACTGACAAAATGACTTTCTAAAACAGTTGTGCAGATTTGCAGCAGGTGGTTAATATTTTTCAAACAAACAACAACAAATAACAACAAAAACATTACTCCTAAGCCCAACTTACATGTACTGTATCGGCATCAATTTACCTAAAGCTGGAACTCTATGCTAATTTACCTTTTTGAACCTTCTAATGGGGTGACACCATGACTTACTGCACCGGGTGACACCAACCCTAGTGATGCCATTGCAAGCCCGGCCTTTACTTCATGTACTCTAATTTTCACTAATCTTATGCCGACTACTTCTGTCACGTTATGTAACCGGTCATGTCTAAAAGTTCATGTCTAAAAGTTCCCATGGTGTGGCGAAATAAGGCAGCTTCTCTTCAAAATTACATCTTACATCTTCCAATAGATATTCCCGATCTCAGTGAAACTGATCTCAAACTGTCTTACACGTCTTTCTTCGTCTCATAAATGACTTCGTTGTTTTCTTCTATACCAATTAAACCTCGGCCGGATGTAGTTGTTGGTGGATTTGATTTCTTTCATAAGTTACCATAAACAACTTGCTCGCTTCTCTTCACCTATTCGTAGCCCGGTCACTTCAAATCCTCATTTCTACCACAAACTCTGAAATTCAGCTCCTCGGCTGTGTCCACGTTTATCGCACTTTTCTGTCTTTTACTTCTGCTTTCTTCCACCTTTCCAATCATTGCTCAATATCCTAGCCCTTTCTCTTTGTGTACTTTTATAGCGGGCGACGTCACTAAAGCACACCGACACCCTCCTGCACATTGCATCAAAAAACTTTGTCAAAAGCGATATCAGACTTTGAGTTGTATTTGTTTGATCATGCTGCCAATACTGGGCAGGTTTCCTTCCATCAAGTTTCCTTCCTCCTTTCCTGCCTTCCATATACGATTTCATTGCTTACTGTCCATGTAGGCCTATATTGCTTGATGTTTCAACCTTACTCTTCCTCCCCACCGTGGTCATGCCCGGTACATATAGCAACTTTGCTCATAGTCCAACTACATTCAACTTTACCTAAAATTATGGATGGGCATATTCCGACTAAGTCCAGGAAGGTTGATGCACACTCGTCCCAGCTATGGTATATTCAGATATAGCTATGGTATATTCAGATATAGCTATGGTATATTCAGATATAGCTGATGTGGTTGCGTTGCCGGCAAAGAAAGCGTCGATCACGCTCCGATTTACCAACTCGTATCCTCAAGTTTAGACACCAGAGTCGTTCTGCTCGTAAAATTGCCTATCAACCAAATGCACCTACTCGCGTCGTTTTTGAAAGATCCGCTTCTGTGCGGGCAGTGAATAAGTTCATGCATCGCCACAGATAAACTGCTATTCATCGCACTCTTACATTGCTGATAAATTCTTTGATTTCTTCTCAGGCAACATCTCGGCTTTGAAACTAGTCCCAATGTTCCTTCCTCTCATAGCTTATCTAATTTAATGTCCTCTCCACTTATTCTCAGGTTCTTTTAACCAGCAAATGTGGCCGAAATTTGTAACTTAATCTTCTCATTTTCTGACTCAGCCGATAAGCAGTTGCCTCTGGACCCCATTCCTACAGCTCTTCTGAAAGATTGCGTTGTTGTCTTGGGCCCAGTTACCATATCTATTGTCAACCTCCCTCCTGCTCCCCTTACCTGCCGGCTATGCGCATAACAAAGTTTGCCGTCTTCTTAAAAACAACATCTTTCTTTTGAGTATCTATCAAACTATCGTTCCGTAGCTACTTTCAATTTCGTCTCAAAATTTCTGAATGTGGTGGTTGCCGACCATTTAAGCGGTCATCTTTTATCACAAAAACCATATCTCCCTTTTCAACCGGCATGTCTGAACACTCTAGAAATTATTTCTACTGTTTTTATATCCTTTTGTTCAAATTATCAAACAAAACTGTTACTTTCATGTGTTTGCCTTGCTATCATCCTGTAGGACGCCTACAGATGGTGCAGGTATTGCGTTTTACACTGAGTAGGCCTACCAACGTGGTCATTTTGACCTCAGTGTAAACTGCATGATTATGACAAATGTAAATATAATAAAACATTTGGTCTGACATAAAATTAATTTTGTGAGTATATTTCCAAAGAGAAACTATTCTAACTGATTATTTAGTATTTTTTATTATACACGATCAAACGTTTTGCTTAGATCACATTTTCTCTCAGTTAGTCCTGTTGTGCTTGCACCTATAAGAAACGTAGACCTATTTGACATGAGGGAAGAAACGCTACAGTAATCTTTTGATCCATTTGAAAATATCAAAGTTGATGAACAGTTGCTGACATACCATGGGCATACCATTCAAACAGTATAGTCCAAGTAAGCCTGGCAGGAATCAAGATCGGGATGCTTTGTGACAGCATTACCTCCTATATCTATCGTCTGCAGGAGTACACCGGAAGACAGGAAGGTCAGGGAATGGAACAAAATCAAGGAGAACTGGTTGTCCTTGACCTCACCAGTAGGCCTAACATGCAAAGTTCTGGTAGAAATGTTGCCGCTGGCAACTTTTTACCAGTCTTAGTCTAGCGCAGAAATGAATCTGTTCGGCATCATCCGGAAAAACAGAAAGGAACTTCCTACAGAGTTCATAAAGTCAAAGGGTCGTGAGACGCTATCTTCCATCTTTGCCTTCCGAGATGATGCAACACTTGTGTTCTGCTTTCCAAAGAAAGGTAACGTCGCTGTTGTGCTCAGCAACCTGCATGACCAAGCCGAGATTGATAACAACGACCCTGGGAAAACCACTAATGATCCTGGACTATAAAGGTGGTGTTGACACTGCAGACCATATGTACACGACAGAAAGAATGAAAAGGCGTTGACCTATGGCAACATTCTACAACATGTTGGACATCAGTGCTCTTAACGGATTTGTTGTCTGAATTGCATTTGATTAAATCCATTTGGGCAAGTTCAAGCAAAGCACAGTAGAACATTTCTACTACAGCTAGGCAAAGAGCTAATTACTGGAGAAAATACAGTTGTAGAACAACCTATGCTTATGTCATCAGGAAAGTCTGCTAAGAAACGGGCTCGCTGTGACTACTGCTAAAGGGAAAATACAAAAGGACGCATTTGTTGTGCTGCATGCAGGAGTACTGCTTGCAAAGAGTATTCCAAGAACATTTGCATCATCTGCAAGCTGTTACTCTGACGCTGTTTGAACAATCTGACATTCATATGTTTGTTATTTTACTAAAATTTCTTGACTAATTTAATGGTTTAAAATAAAATATCAGTGAATAAACGGTACATTTCAAATTTAAACTTTATTCTTATAATTAGTTATTCATTGAATTGAAACCAAAACAGCATAATTTTACATTGTGGTCGATTTTTGACCCAGTGGTACTCATTGGTTGCAAAATTTTCCAGTAATTCCAGTGATCCAGAGGAAGACGAAAAAAATGACAAAAGCGAAGACAATGACGAAAGCAAAGGCAAAGACAAACCCAAACGCAAGAAAAAAAGCAAGAAAACTAAAGGTAATCCGCAACAATGTAGGCACACATTTATTAACTGCATGTTACTTTGGCAATAGCTGCTGTTTCATAACGCTGATATGGCTTCAGTTTTATGCAACATCGAAGAATAGCCTGTAAATTAATCGACAAAGCATACAATTCTCACCCGTTCAAGTCGTTTTTTGCAGAGAAAGTATGCGCAAATTTTGAGCAAGAAATTTAATATTTAAAAGTTGCTCAACGATCCTAAAGTTTAGATATGCAGCGTAAATTAAAGAAATAAAAAATGTTTACTTCACTAAGTCATGCAGGTAGTCAAGTTGCAATGGAAAATACTGTCTATTTAACTGTCTCGAACAATTCACAACAGATCTATTTAAAATCAAACTATACCTACAGCGTACAGTATACTTTTGTGGTTTTTATGTAGCGTCAGTCTTCTCGTATCCGCATAGTTTTCCGACTCCGTTCAATAACTCCAAACGCATACTGCAACTGTTGCTCGTAAAGTTGGATCACAGCGACATCTCGCGTTCCATGATCGTTGGTGTTTTCTAGTGTGCTGATGATTGTGTCTTCAGCCTTAATGTCATGTCTGATGTTCCATATAATAGTAATTGTTATTACGACTAGAATGCAATCGGCATGTCCAGTGTTAGAAATACATCTATGCTCCACTTTGTCATTTAATCAACAAGAATCTTCTGTTGTACCGTCGCCAGGTCCACGTCTATAGGTTTCAACAGGTCATCTACTCCTTATTGGACTGGTCGACTCAGTAGACTCATGCAAATCGAAACTTAAATCTTACCTGTTTGCTGAGGCCTATCCCGCCCCTATAGAGGTACGCGTTACGGCGCCTTATAAAATGTCGTCATTATTATTATTATTATTATCACTCTGTTAATGCTTCAGTATGTCCCGAAGCTGAAAAGGAACAAATCCTAGGAAAAGTACCATAGTTACCTAGCTACATTAGCTTACGTGAAGCTGCTGAACTGATATCTCGGGTATCAGAAAAAGTACCAAGTTGCTGCAGGAAGAGTAAGTCTCTTCTGGCTGCTTTAGAGACCTCAGATGCAAGGAACCAGTACTTGAAGTAAAAGTTTGCGAGAAATATGTTCATATGTGGCAGTCCTCGAGATTCTCTTGGATATAGTTTGAACTGCGACCTCAACAGCCAAATCGTGACACTGTAAATTAGTCCTCGAGATTGTCTTGGAGATAGTTTGAACTGCGACTTCAACAGCCAACTCTTGACACTGTAAATTAGTCCTCGAGATTATCTTGGAGATAGTTTGAACTGCGACTTCAACAGCCAAAGCTTGACACTGTAAATTAGTCCTCGAGATTATCTTGGAGATAGTTTGAACTGCGACTTCAACAGCCAAAGCTTGACACTGTAAATTAGTCCTTGAGATTCTCTTGGAGATAGTTTGAACTGCGACTTCAACAGCCAAAGCTTGACACTGTAAATTAGTCCTCGAGATTCTCTTGGAGATTGTTTGAACTGCGACTTCAACAGCCAAAGCTTGACACTGTAAATTAGTCCTTGGGATTCTCTTGGAGATAGTTTGAACTGCGACTTCAACAGCCAAAGCTTGACACTGTAAATTAGTCCTCGAGATTATCTTGGAGATAGTTTGAACTGCGACCTCAACAGCCAAACCTTGACAGTGTAAATTAGTCCTCGAGATTATCTTGGAGATAGTTTGAACTGCGACTTCAACAACCAAAGCTTGACACTGTAAATTAGTTTGACATCCTGCCAGTTTGATGCATCGGCCCGGGTATCGAAAGTTTGTTCAGTGCATTTGCGTTCATCCCAAAAAGACAAGCATTATTTGGAGTAGTTCGCGGTAGTCGTCACGAGGTTATTGATCCCCAGCTACTGTTCCCCTAATACCAATAGTTTATCTAGGACATTGATGAGCTCAGATGAAGCGTAATCATCGGAGAAGACATCGATACGAATCTGTCTATGTCTATGGATGAGCAATGTCCTTGAAACCTTTTGAAGACGAGGGCTGTTGATGCGTGGCTAGACCTAATACATTCTCCAAAGGTAGCAGCCAATACAAGTTTCACGATGTGATGTTGAAATCGAAATGTAGAAGAGGCGGCCCAGTAGCTGCTTACATTCCCTTCTAGGAAACGTTTTCGTATCGCGTTTTGGACAGCTTTGGCGATAGATCTGCGACCATCTTTGGAACTGACAAAAATTTCCTCTCCCATTGTCGAAACCAGAATTGGCAGTCTATCCACTTTCTCTTTCTCTGTCAAATCAAACATCAGCTTGTTGATAGTGGACTTTCAGGATCGTGTTTGTTTTGAAAGCCTCTACAATGCCAGAAGTTGCTGCTTTTCAATTTCTTCGAAGTAGACGCTGGATGGTTGACTTGTTAAGGGTAAGCGCTTCTGTGACCTGTCCGAGAGCTGTGGACGTTTCTCTCTTTTAGAGAACGTGCTTACTTACTAAAAGAAAGCATCAGGAACAAGATATTGTCAACTATTAATGGAATCACGCAAATTTGTGCTTAAATTCATAATGTTTTATTTTTAATTTCAGTTTATGTGTTCCAAATTAAAAGAAAAGTAAATTTCTGTTTCATTACCATCTAGTGTTGTATTTCCTAGTTTAGGTAGATTACAACATTGATAACTTATTTTATTTAAGCTTACCGCTTTTATTGAACTGATTGAAATTACTTATCTGATAGAGTAATTCACGTGAAAATGCTTGATGGCTGTTATAAATTTCATCATTATGTCATTACCATCCACTGTTGTTTTTCATCATTACCAACCGTATAAGCTTATATCAGATTTCTGCTATTTTCACATCACAGTCCCATCTTGTCACGAATGGTAATGACGCTTGCTAAAAGTGAATTACATGTATTTTATAAAGGTCATTACCATCCCTATGTGAATTGTTTGATATAAAAATAAATAGCAAGTAATTGGAATTTACTGGCAACTGTTACAATTTTGTTCAACTTGTATCTAATGCATATAACATGCAGCTATATTTAATGCTGCACTGTTTTTTTCTGTAGCTGAAAATACTATAGATTTTTCTTAATAGTTTCGACAAATGTCTTAGTTTCTTGACACCAGACTAATATATTATGTGAAGGAAAGACCTGCTGTATTCCTACTTAATGCTGGTATCATCTACTTTTAAGAAATTGCCACTTTGTAAGCACCAGAGGAATATTGCTTGTCCCTGTGCTTAAATATGATTACGCAAAAAAGGCGGACGGTAATGACAGAAAAGGAGTTTTGACTTTATAAATTCTGAAAAAATGAACTTATGATTAAAAATATAGTGGATTTCTTTCAAATTAGTTAAATTTAACTATGTACCTGGCTAAAGAAAACACTTGCAACCAATTTTGGGGGAATTTTTGTGTGTTTTTCGATGACGAAATTTGTAACATTTCGGATAATGACCCATGTATGTACGTTCTTCAGAGAGGTCCATTTGTTTATTGTAGAAAGTTAATTTAAGTTTTAAATTACCGGAAAGAGCCAAAAAGATACCCTACATAAATATCAGGTGTAAATTGTAGAATATTTAACAGCATCGCAGGCGGTTATGAGATTTCATTTTGCACGCAATTTGCCTTCCTTCGTTCTTGTACCTATGTTAACTTCTTCTTCTTCATATAGGTATGTGTGTATGTATGTATTGCTCCATTGCTAATACATTTTAAATTTATATTGACTTATCTATTCTAGGTTTAATGTTTAAATCATTGTAAGTATCCCCGCTTCAACGGAATATGATCATTTCATAACAGTCATTCAGGGCACCAAGTGAAGAAGTCTGCAACATATGTCTGACTATTTTCAGAAGTTTTGAATATAATATAGCACCTCAATTGTCCCGTTTCCGGTTTATGACTTATCATCGAAGGCTGTCCATTCACTCATTAAAAGCCTATTTCCAATTTCTCATAAATAAATCGCAAATATTTCAGTTATATACATTGAACAGTAGCCTACTATCGTTTAGGCAACGTACAACTTCTTCAATGAAAGTGTTTTTCTGAAACGTAACTGACAATTCTAACGGCTTCTTTCAAGTTCATCTATAGCTTTGGATTAATTATCTTGTTTAGTGCTTGTTCAAAACATCATTTGACTCTTCCCGTCCACACTTCATTGCTTCTTCACCTTTTTTGCTTTGTCATATCGAACGTCTAGCCCTCTTACATGATCAAATAGGATTCAACGAAGTAATACTTGGATCTTCTCTTGGGTCTAACTTGATCCATTGAATTATTTAACCCCCAAGCCTTATATAGTATCCATCAAGTTTTCATTTCTTCCTAAGCCTTAACATAATAAAACGAAACGGTGATTTAGAGTACTGTTCATATATGCTATATGTTATTCTACAATAGCTAAATGAAAAATATCTTATTTTTTGTTGTCGGATCCAAAGGAAAAGGAAAGAAAAGCAAAAATAAAGAGTCAATGCCCATGAAATAAAGAAATTGATGTTCTAGTGGCCAAAGAGTTGTAAGTAACTTTCTTTATTATCTTGGATCGAGTTACTTTCACAATAAAATGGCAGTGATCAAACTTCGTTATTGTCATCCTAAAGTTTTGAGTTCGTGCACCAAAATGCTATAAGGTCTTCGTGTTTTCTTGTTCATTTGTCAAAATAAGGCCGTGAGCGCCGCTAGAAACTGTTGAATAACAACAACTTTTCAGATCTAGGGATGTTGTTAGTGAGAAATTATAATATGTCGATTTTCTGTGAGTTTTGAAATACATCTATAATCAAAGTCAAATAACTCTCTGAGATGTTACATTTACAGTGACTGCACTCAAATGTATCGCTACACGTTATGATTTGAAACTCTGTCATTCACTTGCTTTTCAAAGAATATGATGTTGGTCAATCGGGGATCATAGCTAATAAACTGCTTTTAAATCCGTGTAAGACAAACAATGTACTTTCTGCTACATTTCAACGGCTTGAGATGTATGAAATGCTAACTCACTATCCCATGGTGGATGATTAATTGAGCGCTCAGAATGCACACGAAATTGGGAGTGGTATATGACCTCACCGTGTGCTTCAATGACAAACTGTTTGTCATCTGTAAATTATAAGAGTCCACTATCTTTAAATTAAGACGTAAGAATTCCATGTTTACATTAGTCATTCCAATTCTGCTGGTTAATGTGCGTAGATTAAACTCTGTTGATTATTTCCATTCCCATCCATGTGGTGTGACAAAAGTAAATTTGTCAAAGTTGCATGGAGTTCAGATCTCATTGAGCTAGGGCTAGTACTTCTAAATGTGATACAGTATATCAGTTTCATCTCATCGAGAACTTTCCTATCATTGCAGACACTGAAAAGAAAAGTAAGGAATCATGGCTGACTATGGTGCTGTCTATCAAACTGTATTTCTCATTGGGGCTCCTTAACATTGTGCGTTCCAGGTCGCAGTTCAGGCTGTTCATTTACTAAAGTTCGGCGACTGCATTGGAGAGCTGTAAATTATAATCAATGGCAATTTTTCTAATTTACTGTGCAAAACACACGTTATTAGTACATTGTTTATATGTTTCTGCTTTTCAGAGTTACCGATGTGCCTTGCACCAGATGGCAAGAAGACGACCCTGATATGATTAAGTTTCAACTTAACGTTGAAAAAACTTTAAGTAGTGATGCTGTAGACTAATGGCTGTTAACAGTTTCAAATTGTAGACCACATAGCTGATAAATATATTGACATTAAAGTCTATATCTTTCATGCAATAGTATTGATTCATTGCCAAATCAGTTTAATGATAATGCCATAAATGTAAGTTCTTAGCATGGCAAGCTGTTACTGGAAATGGAGTTTCAAATACCAATCAGCTATTGCAAATGAAAACTAAATGTTTCTGTTATTGGAATATCTTTATTCTAATCTTATCTGTAATCCAAATTAACCTCACCGATCCGAACCTAAGCTCGTCTAGTCTGCTACAATAGTCTACTCTAATCCAGACCAATGCAAAATATGACCGTCAGTGTAATGCACAAGGCATTAACCAATGATTGCCTATAAGAGAGCGCATTCTGAAATCGGAAACAATTGGACAGATAGCAGTCGAGAATTTTAAAACATTAAAGCAAGTACGTGTCTGCTTCAGTGAAATGTAATGGAATGATTTTTTTTACCTAAGTTGCTACACAAACCGCTTTAATATGGCGTTTATTTACGACTCTGGTTTATTCGCAGCCACCATCGATTGTTACTGGTTGGAAAGGTAATCGTTCAAATTTGTTACTCGCATCTTCCACCGGTGATTCTCAGAGCACTGATCCTCAGATTTGAAGTGCATCCACGTCAGGAATGAACCGACTGGAAAGCCATACCTTGGGAATTCAGTGACTCTAAAACTAAACAGCTTCGTGCCCTCTATCGCCTCTGCCATCGCAGATAGGTTGCTCACTGGGAGAAGCTGGTCTCACGCAATCTCAAAACCCAAGTCATCTATGGTCTTCGGTCTCAGGTCTTCTGGGCCGACCTTCTCTTCCTTCTGATATTACCTGCCTTCTCCGCAAATAACTTCTGGGCCATGCTTACGGAAAACACTGATCGACTCTGAGCCTCCACCTCGGATGCTATTCCACCGATGTTTACCTCAATGTCTTCTATCTTCGGCTATTTCCGACCCATATCGAACTTGGACCTTCGTTCAGTTCTCTCAGTGCGGGTCTTGGGGTGTGCGAACCGTGCGATCGCACGGGGCCCGCAACTTATAGGGAAGCCCGAAACTGTCACAGAAAACTAACATGAACCATAATAATATTATGGTTTCGATAAAATCTTCTCCTTTGTCAATAAATTAAAGTCAACTTCCTCTTTGTCCCAGAATTCTCATGTATAGTTAAATTTGATTTGTTGTAGGCTCCCACTTGTTAACAATCTACTAAAATAAAATGAAAACAATTTGACTTGTGTCATGGGGGCCCGTACAGTATACTCTGCAGTGTCTGCACGGGGCCCGAAATATCCTAAGGTCGGCACTAGTTTTCTCATCGGTTAATTTAAATTGTTGTAAATTTGAGCCTCTTCCCCCTTTCATTATTAGTCACATCTTAGACGACTTGCTGCATTTTTGCTATATCTATCTAATAGGTCACTTTCCGAAGGTTGTATCTCCGCCTCGCAAAAGTGGGCCATTGTTTTCCGTCACTCATGAAGCCCAATCTTGACACAAACCTCTGCCAAAACTACCGTCTAATCTATCATTTCTCTCCAAAACCCTTGAACGCCTTGTCTCTCTTCAACTTCTTCACTATCTGGAACAGCCTGGTCTTCTTCCTCCTTTCAGTCAGGTTTTAGAGCTCACCATTCCACTGAAACTGCTCTCCTTTCATTCATTTCTGAAATCCATTCAGCTGTTGATAGGTCCCAACTCACTCTTCGGGCACTATTATAATGTCTCCTCAGCCTTCGACATGGTTGCCCACAGCATTCTTCTACAGCACATTGAGAACTCGGTCCAGTGGTCCGCTCATACCTGTCTGATCGCACTCATGTGGTTATCTCTGGTAAATAATAATAATAATAATAATAATATTTATTCTTTGATTAAGCGCCTGCAAACGCACTGCGCTGTACATGTACATGTTATGCGATAAACCTTAACTACTAACAGAACAGACAGCCTGCAATACACGGCGCAAATTGCAGCCTACAAAGCATGTCCGCCTATGGGACTCGATCTCTGTACCTCTCGCACTCTACGCCAGATGTTATCCAATGCGCTACTCTTTAGGTCCCTATTAAACTGGTCGTTCCCAGGTCCGGATTAACCAATATGCTCAATATGCTTTAGTGTGGGGCCCCCACTTACAAGGGAGCTCCTGACCGGAGTCGAAATGTTATAGGACAAACACATAATTTACTACAGCAAATTATTTGTTAAAAATTAGTAATCATTACCTTCAGTTTTAGCAAGAATTTGCACTAAGCAAATTGCAAATTTGAAATGTCAGTCATGTAACCAACTGCTGTTTGTGTACATGCGTTTCTTTGACTCAACCTCTTTCTGTCAATAGGCCTATCTATAATGGCGTTACTCTTGTTTTTATTCCGACGCGATGCGTTCCCTGGATTTCAGTTTAGTTTTGATGTTTGTAAGCGCATACGGTGCCTAGAACCGTTCTGCTTTCCGGTTCTAAGGAATGCTAATTTGCTAAAGAAAAGACTGAGAATGATCGGTCTTCGTGTGCTTCATCGCCGTGTTTGGTTGTATTTCTTGCACGACCAAAGTAAAAGACAGCGATGAATAGGGCCCAACCAATGGATTTGCTTGATACTATTAGGAAGACGTCGACTTATAGGGATGTCCCATTCATATTGCTAACTGTGAGCTGTGACTACATGCATGACACCGCATATATACCCACAGATGGTGGTCTTGCTCATACAGGTGAGACTCGCAGTACTGTTTCAATAAGTTCAGTAGTGAGTCCCAAACAATTGCAACACGTCCGTTTGAAAACGAGTCGTGAAAGTTTACAAACCTGCTTGTCATTCGACTGATATGCCTGCCTATGAATGGTTGCCAGTTACGACATTCACTATTGAGTATTGGCTAGAAAAGGAATAAGAAATCTCCAGAAACATGTCCGAGTCCAATAAGATTACCCATCGTAAAAACGACATTATATAAAGCAGTGTCACTGTGCAACGGACAAAATTGCCAGTTCAATAATAAGCTGTTTCATTCTCTGCCACCGAATGGTGAACTTCAACAAAGAAAATGGTTGCTTTTCAGCCCATATCAAGGTTCAGTAATGCCCACTTCCAATGTAGGCCTATTGTCTGCTTATGAGTAGCCAAAAAGATCGATTATCACTGCCTGTGTTGAGAGCGACAGGCCTAAGGCCCAGTGATATTTTCGTTAACGGAAATAGGAATTAGAAGTAAAATTATCAATTTCCGTTAACGAGAATAAGAACGAAAATTGGGAATTATTTTGAGAACGAGAATAGAACGAGAACTGAAATACGCTACAGAGAACGGAAATAGGAATAGAAATAGGAATTATTTTCCGAACGGAAATTATTACATAATAATTTTTGTGGTATACGATTTGTACAAGTGGGATCCGTCATGCGACCGTGAGCCATTAATATCGGTAATCTTCGGCTGTGATTTCTTTGGGATGCATAATCTGTAATCAGACATGAATCCTACAGCAAGATTGCTTCTGTAACTGAAGACCTTCTGTCAGCACCGTTGTTATTTGAGAGCTCAGTTATACATAATGGGCCTTACTACTACTTCATAACTGGGATTATAACTGAAATTATTTCAGAACTGGAATTAGAACTTAAATTATTTCAGAACTGAAATTAGAACTGAAATTATTTCAGAACTTGAATTAGAACTGAAATAGGAATTATTTTCAGAACGAGAATAGAATTAGAATTGAAATTGAGTCTTCTGAACTGATTTAGAAGTAAAATTGGGAATTATTCTTAGAACTGAAATATCACTGCTAAGGCCTCCTATACTTAAATTGATTTAATTTCCTGAACATTATTGCACAGTTTGCAGCTGCTAACATTCGTAAGTGTTTCTGAGCTGCTAACAATTAAGAGAACAGTTTCGAATTTTTAGTATAATTTTACGCTGTGTATTGGCAATATACTGTAACAAGCATTTCAAACAACCTTAGATATAGCTCCCAAATGCAGTGTTGCATGCATTGACTACTGTACTAATTTGAGTAGCAGGGCAAATTGACCCTGCTTTACTACAAGCTGGTAGTCATGTCCCCATCATACCAAGAAGAACCCCGTTGATAATTAGCATAGGGCCCTCGAATGGTTAATCCGGGCATGGGCGTTCCGTTTGGACCTCCTAATTCCCCGTGTCAGGACTTCACTGGCTCAATCTAGGTCTTTTGCCTCCATTGGCTCTGCTTTTTGGAATGAGCTTCCTCCGTTCGTTCGTTCTTCTATTCTCTCAGGTAACGTTTCTTCCTCTTTTTCCTCTTTCTTAAAACTTGCTTTTTCTTTAGAGGTCTCTCGCACTGGGAGCGCTTCTGAATGGCCCTCCCGCTAGAATCGCTTTATAAATATCCGAATACAATACAACGCAATAAAAATTGTCTCTAACACATGACGCTCTGGGAGTTAAAGTTTCGACGCAGCGTATTTTATGGCAGGCGTTATAACTTTAACATATTAATTTATAATTCATATATGTCGCCAAGGCCGTAGCTAGGGGGGTGTTTTAGGTGTTTAAACACCTCCCGAAATTAAATACTGTAAAAATGAAATAATGCATTTACTAACAACAAACCCCTTGATCAGTTAATTCGGTTGCTTGTCGGCTTGCTTAAGGACGAGAAAACACCCCCGAAACAGAAAACACCCCCCCCCCCCAAACAAAATCCTGGCTACGGCCCTGTATGTCGCTAATTAGACCGTGTTCAAAACTGCAGTAAACTTAACAGATAAATAATTATTACGAAGGAAATATGAAAAAATGAAATGAATACGAAAACGAGGACAATTTGTTTAATTGTATCTTCGCAGTACAAAACCGATACATGTTGAAATGAAAAAACCTTGCAGAAGATAAACTGTTTTAAGCTGCAAAATTAGACATTAACAAACAATCCAAATATTTCTGTTTTCTGCATAGGTCTATATAAATTTCTATGACTGACCTACCAACACATGCGAATCCTGGTGACTATATATTAGGGTGCATTGAAAAAATATTTTTCTAAATAATATTTTAGCAGTTGCTGATAGTTGCTTTTTATACTGCTTAGTTAGCATGGAAATTTTGGAAATTTTGGGATAAGTCCTTGAGGTGCCCCAAGGACCTTAAAATGTTCATGATTCATCACTGCATTTAACGTAATTTGTTGTACGGCAAACTAATTTTTGTATAGCTTTAAGGAGTTCTCTTGATCTTTTAGTGGGTAGGTGGCAATCCACTCGAGTTCCTAAAGATTAGCAGGAGTTTCTAACTGACTACAGAAGAGTAAAGTTGATGTGTATACATTGTATCAGCAATGTCGACAGACTTACAACAAATAAGCTTGTTAACAAGGAGAAAGAAAAGCTATGCAAGGTCGATGAGTCGAAAATAGGCCTATATCGCAAGTATTCATGTGGAAAGAAGGTCGTGGATGTTAATGAAGACTTAGTAGACGATTTTGAATCTAGTTTCTACACCAGCAGGCCAAACACTTGTAATCAACCAGATGATGAAACTAACGACCATATTGCTCAATTTGGTATAAATCAACTTGTGATGAATCTGAATGGAACGTTGTAGTCAAGAGACTTTCGTAGTAGACTATTAGCTTAAGCCTGTGATCGTTATGGTGCATCAGACAGAGCAGAGCAGCTGATGCAATAGCTTCTGCGGTGCTGCAGGATTTGAGTGTTATACGTGATGTTGATTTGTCAAATGTTATTGACCAAAAAAAGTTTTACGTAAACGATAAAATAAGCGTAACGAACTGGAAGACCTGCACAACATAGGTAGGCTAGGCCTAATTTACACGGTTTATTTTTTGATGGTTGAAAAGATAAAACTCGAGTACATAATTTAAGGATGGAAATAAGTACTATCGACGATTTGTTACCGAGGAACACATCGTTGGTGAAGGACATGTCGGACATGTACATGATCTCACCCACGACTGGATCAGTCTTGCAAAATCTTAGTTTAATCAGAAAACCTCTATATCGTTGTTATTTTCGTATACAAGGAATCCGTCGAAGGACGTGTAAAGTAAAAACGAATTCCATAATTAAATATAATTGATATTTAAACAGAGAGCGCCAAGATCCAAGAGTTGGAGGTACCGAGAAATAACGACTTCCTGCTCTACTGTGATTGTTTACCTCGTCGGCTTCGAGACAGATTCGACTCGGGCCTACGTCATCTACATGATAGTAATAATAGCTTTATGACGTTTACAATTTTATAATCGCAATAACGTCGTAAACATTATAATCGTTGAATGAATTCTGCTCGCAAAATTTATTCGCTGCTAAGGATTTAACTCCTGATTTTCTTTAAAAATGTTGCCTACGGTACTTTTAACTTATCACGGACGTTAGCATGGTAAGTAATTCCAGTTAGTAAAAGTCTTATCTGAAAACCTCTACAGCACGATTGTCCCAGTGCTTAAATGGGTGGCCTCTTCTAAATAACATGCAACGTAAGACTGGTCACAATAAAATTAAATGCACGCAAAAGAGGTGAGTTTGAGTCAGAGCCTAAAGTGAATATGCATATAGGAACCTCATCATCATCATCATCATCATCATCATCATCATCATCATCATCATCATCATCATCATCATCATCATCATCATCATCATCATCATCATCATCATCATCATCATCATCATCATCATCATCATCATCATCATCATCATCATCATCATCATCATCATCATCATCATCATCATCATCATCATCATCATCATCATCATCATCATCATCATCATCATCATCATCATCATCATCATCATCATCATCATCATCATCATCATCATCATCATCATCATCATCATCATCATCATCATCATCATCATCATCATCATCATCATCATCATCATCATCATCATCATCATCATCATCATCATCATCATCATCATCATCATCATCATCATCATCATCATCATCATCATCATCATCATCATCATCATCATCATCATCATCATCATCATCATCATCATCATCATCATCATCATCATCATCATCATCATCATCATCATCATCATCATCATCATCATCATCATCATCATCATCATCATCATCATCATCATCATCATCATCATCA
The DNA here is from genome assembly GCA_963556255.1 of Allolobophora icterica. NCBI lineage: Eukaryota > Metazoa > Annelida > Clitellata > Crassiclitellata > Lumbricidae > Allolobophora > Allolobophora icterica. The sequence continues at coordinate 21,075,933 of OY744606.1, forward strand.
TCATCATCATCATCATCATCATCATCATCATCATCATCATCATCATCATCATCATCATCATCATCATCATCATCATCATCATCATCATCATCATCATCATCATCATCATCATCATCATCATCATCATCATCATCATCATCATCATCATCATCATCATCATCACCATAATTCATTCATTCATTCATTTTGAGAATTTGATATAGCGCCTCTTCAAGATACCTACTCATAGGCGCTCGAGGTACCGTAATTACTATTATTATTATCGTCATCATTATTATAATAATTATTATCATCATTATTATTCTGTATTGTATTGTTATTATTGTTGTTATTTTTGTGTTTTTTTAATGCCCCGAGGTATGCTTTCATCCAGAAATACAGTAAAGTGCTAGATTGGTGGTCTTAGCTGGCTAACTCTTCTGAATATAAATTCCTTCCCTACATGAAAGGTTAGCAATTAGTAAGCCTATACATTCTCATATAGAGTCTAATACCCTAATAATACTCTAATAAAATTTCGATCATCTTTGGCGGGAGCATGAACTCATGAGGCCGGGGCCTAGGGTCATAACTGCTCGACCGCGGCGCAGGGAATAGACCACGTGACATATGTTGCTGATTTACATAAACAACCCGTAAGAGGTGGTCATCCTGTGAGCACTCGGGCTCTAAGGTGATAATGGGCTTCGTCGTTTCATGTCGTTTCATTTGACCCAAAAGTACTGGACAGGAATACACTATAGGTGGGCTGCAGTTGTTGCCCTTGCAACCATGACTGGTGAATAAACTGGAAACAGCTTGATGATGCTTCCTCCGATCTGCAAATAACAAGTTCCACTGCTTGAGTCTAGAAACGTCAAAAGTTCTGCATTGGACTTGGTGAGACCAAGATCTCTGATCAAGTCGTTGAGGTCTTCTTGGTTGGAATAGCATGAGTTTCTCTTCTCAGCTCTGAAACTGTAATCTGGATCTCCAACGTCCCCCTCGCTCTCTGACTTACTGCTCTCTTCTTAAGACAGCTGCTTTTTGTCCGGAGGGGTGGGTATGGGAAGATTTGCTAGCATCTCTGGTCGTCATAATAACCTGTCAAAACGGCTTTTCACGTAATCTCTCCGTTGACCGACCTCAACGTGTCATTTCAACACTTAAATATCAGCTTATAGCCCTGCTACTTTCTAACTAAACACCGCCTTTAATAATCTTGCTTATATTACTCCATATATTAAATAATTAAATAAACAAGGTAATTTGATAGGTCTTGTATCGCTACATCTTTGTCCCTCAGTCTAGGAGCGATGGCACTCAGCATCGCGCTTTGCCTGCACTGGTCCTTCGCTTTGGAACGAACTTCCCCTTGCAACTCGTTCTTCGATCCTAACTAGGTCTTGCTGCTTCTATCAGCTGTTTTTTTAATTTGTTTTTCGTCGGGGCTACTCGCACTGGGAGCGCCTCTGATTATGTCGTACTCAGAGGCGCTTTATAAAGTTAATCTTTAAATACAATACAATACATCAATTGGTCACGAGAGAAACAATATTTGCAGCTCGTGGACACAAACTACATTATACCATCCAGGTTATTTGGTACTATAAACATATAGACTGAAGAACAGTCGGACGAACATGCTGCACCGAACGCTGCCAACAATATCAGACTTTACCACACGGGTAATATAATATGGTTGACAATAAAGTCAACTTCTGAGCCAGCCATTTACTTTTTTACATATAACTTTCCAGTAAGCAAGCAAAAACAGACACAAACGAGAAATAAATGGGAAACTACTTATTTTTCAGCCATGGGAATTAGAAGATACCAGATTGATAAATTTTTAAGTGTAATTAATAGTAAATTCCCTTTAAAAAGAATAATTAATTTCAAAATACAGTTATATTTAAAATCATACAAACCTTTAGACTACTTCACTGGAAGGTAATTAATTTTGTCACCATACCCTATCTCTTCCAATCAGCCAATCTACACCTACGTTCTTCTTCTACTTCTTCCTAGTGACTTTAGGCTAATTTGCAGTCTTTGTTATTTTTTAACTTTCCACTTTCCAGTAAATACTCTCGCTCCCGAGCTCAAACTTATCTCAAAATGCCTGACTCACCTTCCTTCGCATCCGACAAAACGCCGTCCTCCCTTTCTCTTCTAAATGAATATTGGTCCAAATAAACGATGGCAGAGTTGCTTAGTTTCGCAGTCTAATATGAAAGTTTTTCCATTCTCTTACCTAATCCAACTTCGCAGTTATTATAATCTGTATGTCTACCTTAGATTCTGGAAATCAACGCCTCACCTCTTTACACGTTTACCATTTCTACACTTTTTTACATATAAATTTTTCACACAACTGCAATCGCATCTTGAAAGCCTAGACTCTTTGAATAAACTATGTTTAAGTTGAAGAGCTTTGTAATGCACAATAATGTTATACAGCACATTGTCTGTTCTACTTATGCCAGAATGGTAACCTTATAATCAAGTCTAACTCTTCGTCTATTAACTCTTCGTCTTCTAGCCTCTTTCTGATTCAATTTTAAAGGATCATACTGCCATGTCTGATAAGGTCTCTTCCACGATAAAACGCCTTCCTCGCAATAGTTTCTCTGTAAGGGTCCTTGGAAACTGTTCAATGTATCAACCTTCAAAGTCGATGTGTTAGCATTCCCACTGTGGTCATACACAGCACACAGGCGCTATGTGTACACGTTAAGCATTGTCTAAAGTGCCGAAAATTCTGTCCAGAATCGTATTTTAACCAATTCCTACTAAATAGCAGAGAGCTGCTGTATTCCCTTTCCAGCTACTGTACTGTAGTCAAGGTATCTTCTCAGACGACAGAAGCTTCTCTTCTGTCGTGGCGTATTTGCATAATTATTATTTACATATAAATCCCGTAGGCTGGGCTCATTTTTGATTACAGTATATTATTTAACTACCTTAACTCTGTAACAAGTTGCGCACATGTCAGCTTGGATATAATAAACGAAACTGATTGATTTCTCAAACACAACTGCGCCAGAAAGCTGATCAGACGATAAGAAAGGTGTTGGCGATGCTCCCATTTACTTTCTCGCTCATTCATACTTGGCGCCAGCTTCGCTTTGATGATCAGTGACTCTTCTATAAACTTCTCTCAGTGGCCAATCATATTACCCGTCTCGTCTCGTCTTTAACAGCTCTTCCTTTCCGAAGTTACTACAGCAGGAAGTGGACGAGATCTTGAATCGTAACATATACAGTGCTGCCAGCGCATTGCTACAGTTTTCAATGCACTATTCTCTTGCCGTGTGGTTCTTAGGTTTCTTCAGACAAGATATTAGTTTTCAGACTCGCCGTTTTCTGACTTCGTTCTTCCGATAGCCTGTCATACTCTGTCTAAGTCCCTTAGCTAACTCCAACCAAACACGCTTCTGGATGAGATTTGTAGCTATATATTCATACCTATACCGTAAACACTGTGCTAGACCTTACTTCTACTCTGATTCAAAGACAACTTTCACGTCTCGATTCCAATTAACACAACTTTAAAAATGTGATCGGTTTAAGTCTTTGAAACTGGAAGACTCAATTGTTGAACTGGCAGATGATGGTAGTTACTTAGGCGTTGTTTTCAATTCTACAATGACTCTCACTGGCCATGTAACTTGTAAGTCATCATATATATGTTCATTCATGACATTCGCAGATATTAGGTGTCATGCGTCCATGTCTGCAAGGATATCTCTGGCAAAAGTATTGGTGTCTAGTTGCCTAGATTACAGTTACTCGCATCTTACTGGCATCAATAAGTCAACATGATGAAAGCTGTAGAGAGTACTGAACTCGTTGGCTAGAGCCATAACTAATCCATCCAAATACGAATATAAGCGTGTGCTTAATTTTTTACATTGGCTTCCTGTTCAGCAAAGAATTAGTTTCATATTGGGGCTCGTAATTTATTTTTAAACTTTGAACTCTGGCCAGCCACAGTACTTAGGTGGCATTGTATTTTCGCTTCAGGGCTGTTTCGCCAGCGAGGAGAAGTTATTATTCTCTGCTAGTGAATTAGGTTTCCTTTGCAATACTTTTCTCAACCACACGGATTTTACTTTCCGTACGCCAGGAGGCGACTCGTCTAGCGCCGTTCTCTTAAGCTCTGATATAATTTTAGTCCTTCTCTGTAGGTGGTGTTATGTCAGCATATCATGTGAACATCTGCTACTGCGGAAATCGGTCTGAGACGTTGAACAGTGTTGTAGTTTCTGCAGTTATCGATTCGATCATGGGTGTCCCCAGGAATTTTTGTAGGGGTTGCAGACTCTTTGCAGGGGGGCATAGCTATTCGTGAACACAGAATACGTGACAACTTAAAAAAAATAATGGTCAAGGACTTTACCCAAATAATTAAATGTTTTATCGCACTGAAAATCGTGTTGGGATTGTTGTAATAATCAAAATAATCAAAAGATTTTTTCGTAAAAATGTGCAATTTGTCCCCTTTCCCTCCGGGCGCCCAAGGATTTTGGGCTAAATTTTGGGACCTTTGCGTTCAAATTTCGATTGAAATACAGTATACCGTAGTAAGCCCTGCAGTTTTATTGTCGGCTGTAACTTTTAACTAAAATTGTTAGCTCCAGATTATTTAGTGCATTAGACATCAGCGCAATAGGAGTGACTAATTATTATTTTTTTTGCCCCGAGGTAAACAGGATCCCTCAGGGACTTCAACATTATTTACAGTGTAGACTTGTCTGGAATGGGCCATATGTATTGTTATTATTATTATTATTATTATTATTATTATTATTATTATTATTATTATTATTATTATTATTATTATTATTATTATTATTATTCCTTATATCCATTGTCAACCTTTTTCCTGAAAGCTGCTTCCCTGACAGCTTCGCTCATGTCGCAGTTCTTCTTAGAGAGCCATAGTTAACTATCCTTCCATATCTAGTCTCAGTTTCTTCTGTAATTTCCTTATCAAATCTTGATGTCATCTTCGAAATTCCGGAAAAGATCTCACCTTTGTTAGAACTATCATCTATGTCTTAGATATGCTTAGCAAGACGAACATTTAATTCATGAACAATTCTATAACCAATTTAGGCAGAGGCGCGTTTACAGAAAACGGGGCCCTGGGCGCAAACATTTTACGGGGCCCTAGAAGCAAACATTTTAGGGGGCCTTGTGAACTTTTATTAACCCAAATGAAGAAAACAATTATAAATTACAATAATATAGCCTTATATAGAGCCTACTTTCATGGGAATGCTAAACTGTAAAAAAATAGAAAATAGGTCATATTTAAAATAATAAAAAATTGTGAACTGTAAAAATAGAAAATAGGTCATATTTAAAATAATAAAAAATTGGAAAATGTTATTTTTTATAATTGAGAAAAGTATTTTCATTCGTTTGGGGCCCTCCGTGAGTTGGGGGCACTAGGCGCGCGCCTAGTGCGCCTACGTGTAAACGCGTCTCTGAATTTAGGTATGAATACACCGATCCAAGTAAATAATATATGGATAGGTGAATGTGTATCTCTTGATCGTTGGATCGCTTCAAAAATCTTCAGAGAACTGCAGCGTGATCAAGCTAATCATTTTTGTTAAATTTCATGTTAAAAATTTAAGATATTTATTTGTCGAAGGACTATATAAAGTAACCGAATTCCATAAGTAAATATCATTAATATTTAAATAGAAACCGCAGGGTTCGAAGAGTTGCAGGTTTCAAGAAATAACGACTAGTTGCTCTACTCTGGTTGTTTACCTAGTCGGCTTCGAGACAAACTCGACTCAATTAGGCCTACGTCATATCTACGTATTCGTAATAGCTTTATGACGTTTAAAATTTTATAATCGCCACGATGTCGCAAATAATATAATCGTAGAATGAATTCTGCTCGCAAAATCTATTTGCTGCTAAGGATTTAACTCCTGATTTTCTCAAAAATTATGTTAACTGATCACAGACGTTAGCATGGTAAGTAATCCCAGTTACTAAAAATCTTATCTGAAACTTTTACAGCACAATAATGTCCTACTCCTTAAATGGGTGACCTCTTCTAAATAATATCTGAAGTAAGCTTGGTCACAATAAGATCAAATGCACGCAAAAGATGTGGGTTTGAGTAGGAGTCTAAAGTGAATAGGCTATGCGTATAGGTACATAGTCAACATAATCATCATCATAATCAAAATCATTTTAATTTTAGTTAGTACCATTATTATCAACAGCATTATAATACTGTATATTATTGTTATAATTTTTGTTATTTCATTTATAGTAGGGCCTAATATCTTACAACCAAGCAGCAGTTGATGGCGCAGTGCATTAATGAGTGAAGAAGTGAAGTCTCAATTTTTTTGACGAAGTGAGACTGTTTTGGAGTGGAAAGCCTGTGGAGCGATGACTATAGGAGCCTGAGACAGATGAGAGGGTGGTTGTATTGGTGGAGAAACTTAGAAAAAAAGGAAGTCAGAGGAAGGTTCTTCATGATTGTTGGAGACAAGAAAATTATCCAGATACAATAATTGAGCAAGGCGCCTTATAGTGCGAATATAGAGGTTTTTTAAGCTAATAAACTGACCAGTTTAACGGACATGGTCATTGATAAAATTCCCGTTATACATGCATGTAGTTTAATAAATCCGAAATGCGATATGAAAACCACGCTGTTTGACGCTGCCTGAAATAAACTAAGAGAAAATGCCAATGAAATTTCCAAATCAAGGGCCTCTCAGCGCGTCGTTCACGACATGGTTGGTATTCTTGACGAAGATATCAACTGCGTCCCACCAATGGCATTAAACAACATGTACTATCGCTTGTTTCTTAAACTCCACAACCGGAAGTAGGCCCTATTAACTTGATGTAATGATTTTTATTGTGCTTAAGGTCTCATATTCTAAGCTGTTGAAATAATAGGCCTACGGCAGCCAGGAAGTACGAACAGACTTATTTTTCGCGGTGGCCGATTGGTTAGATGATTGGTCGCTTGACCTGTAACGTGGAGATTATGAATTCGAGTCTTCGCCGAGACAGTTATTATGTCGGGACCTCGAACATCTCCTTCACTCACAAAAAAATTCCTCAGCACCATCGATGTTCTGTCGTATGGTTGTGTGCACTTCTGTACTTTGGAGGGAGGGCAATATCAAAATATATGTATGTATTGTATTGTATGATTGTATTGAATTGTATTTGCCATTGGAACATTTTGCAATAAGAAATACACTATACTTCGTTTGACTCTGCGGCGTCCCAAGGACACTCTTTCTCCGTCCTTCGTGGCTCTCTGTTTCGACCGCTTTCTATGACTTCTGTCCACCTCACACGTCACCCCTTGCAGTGCAACTTTGTGACAATGGAGAGCACATTAGGCCTACACTAAGCAAAGCATTTTTTGTTCCTGGGTAATAAGTCTTATTTCCTAATTGCTTGTGAATCAAAAGTATAGAAAATGGCTGTTATTCCATTAAAACCTTGGTTTTGTGACCACTGACCAGGTCAATCGTATTTGAAAATTTACCTATTTGTACAGAGAAAACGGACGAATTTGCATCTTTTCGTTCACCTAAAGCCGAGAAAAACATATGAATCAGAATTAACACACATTTGCACTATAATTATAAAAAAAATTACGACAGCAAATTTAGAAGTGATTAGTTTTCTATATTTACGATTTTATTGTAAATCACTTTCACGAATCAGTCCCAAAATGTGGTCTCCCATCACGGTCTCGTTATACTCTCCTTGGTAGCGACGTTCAAATTCCAGTATATTCTGGTGGAAACACTCGCCTTGCTCAACCGAGTACGCTCCCATGTTCTCCTTGAGGTTATCAAGACGAGTCTTAAGGATATGAACTTCGAGGGACATCCTAATATAGATAAAGAAGATCCTGGAGTGCCGTAGTTCTTCTTCAACCAGAGTTTCAACCCGCTCCACATGATTTCGGCCCTGCGATTGCCCAGGAACCCCTAATCACTGTGACCATGTTGTTCCAAGCCGCTTTCTCCTTCCTTTTCGGGAATTCTTTGCACTTCAGGATCTTCGTTCTCTGTGGTCCGAGGAAGAAACCGACTTTGACCTTTGCCTCAAACAGCTTAGGAAAGATCTTTGAAGGTACTAAAAGACTACTGATTTATCAAGAGCTGTTACAAATTGTTTCATAAGATCCAATTTGATGCGCAATGGTGGCAACAGTACCTGCTGGGGTCCACCAGTGGCTCCCACTTGTTTGTGTTCAATGGTTTCCTCAATGTGTTGATTTTTTACGTGCATCTAAAATTACCTGGTTTATGTGGGTGTGTGCTGAGTAGCACGTGAAGCGTGAAAGGAATCACTGGTCTGAGCGTTTTGAAATTTGCTAGAGTCAGAGTAGAGTTATGTCGACCTAGCCTAAAAGAGACAATTCATTGAAGAATTGAGTTGTGTTGAAATGGAAAGAAGAAATATTTGAAAATGTCGTCAAACTGTGTGAATATTAATCAACAGCCACGCGCTACTACAGTAAAGTTACTTGGAGGTATAACTTAGAAAATACAATGCAGTTATAGTGGGTGACAGAATAGGCAAAGAATGCAAAAAATATACACAAAGAAAGAAAATCGTGTTAACATTAAAGTTCACATAAAAACTCCGTACATTTTTGCGTACCACAGGGATACATAGCTGCTTCCCAATATACACGTAAAGACAGGCTCCAAAAATGCATATTAAAGATGCTGGCTGACTCATTATGGTTGCATTGCGTCAGCGAAAAGCCCCATCGCAGTTGGTCACCAATGCAGGTCATGCGTATGGTTGGTTGGGAAATAAATATGAATGAATGTGCCCATAGGCGTAGCTACATTGAGGCAAGAGGAGGCATTTGCCTCCTCTTGGTTTTGTGGATTTAAAAATTTTCCATGGATTATAGCCCTGCGTCCTCAAGTACACCCCAGCAGAGGTGGATTTTGCCTCCTCTTGATATGTGTCTTCAGCCCCCCGAGAAAGTCTTCGAATGTGTTAATGACTAAAAAAAGGTCATCAAATTCTCAGAAATTTTTCCGACCGCCCTTCGGACGCTGAAAAATTTCCCCCTCACCTCTGAAACAAGATAGCCGCCACTGCATACAAGTTTTGACAGGCAGTAGTTGCCTCCTCTTAAATTTAAGTCTGGCTACGCCCCTGAATGTGCCGATGAGATAAACTACTTGGTGAGGGGATGCTAAGGAACAAGTCGTTAAGGCCTGCGAATAAACGAAGAGCAACTTAAAAATACGTGAAGAAAACTTAGGGGCCATCCATATATTACGTACACAAAAATCCTGGAAAATTGGACCCCCTCCCCCCCGTTCGCAAGCGTACTTTCTTCCACCACCACCACCCCCCTGCGTACGTACGCTTGACGCACACCCCCCCCCCCGAAGACCAGCTGCAGAAAGTGTCTCGCCAGCTCCATGCAACGACTATCTGCACTTTAGGCCAGATTATTGAAGGGCCAATATAGACAAATTATAGGTGTCTCGTTAACAGCACAGAATTACTGCACATGGCTTTTATATAATGTAATAAAATGCCATCGGACGACTATAGGACAATACAGAGTTATACTTAGGCTAATGTGGACGTCATAATTAGAAATTTATTTTGCGTACGTACACTTTTGTCCCCCCTCCCCCCGTTCGCACCCGTACGCAAAATCGCCTAAATCCGACCCCCGACCCCCTAATTGCGTACGTAATATGTGGATGGCCCCTTACGGAAAGACCTCTAAGCATTATTCGTTAACGTCGTTAATAGCGTATCTGATTCCTTTACTTTAACGCAAGACTGTGTTTATTTGGTGCGTATTGTACACTAGGTTGCTAAAAACGCAACAGTTTCAAGAGTCTGTGTTCAATGGTTTCAGGGTGACGCGTATCGACGGAGGTCAGCTCATCCACTCAATGAATTTTGTTTCTTTCTCAACATAAGCTTAGTAATCGCTGGAGGAGACTACGCCGTTTCAAAATACTGTAGGTGCATTGTGATTGTATTAATCTTAGTAGGCCTATTAACTTTTCCAAGTCTAAGTTATCTCTTAGGTGCTCAGAAAGTTGGAAGAAAGACCACTGTTTATCTAGTGACAAATCTTTCATGAGTTTGGTTTTTCAGACTTCTTTCGAGATCATCTGCATTTAAGCAATGAAAGCAATGGACTCATCAGTGCTGGGCAAAATACTCTGAGAAGTATTTCAAATGAAAATACAAAATACATCATTTTAAACGTATTTGAAATACAAATACAGTAATACTTAAATGCATTTCAATTACTATTTCAAATACTTTGTATTTCAAATACTCCCCAGCACTGGGACTCATATAGATGGTTTGGGGGAAGAAATGGTTTGATGACGTGTAAGACTGGTACCTTACAAAGTTCCGTAACCTAAATGACGACAAAGAAGGGAGCAATTCTAGTGGATGATGACTCTGCCGCCGAATTACAGAGGTTTTAATACATGCTAATGTGGATATGCTTATGATCTAGGTGATCACCACAGACTACTCTGTAAACTGCCCATTCGTCAAAATGCCAGAAACGATATCTTATGGTGCTCACTTCACACAGATGCCTTAAACACGGATTGCCAATGGTTTAGAACTTTTGACTGCCAGTGGTGATGGTGCGCAGATCGATGGTGCTAAACTTATTTAGTGGGTTGCTTGGATATAGCATATGCAATGTGACTAGAATTAAAGTGCCGCCTATAACTATTCTTTCTCCAACTACGAAATAATCAAACACATAGATTTGATCTCCATTGCAATGGTTAACGATTTTTTAATCTTAGTCGGTCAGGCGCTAAATATGGCTTCAGCGTAAATAGTCCGTCTTGAAATAATTTACTTTAACTGATGATCAAAGAAATGCCTGATTTTTTACCTTCTGTACATAAGTAAGGAAATTAGCAAACTTTTGCTAATGCAAGACAAACGCTAAAATTGTACAAAATACACAGCATTTGTAAAATATTACTTTAGCTGGATCATGAAAATCTGAAACGTTATCCAAATAATCCATACATAAATTGGTCTGCCAAAAGTCCGTCTTTCCTCCCTCCAGACTGTTTTAAATGCGGCGGCCAGATTAATAGCCCGACTTCCTCGCTGGTCTCATATTTTCTCTTTCATGTTCGATAATCTTCATTGGCTTCCCCTTATGCTCGGATTCAGCTTAAGGTTCTCACTTTAGTCCTTCGGTCTTATACAGGCTTATCACCCAAGTACCTGTGTTACCTCGTTCGTTTGCCAGTTTCAGCTACTTCCCTCCGTCCATTACGATCGCTTAATCGCCACGAGCCAGGACCACAATGGCCAAAACTCGAGCCTTTTCTTGAATTGGTCCTGCTCTATGAATCAACTCCCTCCACGGACACGTGGTTCTTTATTAGCTGGTGGCCCAAGCGCCTCGTTCCGGTGTATTAAAACCACTTTCTATTCACTGGGTTTTTCGCACTTGGAGCGCCTCTGATTAGCGAACACTGTGAGAGGCGCTTATAGATGTTTAGATACAATACAATACAATACAATAAATGTTATGGCTTATAAAACCTGGAAAAAAATGCTATTCCAGTCTTCATAACAAACTTTTAGAATCTCGCTCAGCTATGTCAAGTATCAGAAGAATGTTAGATTAATTGGTTCAGCGCCAGGTAGGTACATTTTAGCGGAATCAGCGAAGCACATCATCTTCTTGCGTAAGAAAGGCGCCTGTTAACATGATTTTGGCTTAGCGAGTGACAGTGTTCTAATAAGAACACGTAGACATGTGTATTGCTGCAATATTGATTATTTTGGACTTCGAAAGCGAAGGTCGATAGGTCAGAGTTGACAGGTGTTAATTGGGTGTTAATTGTTAATTGTGGAGGTCTTTATTTTTAAACTGCGCAGTTGATAATATGTGTTTATGCATGTAAACATGTTTTCTGAGAGCAGTGACATTGATTTTAGTCAGCAGCTATGTTGATTAGCTCAATTAATATTCGTGTTTGGACATTTGATTGGCAACAGTATTGTATTTATGTATATCTAATATGGGAGTGTGTATAATGCGTATGTGAATGCGCTTGACTGAACAGGTGTTCGGTGTTAAGCCTTGCATCTTGATAGTCCAGGCGAGCCCATTGACGATAGTAACGGTGGGTTTGATCTGGCCGAGGTGGACAAAGAGGTTTTTGTGCGGGAAGATGTTTGGTGGCGTGACTGTTGCCTCGGCAACTCAGCTCTCTGGAAAATCCCAAGGTTGAGCCGAGCGTCGCCAAGTCGATCTTAAAGTTAGGGTCCTCGCTCGTAAGCGTCACCAGCCCTTGATTCCTCACTATGTGGAGGCTGAATATGGCAGCCTGCATCAATTCTGTAAGAGATTGCTCATTGAAATAACCATCTGGCTCAGTCACGGCAGCAACCCCGATGACGGGGTGGGTGAAAGCCGAAAGGCGTTTTTCAAAAGACCCACAAATTAGTAATAAATGCGTAGTAATATTAATAATAGTGACATTAGTGATAGTCTGAAAATTCTCAATCATGTTATTATGAACTACTGTCCATTTTTTTTAATAAACACAGTGAACTAATGAGCACTGACTGGGCGAACTAATGAGCACTGGCTGGGCGAATTGAATAATTGAACGAATTGCTAATGAATGGATCTTAAGTAGAATTGCAACAAAATGGCGTGAATCACGAATTTTTTATTTATTTCCTGACTTTCTCGTTCAGATGTTTTTTAAAACAGTGATATTTAGTTGACGAGATCTTCTATAACTAATTTTCGCGTTTAAAAGTTTTTTAATTGATAGCAGTGTTTTGTGTGAGTATAGGGCCTGTATGTGTGTCCATGTACGTATAATGAGAATATGTAAATGCATACGCTTGACTGAACTGTTGTTGAGTCTGAGTCTCAGGTTGTGCATATTTAATTAGACAGATATACAGGTTGCATCTAGTCGCTCATGGAGAGTGAAAGGATTCGATGATGTGATGGATTTGAATCTTGTGACAAATAGAGTACTGTTGAGCTAAAATTGATGTGTAAAATTGAGTTAGTTGTGTGTGGAATTGAAAAGAAGAAATATTCAGATACGCTATCGAATTGTAAACATCACTCAATTTATTTTATTTATTTATTTATTCAATAGCCACGTACTACCATCGCGAAATTGATTATAGGTAGAAAGAAATAGAGAAAATACCGTTATCGTAAGTGAAAGGCCAGACAAAAAGAATCGGAGACTGTACACGTACAAGAGGACGTTAAGGTAAAGGAAGAAGTTGCAGACCACAGTCTTCTTTAATTAAATTCACCGTTCTGTGACATCCTTGTGTGATCTATAAAAAATCTGAATAAATTCTTGGGCAAGCTTGCTATTTTTTGTCAAATTTTGATGTCAACGAGTTGAATAGTAGATCCGTTGTAATTGTTTTGTAGTGTGCGACTTGCCAGCAGGAGGAGTAACGTATGTGGGATCGCGGAATGTCACACATTCTGGAAAAACGTGCCAACGCTGGGCTGTTGATATTCCCCATGCGGTTAACTCGCTTATACTGGACGCCCAATTTCCTGACGGGAGCAAAGCAGCTGCAAAAAATTTCTGTCGAAATCCGTATGTAAGGCAAAAAGTCGGCGTGTGGTGCTACACAGCGGATCGATATACAGAATGGGAATTCTGTGATATATGTCCTGGCGGACACGAAAAGTACAATGGTTGGTGTTTTCTATTTTTATTGACTCAGCATTCACATTAATCAACATTCTTATAGGATAGGATTTAGCATGACTGAAACTCTCATCTTGCATACCTGTATAATTTTTTACTATGAACAGTAGGAGATATGTTAATTCTATGACTATACTAGAGTTCCTGACGTAGGCCTACCGCCTCTACGAAGTGTCTCTTTAACATAAACGCTTGCGCTCCATCTCATCTATGAACTAAGTGGCATACCAAAATACTTCAAACGTTGTTTAAAAGTGCCGTACATAACTACTTTCAAAGTGTCTGGTGCCCACAAATACAGAAAAATGTAGGCCTACTGCAAAGGCTTACACGCTTACTGCATACTGTCGATAATGACTGCGATGTATTATATTATTGCTAGGTTTGATCTATTATGCACTTATTAAACACCGCTAACTAATGGTCAAGTATTAAACGATGGCGCTAGGCAGTTATGAGCCCAGGTCTTGCTTAAGGTCCCTGCACTGTTACCGTCTAAGGGGAGACTGGAACCCGTACTCTGAGCGTCAAGGTGAGCGCTTAAACTAATCGGCTACCATGTCTATATTTCCAGATACAGTTTTCGGTTTAAAATTGAATTACGAGACTGTAAGAATAAAAGTTGGCCTTTGCCTAAGTAAAGTTTGTAAACCCGTCAAAGCTCGAGTATCCGAATTTTCACTGGCGCCAACACCGGAACCCGGATTTGTAAAAATCCCTCGCGTTTGCATTCCCTTCCCTGTACGACTCATCGTAAGCGCCCCTTTGCTTCTGGATGATTGGTCAAGGATGATTGGTCTAACGTGTTAACTTGTAGCCTAGACTGTGTCCTCATGACTCAATATGCTACCTCAAATGACTTTATTTGTCTAAGTTTCATCTCTTCCATCAAATAACTGTTTGGTCTCTCTAGAACTGATGGCAAAAGACGTGGTTGGATTGAAATGATCCGTGGTGTGCGTGGCAAGTCTTATTTAGGACTTACTGTGACACACACCTTATCCGTTGAGTCTTTCAGATGGGGATCATGGGGAGCAGCTGAAAAGGCAACAGCTCGAAAGCACTAAATATAACCAAGTTCTTGCTGCGTATAACTTCGTCTTTCTGGCCTTAGAAACAACTCAGTAGCGCTGATCATAGGTTTCGGTAAAAGCTTCAATAATTTCTCCAGAAATGTGATGTCTTCAGAAATCTGCTTCAACACCTGGCGTTGATAGTTAAGCGCTGAAAGGCAGCTTCCTATTGCAATGCCTTCTATGTATCAGAAATCGATAAAAGCTGACGTTTGGGATGCCTTTGTTTTGTTTCTCTTTTGTGGGATTACACTTACCAGTGGTAAGAAGAATAATTATATCCATGATGGCAATTAAGAAGAAAACAAGAGCCAAAGCCAAAGCCAAAGTTTCGATGGTAATCATAGAAATTATATAGACGACTAAAAATTCTTAACAATCAAGATCCGGTGAACAGGTTGGTTTTGCTGGAACCATATGAGATTGGAACCCTCAAAGAGGTGACTAAGCATAATGCCATCGTGCCAACTGCGTTCCCTCAGCCTTTGCACACGCTTCCCCGTGTTGCAAACCCGTATGCATGTCAGATTTGCTGGCTTTACCTCTGAGAATACGCACACCTAGTGATTGTGTAAAAGAGCTGTCAAGCAATTAAGAAGACGTTGACAGTCGATGTAGTCCAGTTTATTTTGTCTGCAGCCACTTGGCCTGAAGATTTTAAGATGACTTGCTGGAATGAAAGGTGTTTGAGTTGGCAGAGAAAATTATTAATTGTTTCGCCACTGCATGTGTTTAGACTGGTCATTGACTCATCGTTAGTAAGCGTGTGCTTTCCTGCGAGAGAACCACTGTAACTTGATAAACTGACGAAGAATACAAAAAACAGACTGTCCAACAAAATAGTATCTCGATTTTTTTAATATATCGATCGAACCATCTAGCGCAGAAACGAGAAACATACCGGAGAATAAATTAAGAATATCTCGTCGATGCATGTGCTATCTCATAGGCCGTCTTCTAAACATGTGTTGTGGAGTGTGAACACGGCTTCTGCCTTTCTAGGCAATCAGGAAATTGTTTATAGGGCCTACATGTATTATCGATTGCAGGTTGACCATCTCAACTGCCTGATGAGAATTAAAATTAAACCTGTAACCTAATATTACGCAAATTTGTCAGGAAGTTTACAGCGCGCATTTGTATAGGAATCTTTCCTCGATGTAACGTTGTTGAATCTTCGTGTTATTTACATTTCATGATCACTGGAGGCCTGTCCCAGCTTATACTAAAATTTTTCAGTGGTGTCATTGGTTTGTTGGTTTTTTGAACACACGTGTTGATCACGTGCTTGTTGTTACTGGGTGCGTCTAGCCGCCACGCATTGAACACGCGCTGAAAATGATGTGATGTTGGCTGGCGGATCATTCAATATTTTTGGTTCTCTCGCAGGAAAGCACACGCTTACTAACGATGAGTCAATGACCAGTCTAAACACATGCCCTGTTGTGATGGGAAAAGACGTATATAAATAGTCTAAGCTGCATTGTTAAGGGCAGCCGAAACAGATTTTCTGAAACCAATGTGTTGTGGGTTAAGTTGTTAGTTTTAGTTTTTTTTAAATATAATGAAAACTTTCATGCGTTCATTCGTTTTTTCTTGGCGACACAAATATCTTTTCGATTGAACTGTTTGTTTCATTTATTTCAAACTAGCTGGTTTACCCGGCGTTGCCCGGGGTTATAAGTTTAAATCCCTGTACCGAATAAGCAACAAATGTAGATATAAGTTTCAATCCCTGTAGCGAATGAGTAACAAAAGTTAATGTGAAGTGAAATCCCTACGGCGGCGCCATCTGGCGAATCTTTAGAAATGCATGCCGGTGAAATTTAGGTATAAGTTTCAATCCCTGTAGGGATTAAGTAACAACCGTTGATGTGAAGTGATTTCAAACTAACTGGTTTACCCGGCGTTGCCCGGAGTTATAAGTTTAAATCCCAGTACCGAATAAGCAACAAATGTAGATATAAGTTTCAATCCCTGTAGCGAATAAGTAACAAAAGTTAATGTGAAGTGAAATCCCTACGGTGGCGCCATCTGGCGAATCTTTAGAAATGCATGCCGGTGAAATTTAGGTATAAGTTTCAATCCCTGTAGGGATTAAGTAACAACCGTTGATGTGAAGTGAACTCCCTACTGCTGCGCCATCTGGCGAATCTTTAGAAATGCGTGCCGGTGACAGAGAATTGGCGGTCAAACACACAGAATCTTCTCGGGCGGCGCCATCTGGCGAATGAAAATAGGTCGACTCGAATTTGTTTGGACCAGGTAAAAATTGGAGGTTTGGGGTAGGTTTTGGCCCGGGACACCATGGAATAGGTGAAAACGGGGGACGCGAAGCCTCACACTGGGTGTGTAATGCCCACCCCGAGACAGTAGTGAAGGTTTGGAGTGAAAAGGTCAAAAGCTGTAGAAATGCATCGCGGTCAAAGATCACAGACAGACAGACAGAGTCTTCTCTTTTTTTATATAGATAATAAAATAAAATATTGTTGTTTAGTAGTTAAACGCTGCATTAAAATTTGAGTGAGTCGTCAGTTCGACTCCCGATCGTTTGAAAACTTTGGAAGGTGTTTTAAAATTTTGTTCAACAATCTGGGCCTGGAACATTCTTACGTTTGTTGGTGATAGCAGAAAGAGACGAGAGACAAACTAACAAATTTGCATTTACCTTGTCCTTAATCTTCTCCGTTGAACACAACATGATTTTATAGATTCTAAAATAAGCCTATTGTATTCTTGCTGAGGCAGGAGCACAGGTTATGTTTGTATTACTGTGGGAAAGTTATCCTGCTTGATGTAAGAGCAGCTATCCATTCACGAATATGGCACGAGTGTTTCCTTGGATTTTATTGTCATTTTCGTCATGAATGCTTTTTAGCCTGCATATACTTCCAGAATCCATACAAGAGTGCTTGAAACTTTCGTCACACTATGGCAATTACGACAGCTACGAGTAGGCCTACGAGAACTACAACGTGCTAGACTGTGGCTGCCCCAATGACCTTGAATGGGTTCCTTACAACGCTCCACCAAATACCGACTGGTCATTTCACCTCGTTTCTAAGTGTC
The DNA here is from genome assembly GCA_963556255.1 of Allolobophora icterica. Taxonomy (NCBI): domain Eukaryota; kingdom Metazoa; phylum Annelida; class Clitellata; order Crassiclitellata; family Lumbricidae; genus Allolobophora; species Allolobophora icterica. Next base: position 21,093,823 of record OY744606.1, read on the forward strand.
CTCAAAACTGCGTTGTTCGACCGTGGTTGAGCTTGAAGTGCTTTTGAGAAGGCAATCTTGAAGGGGCGCTATAAAACTGCTTTAATTATAATTATTATAATATTAATGACTGCGTGTATCTCTGTCCGATGGATGGCTAGAAGCATGGGAGTAGGCCTACTCAAGGTACTATAGGTCTAGGTTTGTTTGTATAGAAATTACTTCGACAAGGTCAAAAACACTGACCAAACGTTTTTTAAATAAGCAATCTAAACTTTTACTTTTACATGAAAACTCTTGAGTTTAACAGATTTTGGGCCCAGACCACGTGGGTGTGCGTTGATAAACAGGTGTGTATTAGTAAAAGATGTTTGATGATCGAAAACTAAAGAACGTCTGTGAGTGTGTTCGATAGCGTCTGTGAATGAAAAACCTTGCAGTATCACATCAAGGCCGTCCCCTATTCTGATTGTACTCTCTTAACTTTAAACATTTAAAATTGATTCAATAAATACGAACCTGTCCATTTTAGTTAGGGAAGGGATTTCCCAGTGATTCTCTTAACTAGCTGTGTCCGTTGACTCCAACGCATCAGATGCTTCACCCCGGAAAGGGCGGGTTTTTCAGGGCATTTGGTTCGCTGCCTATCGCCACCTATCGGTCCCGAATGCAAATACTAACGAGTACCACAATACTACTTCATATCGACTGAGTCGGTCTCCTTCAAAGTAGTCTTTCTGGGTGGACGGCGGTTGTGAGTAATTAAGCGAATCGCCAAACCTCATCATCGTCTGTCTAACCTCCCGAACCTCCAAAGATGCATAGTATCTTGTACCATGCTACGTACTACACTGCTCAGTTGCGCCTACAACAACTGAAACACATTAATAGTGTTACGTACCTTTTTAGATTTAAGATGCACAATTTTTGGATCTGCTAGATATTAAATTAGATGTATAGAAAAAGAAAAATAACATGAATATTTGGTATCGATCCAGAAGCTACTCTTATCACCCCAAATCTCTTGCATGATGCAGATCTTCACAATGTAATTGTGTAATTAGTCACATAGGCCCTACATCAAATAGTGAAAGGTTGCACATAAAACATTCATGTACTAGGACTAAACTGTTTGCCGTCAGCGCCAAAGTGCACTGTCGTGGTAGTCTGTGAATGCGTATAAGCTTTACAGTTTAAGAAGTAGTGTCTAGAATATTATTATAAGTGTGTGGAAGAAATAAAACGCCAGGCGGAGTTAAAACATTGGCATTTCTACTGCATTACTTACACGAGTAAGTTTTGCCTTGCAACTACCTTCGTTGTCACCATCGCTACTTGGTTATTTATTTTCCGCATATAATTGCACTACACTGCATAATCCTACTTTGCAATAAATTTATGTTCAAATGCAGGCTGTCACCTGAAGGACAAAGGAGTAAGCTACAGAGGGAAACTCGCTCATACTCAATCTGGACAGCTATGTGATGTTTGGTCAAGTCATAAAAATGGCAAGTTTAAGTTCCCAGAACAAAGTGCAGGGAAGGCAAAGAATTACTGCCGGTATGCAGAGAAATATTTTGTTCTTAATTTTCTCAAAACTTTATCTAGACACATTATTAATGTTGTGAGAAGTAGGCCTATTACGTAGTCGGGTCAACCCAACATGCAAGATAGCTGTGTATATGCATGTACATGTATGTATTTATATGTATGTCGACTTTATGTGATAGGACTCCAACTCTATCGATATCAAGGGTAAGCCACCCACGTTGAATAATAGTAAACCTTTCATATCGCGCCAGCGGAGGCTACTTATAGGGCACCGTGATACTAGTTCAATCGCCAACAGTTAGCTTCTAGCCTACACGCGGAACTCTATCATCTGCTATCTTCAGCAATAATCAACAACATTTGTAACTCAATCTACTACAACCAAACACTATCAACCTTATCATCGGTACCCATTCATGTAGAATAAAAAGCTGCAGCGAAAGCAAGACTTACAAGGTATTTAAAGACTCATCCAAATTTAAGCCCAACGTATTTCCACGCGAGCCGGCGACCTGAAACGGTCGGTCATCCCTACCACATGAGCTCAAATAGTTGGGGGGAAAAGAAGAAAAGATGCACGCCCTATGACGTTTTAATGGTTTTAATGGCTCCTGTAATCGTAGACGGTCCATGTCACAGTGTGATTCTCCTTACAGATTTCATTTTAGTTCTAGTTCCAGTTCCAGTTATAGTTAATGGTTTTTCATTTTAGTTATAATTACAGTTATAGTTAGTATTATTTTTTTATTTAGTTAAAGTTATAGCTACTGGATTTTATTTTCGTTGGGTTAGTAGTTAGTTACAATAAGGCTAAGTGAAATTGCGTAAAGGCGCAACAGCTGTGCATATTAAGACGCGTTGCACAATTTGCTTAGAGCTTCAAAAGGCTATGAAGAATGGGTGCATTCTGCTTCATGAAAACATGACACTCCAAATTCACCGACATCCGATTTAGTTTTCCATTACATAGCTCCCCGCATACACTGGACCATAGTTGTAAAAACCGGTTTTTTTAGTTTTTAATTTTTTCTATGATGTCCATTACGTTGTCTCCGTACTTTCAAGATTCAGCTAATTACGTCATCATTTGAGAGATAAATAGGCCTACTTTGTGAAATAGCACAGTACAAGAAATACAATTTTTAAAAGTTATTTCTAAGTTATCTAAAATGCCAAAAGAAAAGGGTGCGCATTACTTTGATATAGGAGAGAGACAAACTCTCAGCATTGGCTAAATTAAAATGCATTTACTGTGAGAAAGTTTACACTATATAATCTATGCGTACAAAGTTTAGTTTTTCATTGTGTTAGTTAGTCAGCATGGACTTTTGTAGACTTATGTTTTTATCTATCGTTTCTATCGTTTTTAACAACTATGCACTGAACACTCTTTCACAATACGCTTCAGACGCCGGGGCAGAAACAATGTCTTCCGCTAGTAGAGCCAGTCTTGGGTAAACTTGCTCCCTTTCGATCGAGAAAGTAAAAGCTGGTTGCTGAAGATCGATAAGGAAGCGATATAATTGTTATAATTGTTACTGCTATATAAAAGTTTCCAAATTAAATTTAATAAAATGCACCACTACTACTGGGTTAATTCACAAATCTAAAATCCGGGGTGAACATAGTCTATTTGTTGTAGCGCATTTTCAGTTTTTTCACTTTCTCCTGTCTGTCGAAATTGCCCTTTTTATTCTTTCTAACGATAGTAACGATTAATTTTGGTTAATGTTATTTTCTTTGTAGTGATAGTTATAGTTAATGATATTAACTATTAGTTATAGTTAGGCTATAGTTATCGTTAACGAAATCTTTTTTTCGCTAACGAACACTTTCGTTACCATTAGGCGTATCGTTTCACGAGAATTACACTGCAATTCCCAACATACACCAGCTTATTTCTGACAGTCGTTCAGAACACGGTTACGATACGATTTTTATTTTGCTCTTTTATTTTATTTTACTCCCATGCTTTATTTCAACATGCGTCCCTGTAACTTTCATGGCATACGACAAATATTTCCCGCAATTCTCTCAAAATATTTTGTCGGGTTTCGTCCCAATTTAGATTAGGCTCCTATATTGAAATTCGTTGAACCACGTACATTTATCTTACAAATTTAGGTAGTTCACGAGGTTTCTTAACAGCAGTCAAAAACGGAAACCAACTATGGCGCATTTGGCTAATCTCTGAACGCCAGTACCGTAAATCTAGCTACGTAAGCTTATGTCACCGTCTCAGATTTTCAACAATACTCCATAGAAGCTTATCTTCAAAGATTGATTCCACCTCTCTACTAATCCAGGTGCTTCATGCTGATCGGTAGGATGACTGGCGTAGTGAATTGTGGACGGCACCTAATCAATTTAATCAATTTGTTTGATAGACTGGCCGTAAATGAGTGAATTGGTCATAAATAATAGCAAATAGGTTCACAGGTCTACATTACTCCACGAATGTAGGCCTATTAAAGGCAACTTGTGCAGTTCACGAAAATTTCTCAAGTACATACACTGTTGATCATCTGCTAAAATCCACGACATAGATGCACGTGGGGCGTGGTGGCTCAGTGGTAAGTTCTGCGCCTTGTGACCAGAGGGTTGCAGGTTCGAATCCCACTCTAGCCGCTGCGTACGGACCTTGGGCAAGTCCTTCACTCGCGATTGCTCGTGGCGCATCGGCGTCAAAACTCCCACACAGTATCAAATGCTGTAGTCGGGAGCGCCTCTGAGTAGTAGTTGACTTCGAGAGGCGCTATAGAAATATCCGGAATAAATAAAAATAAAAATAAAGACGATATCTATAACCTGCCGATGATTCAATCGGTTTAACACAAGCCATATTTAAATGTGGAAGGTATATCATCTCGTGGAATTGGTTTGATCGGTAGTTCGGTACTCTAGTCATAAGACATTTTTTCTTCTTTGAACACATAACTGACACACACCCTTTCAACCCTTCCTCATTATTGGCCATGCAAAAGACCACATATTCCTTCACGCGTTTTCTCTTCAGAAAAATGGTCGCCAAAAACAAAATCGAATCTAATGTAGGGGAGAGTGGGGCAAGACGGCCATGCCCCACTCCCCCCTACAGCCATTTTAAGACGCATTTTGTTAGATTTCAAATTTGAAAACCAACTGACCCAACAAATTAAAACTCACCTGAGCCAAAGTTAACATTTCTTTCATGACTCACACTTCTTCTGCGGCTTCATAAGTGATAATGAATCTTTAATTTTTAGTTTCTTATTTCTTATCTGACTCATATTCAGCGCTGAATAATTTTTACAGTAAAAACAAAGAACGAAACACTGAAATAACAAATGAAAACCATAGCAGTCAATATTATAGAAAGCGAAATTGAAAAATTACAGAAGCAATTATAAAGTTCGGTAATTTCTCCAAAATCTGACGCGATAAAAATATTTGCTTATCATTTCTGTGCTCGTGGAAGAGAACAGAATCGGCATATTTCATTTGGAGGAAAAATCATGTTGGCCAATTACCAGAGGCATTTTTATATCATCCAGACATTATAAAAATTATTTACTAAATAAAAATATTCGTACGTTGCGATATTACATGTAGTTGTTTTGGTCGTTATAAATAGGCTAGGCTTAAGTACTAATATCATTTTAAAGTATTTATTTTGTGTATGACATTCACGTTCTTTGAGTTTTGCCTTTACTTTTATTTGCTTCATTTTACTGAGTTATTTAATCTTATTTTATTAGATTGTAATTCTTAATCGTGTATGGTGCCTCTTCTAAAACATTCGTCAGACTATACAACATGAAATGTTTTATCGTCAAACTAGTCGTTTGTTACATTCAGCATAACAAACACAATATTAGAACGCTTATTCCTTTTCTTTCATCTTTGCTTCTGAGTCTCAAACTCTTTCGTCATTGGAACTGACAGGCACTCGCTATGTCATGTAGGATAAAGGCATTCAGTCGCTGCACCGGTGTCTAAACTATTGCGTTAGTGGAAATAATTTCCAACTTCGGGACCACGCATCTAAAGATTATTGCTGAAAGAGGTTTGTAACAGATGATGATTACACCTACTTTGAATGTTGAACGTGCGGGTTCGAGTCATCCCTGATACAGTTACTGTGTCGAAACCTTGAGCAAGTTCTTCAGCGCCTTTGATTGATGCTTAATCGTCAGATAGTGGCGCTTCGAAATAATAATAACTATGTAGCAAGATGACTACTAATGGTGCATCAGTAAAACGAGAATGCAGAATCTGACACAATGTTTTTAGCAACCCAGATCCGACATTTTACGACGCTCCATGGTGCTATATTCTTGGTGTACAAGGGGCACTTTGGGATTATTGCGACGTCTGCTTGCGTAAGTCCTCAATATCAAAATCTGTACACTAGTATTCGCGCAATAAATATAATTCGCGCAATAAATATAACTTCTCTTTTATCGTGTAGGCCTGCCATTTATAATATGATAAAGTATTCGCTTTACTTTATGTACCTAGTTTTCGAGATTAACCTAATCGCCTACCCCAATCCCGAGAAGTACGCAAGTTGTTATTGTAACCCTTTAAATTGACTTAGGCCTATCAACAAGTGTGTGCTTTCTTAATTTGATCACGTAATCTCTGTTCCGCTGAAAATTGAGCACCACTGAACATATATGTATATATATTCGTTTATTATTTCACAAGTTGAGAAGCCGCAACAAGGTAGACACAAGTTATCTACACCAGCGGTTTTCAAACTTTATTTTTGTGGTACCACCAGGTAAAAATCGAATGTTGACGTACCACCATTAAAGGTGAGATAAAAAAAACAACGGGAGAGCGCGAAGTCTCTTTGCAATTAGTGTGGGAACGTAGGTAGACAAATTTAAAAATTAATATATATTTTAAGAATGTAATCTTTTTGAGTTTTTTTCGCGTATCACTCTTCGACACTTGGCATACCACTAGTGGTACGCGTACCACCGTTTGAAAAGCGCTGATCTACACAACGGAAGGCCTATACAGTTACTGTATCATCACTTTTATATCTGAAATTTATAAAGTAGCAAGGATCATGCAGGAATTGCCTTTTGCAGCTCAAACATATAGGAACTAACTTCTTCGCTACGAAGCGTGTTTTTATGGTGAACTTCCTGATTTAATCAAGAAGAGAACACTGACGCCATTGTGGACTGCTTGTGTTGATCTCAAGGCGGCTGAGATTCTGAAGACCACACAGGTCTCTTGAAATTTCTTCTCTGTCCTGTAATTTTCTAGAAGTTTGTGGGCTTTATAAGTTAACTCTAGACCAACACAACGAGAGCAGCTGTACGTAGGCCTATTGATTGTGTGACCAAATTGGTTAAGTGACGGTGTGCAAAGACGAGGGCGACAGGGCGGAAATAATATCTCAAACCTGTTTTGCCGCCATATAATAGATCATGGAGCGGACTATCACGAAAAGGCTCGCGGGCGCATGCACTGGATCGGAGCTGTTCTAGGACCGGGACTTTGTAATTAGTAACATCTATTGTACCGGTGTCTAACATACGATGTATCATCAACCGATAGCACAACTTTGCCAGTGATGTGGTCCTTCTTGCCAAAAGGCAGATGGGCGCAGGCATTGGATTGGAGAATGGAGATGTTCTAAAATCTGGACTTTGCTAGTGATGTGGCCTTTCTTACTGATATTGTCGATAAACTCGCTGGAGATTCAGACCCTATAAGTGCACTAGTTTGGAGTGGAGATACCCTTGGTAAATATCAAGATCCAGACAACGATGGAGCCTATTCACGATTTGGAATATCAGTTGCTCGTGACTATATGAAGAACCATAGTCGGGACATTTGGAGTATGCAATTTATACATATTCGACTGGACAAAATCTAGCCTGTCTGTATCTTAAAAGTATCTCTGCTGTTTTTATTGAGCTGAGTCCCGGACACTCACATTGGCACCTGAGAAAAAGCCAGATGCACTCCAGTAATGGTGTCCAAGGAGATGCATGTGACTTCCATACCCTGAGCACATTTCCAGTGCAATAATTTTCATACGCACAAATCTGCTTCCTGTCTTAGTGCTGACCTAAACAAGAAGAATTCACATATTTGGGGACTTCGCACGGTGCGATGACAGGCAGGACCACGCCAGAGCTCTTCGAATCTGAATTTACCGGAGCTGGAATAGACCAGTATGACTACCAAGGCTCACATGAACTTGAATGGTGGACGCTGATGTTCACTCACTGAACTTGGACTGCACAAAGCTTGGAGACGAGCCCAAGATCAGGATTATTGCTAACGATTCGTTAAAATGGCAACGATATAGAGAGCGACACAATACCATACAACTGTAGTTTGATAATTCCCACCTTACAAAGTTCAGAAGTGCACATTGAATCCGGGCAGCCATTAAGAGCCATATGTAGACTGGAATAGGTAAGTTTAAGTCCGTAGCGAAAGACAGTCTCGGTAAGAGAGTTGCGAACATGAGGAGGTAGAGAATTCCAGATGGAGGGACCGGCAAAGTCTGTGAATGAACGCCGCTCAAAGACAAGACGTCTATTAGGAACAACATACACGCCGCAAGATTATGATGATACTCATGACGAAAACGATGATAAAGTACTAGGAAACCGACATCTCACTATTGGTGTTCAATAATATTGCAGTTCAGTTTTTTGCGTGAAATCTGTTGTAGGCTTAAAACACCCCTTGGGCATTTTCACCAATGACAATAATCCGCTCTAGTATCTATGTCGTTTTGTACTACTTTCAGTAGCTGTTGATTTGAGGAAGGATGTGTTTCATTGCCATTTCTTTCAATCTATTTCCAAATATTTTGTCGTAAAACCCTTTATTCATTCACTATGTGATCTAAGTTAAAGATACTTTGCTGATATTTCTCCTGCTAATTAGTTGCTATCTGTGACCGATTGAGTTTCTGTTTCTAGAATAAAATAGAGGAAATTAATCTCTCAAAGTTCTGTTTATTGCTGTAGGAATTTGTATAATCGTGTTAGTGAGTCTTTCATGTTAGAAGGTGACCCCCAAATCCAGGTTCTTAATAATAAATTGGCCTTGTGTGATGCCTAACAACGTGAAGTCATTAATCTTCAAAAGGTTTGAAGATTAGACGACCTTTTAGTTTCTTTGTAACTATATCTGTGCATAGTTATGCCAGAGAAATTAAGTAACTGGTTCACCTAGCTCTTCAAGGCTGGTACATTCTGCCAATACTGAATTATGCTTCGTCTCATGGTAAACACACAAGAAGATGAGTTGAACACATGTTGGAATTCCGTAGGTGGAAACCTATTTTTGAAAACTGTGAAAGATTTCACCTGTGTTCTTCGGTAATTTGACTTATAACACTTAGTTAAAATAGCTGTTGTACTACGTTATTTTGGCGTCTATGTCATTCGGGAGTAAATTTTATTAGGTAATACGGGGGTATCATTGTGACAGTATGCCCATTTGTAATTCTCAGCTCGGCGTCCTTAACAGCTAAAATTCAAATTTTATTGACAAAATTTGCGAATATTTCTCAGTTTTTGCGCTTGTTATAGTGTTTGTACTGCTACTGTAGTGTTTGATGTTCTGCATTTCGGCATAATGAAGAGCACATAATATTAATTGTGGAAGCTTTCAAGATGAATAGAATGCTGGAAGTATATAACAAGATAAAAAGTTTTAGTGGACATTTAGACTTCAAAGTTGCATGAATCAGAGACGCAAATAGTAAAATATTAGAAGATGATGCAAGCAAACAGACACGAAGGAAGGAACACATCGAGCAATTGTTAAACCTCGAAACACGTAACGACACTGCAGTTCTCACAAATTTGTCCGTAAAAACACAGAGGAACAGATGCCAAAATCTCGACAGGAAGAGTAAGAGACGGTATAAGCAAAATGAGAAATGATAAGTCACCAGTTTCCATCGGCATCACTTTGGGACTACGTCACCGATAAGGAGAAACAGTCGTTGATGATAGGGCCAACGCTCGTTACAAAGATTCAACAACAGGAAGAAATCCCTGAAGACTAGACAAAATTAACCATCGTACCTGTATTGACATGAAAAGAAGGATATCCGCAAGACTGCAGAAATTACAAAGTCATTAGCCTGCCAGCAGCCCAGGAAAAGTTTTCATCAAATAATTATTATAAATCCAGATTCTCCAGAAGGAAAAAGCGCTGGCAGTTGCTCAGCTTAGTCAGATGTCAGATGACGTGAGCAGGTATTTATTAAAGCCGCTCTTGGTACAACACGCCAAATCGGCGCCATACCGAAAAAATGATTTAAAAAACAGAATGAAGCACTATGTCGAGAGAGCACTTGGAGACTCGAGCAAGCCAACTTGATGCCAGAATTTCGCACAACTGATCAACTATTCACAATGCGACTGATGCTGGTAACGCATTGAACACAACTAGAAAATGTTCATAAACTTCTTAGATCACACAAACATCCGACAGCATATCTCATGATCAAATATGAAGATAGGCGCAAAACGTAGAAGTTCTTGAGATACGTATCAAACTGATACAAGCGATAAAAATTGAAAAGACTTCACGACCAAGATTTCGCCTCCTGGACACTTTTAGGTGCATCTTACGGATCTTGTACTGCTGATCACGAAACTCGCATTCAAAAGTTTCTGTCACGTACCTTTTATTTGTAAATTTCCTATTTTACGATTCCTCCACAGTTTTAGTCTATTACTATGTTGCCCAAATCAAGCTGTTTGTATAGTCCAGGCATGTCACAGTGCAGTTTGCACACCGTGTAATGCAAATATTAAGCCTAATGCAAAAGCAGGTCGCACATAGGCTACATAAAATCCAACCGTATGCACTATTTAAATTTCGGTTTGTACTTATCTTGATGCCCGTGTTCTAGAGGCATAGGTAGCATCTTGTGTACTTTTCAACAGCATGTATTGCCTGGGGCAGATTCATTAGTAGAAAGGTGCCATCAATGTCGTAACAGCCGTGGTACATTACAGTCTTCTTCCACTGTATCTCATTGCACACTCTCTTATCAAAGTCGACCTAAACGCAAAATGACTTTTTCTCTCAGACGATCACACTGATGCAACTTCGCTGACTCCTGCAGCTTTTAATTGTGTGAGCTTGCTAGGCCTACTTCTCTAATTTTTGGTGAGGGTGAAGCCTGCCAAAAAATAGGCTAATACGCACTTTTAGGCTTTTAGGGTGTCGCAATGTTTCTTCTTGGCCTAGGTTCGTGACTGATTCTTGACTCGGTTGGATTTTTCATGAAACTTCCTCTCAACTGCCTCTAAGTATGCGGTGATAGTCGCTCATCACTCATCTTGAACCGATAGACTCTGTGGTGCTAAGGAATAGTTAAGGGTGTCATGGAGGTGCTCTGTATACTCAAGATCGACTTCGAGCAGGTAGCCTTCAGGTGCGTCGTTTGTAATTTCCAACACTTCGTCGAGAATTGGACTTTAATACCCAGCTGAATCCTCCAACTAACAGTAGCTGTTGCATTGCCCAGCCATAGAGTTCATTCGTATCTAGGTACATGATTCAGCTGTCTGACTTCGTGGTATCGTGGACGGGCACAGGCGATTGTTGACCTTTGCGATTTCGCATCTCTTGAATGTTTTCGAGATTCCGCTTCGAAGCCCTCTCTCAACAAACAGATGCATGTGCGGAGTTCGAGTTCGATGCGTCCTTTTCACTAAACGGGTCAGACTGTAGTGGTTCATCGATGTCTATCTGAAAGTCTTAAAGACATCTGCGAGTAGCAACACATCTGTACGGAGATTTAGGTTGCGATTGTCGCCCATGGTCTTACAATTGAATTCTTTGCACTAGCTGGGCGTGTTGGCAGTCGGCATCTGAAATGTGCTCACGGGTGAGCTTTCTGTAGAACGTCTCTTTCGATGGGAGCTGGTCCTCACCGAATCAGTAGTAGCCAATCATATACCCATAGGAATAGACGCCCTTGCGGCTCAATTGATTAAGTTTGTTCTATCATTGTGAGTAGCTGTAACTTTCACATCCTCTAGCGAAAAATGTCCAGCTAATCTTTCTTATGAGCTGTTTAAAAACTGGAAACCATCAATGAACTGCAACTGCCCCAGAGCAAAGGTCATGTACTTCTCCATGCCGTTGGGAATGCAGCCGATTTTCTCCTCCTTCTCCACCATCTCACAAGTAGCCATTGCTTGCATGATGAGGAGGCTATCATAGCTTCTAGGGAATACAAACCAGGGTTTATACCCACCTGGCTACTAGGGTACCCTGGATTTTTGGATCTCAATAACCCGGGCTTAACCTCGATTGAAACCCGGGTTTGAACAATGACGTTAAATTTTCATTAGTTTTTTATTATATTATAGGGCCTAGCTCGGTGCCAGTAATGTAAGTCGAACCTGAAAATTGTCGGCTGTTCAACACGAAGTATGCATATTCATCTCCGGTCCAAGCATCTGAAAAACCTGCTCAAACACAAGGACTTTGATGACCCTTGTTGTTTGCAGAACTTTGGACTTTGTAGCTGCTTACGACGACGTTGCAAGACATGGTGAAGTTTAATACTTATTATGCAAAGTTTGTAAACCCGTCAAAGCCCGGATACCCAAATTTTTACTGGCGCCAATACCGGAAACCTGGGTGTGTAAACAGCTCTCGGGTTTGTATTCTCTAGTTCGATTATGGCTAGTATCGAGCGGACACTAATGTCGTCCACCTAGATATTCAAGATGGTAAGTTTGGCGTAGGCTATAGTATTGGTCAGAAAATATCGTAATAGTCGTGACCTGTTGCAAATGTCACCTTCATTGTGCTCTTCTAATCTATTGCGTGATCTGAAGGTTATACATATTCGATAGAAATCTGCAATCAGAATGTTAATAAAAAGAATCAGTATGAAAGTTTTTTTTACAGTGCATACTGTAGTTCAAGACTAGCTCATAGACAATCGTTACTATCTGCAGATCAGGCTCAGTGCCTCCCTCCGTCAGTAATGAACCTGAAGCCATCAAATACCAACTCGACCCTTGAACTTCTCATTACTCGCAATAGCCAATTTTTTGTCGTCGGAGACTTTAATCTACACGTCGAAGATTCATTCTCCTCATCCGCAGCACGTTACCTTGATGTCCTCTCTCAATGTTGGCATTCATCAACATGTTGGCGAATTAACCCACCTCCTAGGTGGCTGCCTTGACCATGTTGTCACCCTAGTTGATCAACAAATCGATGAACTTAAGTTTTCCCGCCTGTTCTCTCGGATCACTTCCTCATCCATTCCATCCTTCCATCGTTACACCTCCAACCAGTTCATACCATGCGAATGCGGGGTGGTTGGAAGTCTTTTGACTCCCAGGCCTTTTGCGCGGCTCTCTTTGACACTAACGTCTTCTCATCTCGTGAGAATCTGGACTCGTTCAGCTCTTCGATCTTTTCTCCTCGACTACGACGGATCTTCTCGAGAAGATGATTCCGGCTCGCCAGGTCAGGATCCGATACCGACCACTAGGCGTTTAGTTTGACAAAGAGTGCCACCAGTCTCGCCGTCGAGCACGCTGTGCTGAAAGACGTTTTCGCAGATCCAAAGATCCCAGTGATCAGCTGACATGTCTCCGTCTTCTCCGTTCCTTCCATCGGCTTTATCATCACGAAGAGGCGCGTATTGGTAATATCATCTCACTCATTGCTCATCACTTCGCTAAGGGTCATCTCTTTGCTGATGACGTTCAAAGCATACGTCCATAGTCCTCCTTCAGCCCAACTCACCTTAGCTGGTCGTATTCAGGTACTCTCTAATAATTTACATGCACGTATGTCATTAAATCGACTTGGTCTTAATTCCTCCCAAACTCAACTAATCTGGTTTGGTACTCCTCAGCAACTGCAGAAACTTCTCTTCCTGCTGAAAACTCCCCCAGTCTGCCTTTTCTACCAGTGTGCGTGACCTAGGTATCACACTGAACGATAGTATCACCTCTTCTGATTATGTATGAAACCTCACACGCCCTTCCTACTTTCAACTTCGGCGCATCAGGACTATTCGCAAATCATTTTCGCTATCTACCTTGACCCACATAGTACACGCATTTGTCTGTTCTAGAATTGACTATTGCGATTCAATTCTTATTGGTCTTCCTAGGGTTCGGCTGTGTCCTCTCCAGTCAGTTCTCAATGCTGCTCCCAGACTGATTGCTCGCCTTCCTAAATTTTCCCATATTTCTTCGTTTATAGTGAATCAACTTTACTGGCTCCCTCTCCTAGCCCCGCAGTCAATTTAAAGTTCTTGTTCTTGTCCTTAAGTCCAAACTGGGAACTACTCTCAAGTATCTCTGGGACCTTATCTGCCCCTTCTTTCTGCAGCTTCTCACCGACCTCTCCGCTGTCGCGATCGGCATGTCCTCTTTGTTCCGCGTGCCAGGACCACTCTAGATCAAACTAGATCATTTTCCAACATAGAGACCTTCCTGTGGAATGCCCCTCCTTTATCTCTACGGGTGACCTTACTTTCTGGATCTCTTCCTACATTCAGCGGGGGGCCCGATAGCGCATTGGATAACATCTGGCGTAGAGTGCGAGAGGTACAGAGATCGAGTCCCATAGGCGGACATGCTTTGTAGGCTGCAATTTGCGCCGTGTATTGCAGGCTGTCTGTTCTGTTAGTAGTTAAGATTTATCGCATAACATGTACATGTAAAGCGCAGTGCGTTTGCAGGCGCTTAATTAAAGAATAAATATTATTATTATTATTATTATTATTATTATTATTATTATTATTATTATTATTATTATTATTATTATTATTATTATTATTCCTTTCCGTGCTTAAAACATTTTTCTTCTCTGGGGGCTCTGGGAGCGCTGCTAAATGGCCTCAGCTGTGAGCGGCGCTAAAAAATCTCCAAATACGATACGATACGATTGGACAGATGACGGACATATTGGACTGTACTGGTGAACGGTGAACCGTTGTAGGCGGTGTGTTGCATTTGGGTATTGTAGCATTTCAAGGAACATTTCAAAAAGGGACAGGCTTTCAGGTCAAAGAAGGCACCAAGATCTCACCTATGACTCATCTGTCCTGCCTTCACTGGTGTATTACCATGGGGACGTGCCATGGCATTGTTGTACGACATAGCGGGAAGGCATGTTCAATTCTAACAACAATGAGTGGCCAAAAAATAGCAAACGAATCTTATGACATGTTCTACATCCAGCGCGCCTGCAGGAGCCAAGAGGGAGGTGAGCAGGACTAATTTTTATTGCTGAAAATTTAATCTTTTCAATGTATGACCAATCAAAATGCGTTATACTTTTTAAAAATGAAATCTACCGTGAGGAAATAAAGCACAGCTGTTACCTAAACGTGTTGCTCAAAATAATCTAAACCGAGCATAGCATAAAAATCTGTGTGTGGTCCGTACTCGATTAGAAGAATGAACGTACACAATGATACCTTAAATCTTTGTTTTAAAAATGATTCTTGTATCTCTTGTATAATTCCAAATGCATTCTATTTCTACATTATTCGTAAATAAATCGCATATAAACAAATAATTCAGACGTTTTGATATAGATTGTTCTAGTCTAGATTGGCGCTATATAATCTGTTCTATGAAATTGGATGGATATTGGATCAAATTGAATCTTGCTAACGCGGTCCGTTAACTGGCTCCTAAAGGGCATGCTCTTATATACTAACGGTGAGCCGTGGCGAAAGAGCTCATCGGATAAATTTATTGAATATGAGCAGCGTTGAGCTCAGGCGGCCACTAAAGAAAAAGAGATCGTGGACATTTACATTTATGTAATTTAGGCAAGTGACACTGGCGCTTTACAAATTTTTCTGAGAATATTCGAGAAAGCATGTGCAGTGAAATCACGCCACAACTCAGAACATTATACTTAGCGAGAGTGCGCCACACACATTCAGATGCTGCAACTAGGCAGCCGGGTCACATCACCCAATAACGACTGATATTGAATATGAGGGTCCATCACGGACATAGACTATATTCATATGCAAATGTCAAGAAAACAGATGCGAACTAAGAGCAGCCCATAAATCGAATAGCTTCCAACCATAGACGCCTGTATTAATTATACAGGCGTTCATGTTCCAACCTTAAAACTGTTAAGGGCAAAAATAAGTTTCCTTACCATTAGACACCTGCAGCTAAAGACTTTCCGAGTTATTGGATGAAAACTGTCTAAATGGGGTTGCATGTACATGTCAGATAAGCCCGCCGACTTACGAGGGAGGTGAACTAGATAATAATACTGACTAGAGCTTTATTGGTGCTAGCATACTGGCATTGGTAATGTCTTACTTATGACTGTCTTACCTATTAACATACTCGGATCAAGTTACTTGCCAAGTATGTTGAGCAGAAAACAAGGTCTCCATAGATTATTTGGTACAGACAGTACTCTACTGCAAATAATAACCAAGTTATTTGTTAACACTGATTGACATTGATTAACTGCTTTGTTACACACAAGAGATCAGGACCAATCTTATCTTGTCTTTCGTACAAATCTTCACCATTCTTGGTCTTTGCACGAGAACATCCAACTTATTTCGACGACATGATCTGCCAAATGACCCAAAGGGAATCTACGATCGCTTGCGGAAGTTGTACTTTCAGCACGTTTAGCGATACAACTAGTCGCTAAATACAAACTAAAATTGCCCTAAACAGCTTTTCACTGCGTAAGAGACGAAATCGCCACATTTTCTGTCGTGTAGGACTACCTCTGTCTTCCAGTGATCTTGAACAACTTGCATCAACCATTTAAACCCGTGCCTTTTTAGCATTACCGGTTGAAAACTGTAAATCATTAATATTTCCGTGGTTATCATATTATTTGTCTACGCTTTCTCCTGTGGACACCGGCTTTCCTATCTCGCCTAATTAACAAGTTATTGTTATTCCTAAAACTGCGTATATGTAGCTCAAAGTACACGTATAAGTTATAACGTTGCCTTTATTTCACAAAATCCAGTGCGAACAGTTTCACAATGTTTCTGTTTGCAATCCGACGGAGCTGGCGGGTGCTTCGCCTTTAGTTCAGCCAACGTCTCAGGAGTGCCAGAACCTGGGCCGTCTGGGTATTTCAAAGCTTTGATTGTAGTGTTCGTAATTTCTGTCCGAGCAGAAGCCCCGTAGAAGCCTGGTGAATGGTTATTGCAAGACGCTGGAAGAGCTATTTGCTGTAGGGGGTCCAGATATCAGTCATTACGTGAGAGCAGTCTTGGGGCATATCACATTTAGACCAGATGAATGCTTGTAAAGATGCTATACGAATAATGCCAGCGAAGACGAACGGCAGATTTCAAGAGCCTTTCCCTCACGGAATGAGAACACTGGAAACGCAGACTGCATCCCGAACAGCGGGTTGAGTGCATCTTGTGGATTTCTGGCTGCTGCTATAAAAATGTTAAGGATTAAGCATGACTGGGAATGCTGAGTCAAGGTGGTTGCTGACGGGATAAGCTATAAAAGCAGCTCACATACATATGTGCTATGCATTATGTTGATAACAGTGTGCACCATGGATTATGTTGAATCCAGTCTGCTAAACATGTTCTAGAGGCTCATATAGCCTGGTGTGTACATAGAACAATATTATTTATTGTCAAGCGGACGACTCGTTTCAGCACAGCATGCGTGTGATTTCTTGACAGCCACGCCCCTTACACTAAAACTAACACCTTACACTAACACTAACACCTTACACTAACACTAACGCCTTACACTAACCCTTGCTACAGCGCACATCCATTATCAGCAAATACATTTTTATAAAGCGCTCATTGTTGCTTAGAAAATGTCCACATCACTTTGAAATCTTTCCTTCGATAACCTTTTGTAGAAATTCTGTAGTATGATTCTATTTTAGGAAAGCGAAATACCATCGTCTCCCATCTTAACGTCCGACCAGAAAATCCTGATTCACAGTCCGCCGGAACAGAGGCTGAATGCGAAAGACATTGCATTGACGACACGTTTTGCGTCATGTATTATGTGAACCACACTTCCGAAATGTGCTTTTATTACAGGAATATTTTTACCTCACATATACATTTAGTGTCCAATATTGACACAAAATTCATAATACGCTGCGATTCATTATTAGGTGAGTAATTTCTGTGAATCCAAACTAATCTGGAAACTTCTCTTGTGTTGTTATTGTATTGCAGAACAATGAACCATGGCCGCTGTGAAGGCTCTTACTAGTTTCTTACAGCTCTCTCTCTGTCTCTGTCTGTCTTTCTGTCTCTGTCTGTCTGTGTATGTCTGTCTGTCTGGAATTGACCGCGCCAGAGTATGTGGTAAGAGTATGTTGATCGTACTCTTATCACCATACGCCTATCGCTCAGTGTTTAATCTAGACATCGCTTGGGGAGGGGGATTTTTCCCCTCCCAGGATTAATGTTCCCCCCCCGGAGAAATTTAACAAAATAATAGCAGTTTTGACTTGTTGTTGACATTATAATATTATATCAACTATTTTAATTGTATTGTATTGTATTGTATCTAAACATTTATAAAGCGACACTCACAGTGTTCGCTAATCAGAGACGCTCCCAGTGCGAAAGTCCTAGTGAATAGAAATTGGTTTTAAGACAGCGGAACGAGGTACTTGGGCCACCAGCTAATAAAGAGGCACGTGTCAATGGAGGAAGTTGATTCCATAGAGCAGGACCAATGCAAGAAAAGGCTGCAGTTTTGGCCATAGTGGTCCTGGCTCGTGGCACAAAAATGATTGTGGCGATTAAGTGATCGTAATGGACGGAGGGAAGCAGCTGAAATTGGCAAATGAACGATGTCACATAGGTACTTGGGTGCTAAGCCTGTATAAGACCGAAGGACTAAAGTGAGAACCTTAAGCTGAATCCGAGCAGTAAGGGGAAGCCAATGAAGATGGTCGTACATGAAAGAGGAAATATGCCAGCGAGGAAGTTGAATCCTTCTTGCTTGGTTTGTGTACCATTTGTAAACTATTTCTGCTATTGGTTCGTGGTGAGCAATTCAGGACCTTGTTGAGCAATAAGGATAAGCTGATTCACTACTATCAGCACTGAGATCATAGAACAATTTTGCTAAGATGGCAGCTTAAAATGCTACCATTACAGTGTAGAAATTCAAAACTTTTCCTGATTCGGGGAGGGGGCACATCCCCTCCCCAAGCCCCAAGCAACGACTAAAATTCATTGAAAATTACTAACTGTATTAAAATTTGTTATGCATGGCAACAATTAATTATGTAATAACCAGTGAATAATAGCAAGTATGTATAGCATGTATATAGTACTATAGTTCAGCGTCAAAATGTGTATCAATAAACGTTCAAGCACGTTTTTAGTGAGATATTTGGCTTTGCGGTTGGTATTCAGCTCAGGCGGGCCACTTAAAATCAGCCCGCGCCGTAAGCGCTTTAAAACTATATTGTTCGACCCTGGTTTTCCATCTTTAGGTTGGAAGCACATTTTAAGTGTATGTTGGGATAGCGCTATATAAATTTGTGATTACGATTAAAATTACAATTAGACATTGTGTCTCGACTGATATACGACTACTTAGTGACATTATTATAGACTTATTTTCGTTTTTTTGTGTGTCTGAAGTTGTAACTCAAGAGCTTAGTTTTCGATCTACCCTGAACGATTCCTATATATGCCAGTATGTTATGTATGATTCTGTTGAAGTTTAGGACTCGATAAGGTGAGAACTGGTCTATTTATCGAGAATTGTGAATTGAAGAAACTTCACACTAATTGCGAAAAATTACTTTCTTGAAAGAATAATCTAAATGCTTAAATCGAAACAAACACTGCATCTTTGTTTCTCGTAGAAATAGACCACATTATTTCGTACATGATATCTTAAGCAGTGCCTAAGGTTGTGAAGTACACGGTGACATAGGTTTTTGTATTATCGTATTCATACAATACTCTGATGTTTAAATTTGTTGTAAAAAATAGTCCCGCCGCCGGATGTCACAGACAAGTCAGAAGTAAGCCTGGCAGTTGAAGAAACAAAAACTACTGCAAATACCACGACTGGTAAGTTCTGATATCAAAGGAAAAACTTGAAAAGTAGACTATGTATATCTGTATTTGATCACGTACCACGAGCCTTAGTGATTATAGAATTGAAATGACACAGTTAGACCAAAACAAGCAAATGAAGAACGCTAAACATGAAACTGATCATCTGTGTCGTCAATATGAGTTAATGTTTTAAAGCAAAGCACATTATTAAAAATAACTACTCTGAAAATATCATTTATAAACGTACCTCTTTATGCAATTTGACGTTTAATGAGTAATCATGAATAAAAAAACATGACACGTAGGCCTAAGTCTGTCGAATAACGTAAAGATAAGAAGCAGCTTTCTTTGGGCGCTGCTGAAATCTCGAGATTAGACCAATCGTAATCGTAATCGTAATCTCTAAACTTCTAAAGCGCCACTCGAAGGCCAAGCGCAGGACACCAGCCTATTCACGAGCGCTAGGTCAGATCAGAGGGGGTTTCTACGATTACATTGGACAATAAATTCTGTAAAAGATTTGCTTCCTGAAAAAGTTGTGGTTATAGTAATAGACATCATCAAGCTGAACACAAATATAATTTCAGATTGGCTGCATTACGCAGGAATTTGGAGAAACCAGAGATTCGTTTAAAAAATTAAATTTGGCGTGTTTGATTGCACAGTGATGCAGACATTTTGCATTAGCGCAACGGAGTGTAGAGTGCTTCACTGCTGATTGTTATTTGCCCTCAGCATCCGATGCTTCTTGTTTCATCATGATTCATGACATTGTCCAACTATACTTGGCCAGCTTTGAAGGGTTCCTTTTGTCCTGATAACGCGTTTCCATCGTCGCCTTGTCTTGGTGAAATCCTTTCACCATATTCATCACTCACTGCATCAAGATTAGCAGGGGAGAAGTGCAAGTATGAATGCAGAAAATGCACTCGATGGTCTTGAATGCTTGAAGTATGTTGTCAACCAGCGGGACGTAGTTTGGTGCTCTGTAGTTGCCAAGAAAATGTTCAACAACTTCCTTCAATGCCGTCTACTCGATTTTTTCTGGACCCACTAGCAGATCTTCGAACCACTTGGCATTGTCGTGTGTCTTGTTTACAATCCAGAGCTGGGAACAATTCATCAATGTCAGTGAAGAAAGAGAGGCTCTCAACTCGCGTAAAAGATTTTTCATATCTTCTTGATGTGTCCAAAAAACAGGTCCGAAGCCAGATATTTTCGTACCTGCGACAGCAAACCCCAACCTTTAAGTCTTGAACCCAGAAGTTCTGGTTTTGTTTTTGAACAACTTACGTGTAAGTTCCCGACCAGGTCACTTAATTCAAACTGTGTTATCAGATGAGGCTCATCGGTTCAGAATATATAGGGCTATTTATCAATGTCGCTTTAACCATCTGATTTGTGCGTTGTCGCATCTTCGTCTGTATTCGTCTAAGTTCTATGTCTCAGTTGGCTTAGGAAGCCTTAGGTGCTGGAAAACTGTCACCATGTGGCGCTGGTTCCGAGTGAATGCAGATTGGGTAGTCAATAGATTTCTTATTTTTTAGCAGAGAAGCCATAGACGTCGGTCTGATGGAAATAACAGTCCGTCACGTAATCCTTCTGTCATCGCCATATCACTGGGACTGCGGCTTTCACTTCTGAGTACCTCTAAGCCTATAGCTCTGAGATCGACAGCATAATGCTGCACAGCAAATATGTGGAGACCCGAGTTTGTCTTGAGCACCAGTTTTTGAACTAAAGTAGAGCTCAAACGCCATCCTAATTAAGTGTTTGAGTCTTACGCGTATAATACTCGACATACATTCGTCACCTAATTCGACTCCCGAACTGTTTTATTTTCTGACCGATGTCTCGGGCTTCACTACACGTAACATCTCTTTAGTCTGTGGCGCCATTTGTCTTCGTCTTCTCATCAGCGTGGGATCCGTCTTCACGGCCGTCGCAGGCTTTTCCGGTCGATCCCCCTCGTTGGAGTGAGCATCCGTCTTCGCCGTTTTCGCAGGGTCCGCGGGACATCTTCCCTGCGGGTCATCTCCGACCTCGATGCGCGTATGGGTATGAGACTTCACCGATAGCCTGGCACTGTGTTAGTATAAATGTTGATATAGTGACATTGCATTATATGGGGCAAATAAACTACTTACTTAATTGGAACTTCCGCTCCCTGGGGGACAAGTATCTTCCGTTGGCTGACGCTATCTCCTATAACAGTCTCGACCACCTCACCGTCACCGAGTCATGGCATAATTATTACATCGGCCGAAGTTAGTGTTCCCCATTCGGCAACTCCAGCATTGACCAGGCTCAGGCTCAGACGCAGGCTGGGTTGTCTGAGGTCCGACGCTTTGACTCTTGACCGCCGTGGAGGAGGCGTGGTCATCTAGCGGTCATCAGTCTTTCAACGAGGAAGATAGAGTTAATCGTGCAACGACTACTTTCGAGGTGCTCGCCGACTCCGTGTCGTCGTCACCTGATGGCCTCACGACCCTGGTGGCCGTTTATCCTCCCCAAAATTCTGCAGACTCAACCCTTTACCGATTTTCCTAGTTCAAGACGTTGTGGACGACTTTCTCCCCTTCGTCACCTTCCTTTGCAAGCGTTCTCTTCAGGAAGGTATTCTGCCAACGTCACAGTAAAGGTCTATCCTTCTTCCAGCTTTCAAGCGTGATGGCCTGGATTCAAGCGACCCTGTTAACCTTAGGCTTATTTCTAATGTTACATTTCTTTCTAAGGTTATTGAAAAACTTGTTGCATGCCAGTTAGCTGCTTATCTGGATACTAATGGTCTGCTCCCGGTGTTTCAGTCTGGATTCATTCTCCTGAGACCCTCCTGGTGCGCCTGCTGTCTGATATTTACTGTGCCATGGATAGGTCCCAGATCACGCTTCTTGTCATGTTTGACGTCAGTGCGGTGTTTGACACAGTTGACCACGATATACTTCTTCATCGTTTCTCTGTCTCCTTTGGTCTTATCGGCAAATCGCTGGATTGGCTTCGTTCTTTCCTACATGGTCGTACGTCTTGTGTCGTTTTGGGAGCTAGTAGGTCTCGCTGGGTTCCTGCTTCATTTGAGCTGCTCCAGGATTCATTCCTGGGCCCGTTGTTGTATATCCTTTACACGTCAGGTATCAATGCTCTTCTGGCCTCACACGCTGATGATACTCAGGCCTAATTGCACCGCCTTGCGTCTGGTGCAGTTGCTACTACCCGAGTTATGCGGTTGGCTATTGAGACGTTCGCGAGGTAGAAGTTGTCCAACCGGTTGCAGCTCAATCCCTCTAAAACGCAGTTTATGTGGTTTGGCACTAGAAGCAGCTGGCCAAAATAGTGTCTACCGCTTTCGCGGCCGAGTTTTCTCAATTTACGTTTTCTTCCTCAGTTCGTGATCTTGGAGCATGGACAGGCGTGCCTAAGCCTTAGCATTTTCATTGCACGTTTTTTTTACAATCTGCTCGGACTAAACAAAACAGTTTACTCTGTGTGCAACATATTAGCAGACTGAAAATGTGGAAAAATCACACGAATAGACGTCCAAAGATACCAGCAGGCGTACGTAATTGTCGCTTTTAGCAGGGCTATTGTCGAGGGTATACGCGGTTATACGGCGTGTACTCACCTCCAGAGACCGTATACTCACCTCACAAAATATGTGTACAAACCTCGAATTTGTATCGGAAAAATAACCGTTAACGTATACTCAGTTACTCACCTCTAATGTTACCACTACAGTCCTGGCTTTTAGAGGTGATTTTTGTGATTAGCAGTCCAAAATCTATAAGATACACCTAAAAGTGTTCAGGAAGCAAAATCTATAAGATACACTCAAAAGTGTTCAGGAAGCAAAATCTTGTTGGTTGTCTTGGAGGCGCCATCGACCGATATTCTGATCGCTTCTATGCTTTAGGAGCAATACAATCGCCCTTCGGTATGTACAGTGGACAAATGTTATCTTCCCTCTTTAAAGAATGTCAATTAACAGATAGGATGCACTAACACACAGCTCATGATTCGTTCGTCGCCTTTGGAACGGTATAGCTGTGTTACGGCGCCTTAGAAAATGTCGATGTTATTATTACTTTTATTATTGATCGTTTAATTAAAAAAGAGTAACTAATAATTATTTGTAAGTTCTTTGCAAAGAACAGTAAAATTACGACTTCTTAGCTTGGACCCAATAAATGATTTCATGTATTATTTACTTTTATTTTCTTTCTTTGTGCGCTTTTCAACGGATCTAACAATGTGACGATGACAGAAGCAAAACATAAAGGTCCGTCCAAGGTCGGAATCATAATCGTGGTCGCGGTGATTTTATTTCTGGTAGCTGCCCTCGGTGGGTTCGCCCTCTACCAACTAGGGTAAGTCTAGCCAATATTTAAGTGTTTTTATCTACTTAAAACTTCTATAAGACGGTTGTTATTCATTCTCTCTGTGACTCTCTGAACTAATACAACTCATCTAATCTAATGACTTCGATAACGTCGTTATCACTGCAGTTCTCTTTATTTCTTGTCCGTTTTTAAATTCACTGTCACATATGCGTAATCAAATTGCCCGACCTTTGCTTCATGACGTTGAAGTTTCCTCTAATTTTCACTAGCCTTCCGCCGTATATTTTTATCACCTTACCTAACTGGCCATGTCTAAAATACCGACATGGCTAAAAGGTTCACATGCTTTGGCGAAATAAGGCAGGGAGGGAGGGGAGTTGCTCCAATGACTTTGGGGGATAGACGCCCCTGCATTCAAGCGTGCAGCCGACCGCAGAACCCTTTGTAGACAAGCGAGGCGAGTCTGAGGAAGTCCAACAAAGAGAGAGGAGCAATAATCCAATCGATTGACAATAAATGCATGCACGAGAGATAACTAACTGAAGAGACGTCAGTAAGTCAGGCTGAGTCAGCATGTGGGGTTGTTCACTTGTGCCTATGCTGACGATGAGGACATATAGATGAATTTATGTGTGTTTATGTGTGTTTGTTTATTTATGTATTTATGTATGTCTGTGTGCAACTGTGCATGTGCGCATACGCATGAAAGTCTGGGCATTATATACACGTGTGTATGTGTGTAGGTCTGTAGGCATGTAATAATATGCGTCAAGACTTAAATACATTCATTCATTTACTACTCATTAATCAATATATTTCTGTATTTTTTTGATTTTTGCCTATTTATTTTATTCTCAACATTTAATAACCTATTCAGTATTGCTTTTAAGAAGGAGGTTTCGTTCTTATTGAATTGGCGGTCTTTCGCATCTACGTTCTACGCATGCATGTATGTTTCATATAAACAAAATTCAAAACAACTCATTTTCAATGGCCTCTCAAAAGTGTTGCATGCATGACAGTCTAACTAATCTTGTACGTGTTAGGCGGCTTAAGACTGCATGCGCATCACATGACTGTTCCAACGGAAGGGCACATGAGGCTCGGGTTGACATGTACGAAAGGCGGCATATCTGCATTCTTGCACAAGCAGCATAGCGCAATTGTCATTGACTTTCTTCACTGGGGAGTGGAAAGCAAAGATTCCTGATGTATGCCGCTGCAGATCTGAAGTCAGGAAGTCCGGCGGGGGAGGAATTGGGAACTTTATTCATCCCTCCAGTGCGATTTGTCTCACGCGTAATCTGGTAGGCTATCTGAGAGTGCGAGAGAATTAGACCAGTGTGTCCAGCAGTCGGGCGGCCCAATT
The DNA here is from genome assembly GCA_963556255.1 of Allolobophora icterica. Taxonomy (NCBI): domain Eukaryota; kingdom Metazoa; phylum Annelida; class Clitellata; order Crassiclitellata; family Lumbricidae; genus Allolobophora; species Allolobophora icterica. Next base: position 21,119,108 of record OY744606.1, read on the forward strand.
TTCTACGGAGTGAATCTGGTGGAGTTTAAACTTAAAGACCCTGGTATAATGTAAAAATGTCGCGTTTCTGGATGTGAGTTATCTGACGAATTCTTAAGCGGCCAATAGAAGAGAATCTTGTCAAATGAGCCCTCAATCCCGATCTGAGGATCGCCATAAAATAAATTTTTTTGGGATTTTCCAACCGCAAAATGTATGCGATTTAAGGTACTGCATTGTACACTGATTCTACAATGCAGTATCTTAAATACTACAATCGGTTTGCCTGCGAATGAAACGTGTAGATTGTATGGGCTTTCGTGCATAGCTTAGGTCAATGTAGTCAGTTTGAACATTCTCCAAAGGACATAACTCCAGGAAAACTCCAAATGCAACCCCACTTATTTAGGTTTTTGCGTTTCATTTTGCTTTTGTTTTTTGATGAGTACTATCTTTTATTGGTTTCAGTTACTTTGACTCAGACGATGACAAAAAAAGTGAAGATGGCAAAAAAAGTGAAGATGGCAAAAAAACTGTCGACGGCAAAGGCAAAGGCGACAGCAAAGGCCAAGACAAACGCAAACGCAAAAGTAAGGACAAGAAAGATATTCCGCAAGAATGTAGGCACACATTTAAAACTTGCATGTGACATTGTTTGGCAATAAGTTTTATAACACTGGCTTGGGTCCATGTCTTTTAATATAACACCGAGGAAAAGCCTGTGAATTAATCAATTGAAACTGATGTTCTGAGGAAATTGTAAGCTGAAACCAAGGAAAAATATGTTGCTCTGTATAGAATGCTAGCAAGAACGGATATGCAAGCAGTACACACGTGTTTTGTATTTAGATGGGTGACCGTGACTAACCGTACATATGTAGGCCCTATGTGTATCTATTTTAAGGTGGTCTTTATTTAAATAGCGAAAATTGAGTGCAAAAAATGTTAAGTTTTCACCCTTTCAAGATGTTTTTGTGAACAAATATTATGTGCAAATTTTGAGCAAAGAAATTTAACATATACAGGTGGCTCAACGACCCTAAAGTTTAGCCATATATGTTATATAATATTATGGTAAATGATAGAAGTAAAAACATTTTAGCATCCATTTCACTAAGTCATGCATAAAATCAAGCTGCAATGGAAAATACTGTTTATTCAACAGTCTCGCAAAATACGCAACATTTTTTTAAAATCAAACTATAGAGTACACTTTTGTGATTTTTTAATGTAGCAACTGTTCTTCACTTGTGAAGCGCCCTGTCTGTGTCGTGTCTGAAATGACGGCGACAACTCGCTTTACATGATCGTTGGTGACTGTTAGTGTGCTGATGATTGTGTCTTCAGCCTTGAAGTCATGCCTGCTGTTCCATGTAGCATGGTCCTCGACTGGTATTTCAATCGGCACACCCAGTGTTACAAATACATTTCTGATCCACTATGTGATGAAATCAAAGAGAGTCTTCTTTGTACTGTCGCCAAGTCCACCTCTACGCGTTTCAACAGGTCGTCTACAATTATTACTCTGGTCATGCCCATAGTGTGGTACATTTGTGGTCAGGTGCACCTCCCGATCAAAGGGGCTGAGAAGGATCAAATGCTGAGAATTGTACCATAGGTACAACTGCACCATAGGCTAGCATGCGTGAAGTTGCTGAACTTATATCTCGGGTATCAAGATAGGTATCAAGGTACTGCAAGAACAGCAAGTCATTCCTCGCTACCACAGATTCAAGGAACCAGTACTTGATGTAAATTAGGTTCATATGTAGCAGTCCACGAGATTCTCTTGGAGACAGTTTCAACTATTAACTGGAACAGCAAAATCTTGACACTGTAAATTGGTTCGACATCCTGCGAGCTTAAGGAATCGGTCCAGGAGCTCGGAAGTTTGTCCGATGCATTGGCGTTCTGCTGAAAAAAGACAGGCATTATTTGAAGTATCTCTCCGTAGTCACCACAAGGTTGTTGATCCTCCAACTGCTGTTCCCAGAATACCATGACTTCATCTCGGACATCGATGAGCTCAGATAAGGCGTAATCATCGGAAAAGACATCGTCGTATCTTTATGTGTTTATGGATTAGCACTGTAGGCCTACTTGAAACCGTTTGAAGACGAGAACTTTTAGTGCTTGGCATGGCCCCATACATACTCCAAAGGTGGTAGCCAATACAAGTTCCAGGATGTGATGTCGACAGCCGAAGTGTAGAAGAGGTCGGCCCAGTAGCTGCTCAAGAATGACGCGGGCACCTAATAGTCGGCAACTGTTGGAGCTGGTTATATCAAAGCACATGCCCAGGGCCAAGCCTTCCAGGCCCCATTCTCGTATTGCGTTGTGGACAGCTTCGCCCACAACTTGGCCAGTATCTACTGGAATCTTCGGAATTGACAACAGTTTCCCCTCACATTGTCTAAACCAAAATGGACAGCCTATCCGTTTCTCTTTCCCTGTCAAATCAAACATGATCTTGGTGTCAGTGGATTGTCAGGATCGTATTTTATTTGAATTTTACATTCTACAATGCCAGAAGTTGTTGCTTTTCACTTTATTCGACGTAGACGTAGACGCTGGATGGTTCATGGTTGACAAATGCGCCAAATGTTAAGAGCTGGATGGTTCATGGTTGACAAATGCGCCAAATGTTAAGAGCAGGCGCCTCTGGGGACCTGTCTGAGAGCCACAGAGGCTTCAAAGACAATCACCATGACAGTTCATTTTGATCAAGCATAGTGGCAAGTTCCGGTGACACTATACCTTGGCGTCCTCATTATCGTGGGAGGGTGGCAGTACTCGTGCTGGGACGTGGCTCCTGAATTTCAGCTTCAGACTGACTTTCAGCGAATCGGTGCTGCTCTGCATCACGAATTTATCTAACAGAGCGCCCCTTCTCAAGTTTGAATCTCTGTCACCTCCTTTGAATGTCTCCTCTGTATCCATCTGCTTTTGCTCCTGTTGGAGCAGCGCATTGTCTAGTCGTGTAATGTAGTCGGGTCGTATTTTTTTTCTTCCGTTGTTTCTCTTCCCCATATACATCACTGAGAACTCTTCCAAATTAAAGAGCATTTGCCAGTCTTGTGACCATCTGAACATTTTTCTTAGATCTTTCCCCAGTATCTCCGCTTCTTTTTCATCATCCACTGCTCTACTTAGTTTTGCATCATCTGCAAACTTAGAAATTTTAGAAAAATCCCATCATCTATGTCATTAATAAAAAGCTCGAACCAAGCACTCATCCTTGTGGAACTCCACGTAGCATTGTCGTCAGAACGTTTATCACCTATGCCTATCTCTGGCGCACTACTTCTACCTACATCTCTATTAACACAAGAGACGCTCTGGAAGCATTTGCTCTTCAAAACAGTCCACGCCCGTGGTCTAAATTCTTCCCGAAGGCTGTCCATCCACTCATTAAAAACCTATTTCCAATTTCGCAGAAATAAATTGCAAATATATAATAGACAAATTCCAGTTATGTACACTGAACAGTAGTCTACTATTGTCTAGGTTACTCTGTAACTTATTTCTTCAGTAATAGTGTTTGCCTGAAATTGTACTGTCGATTCTGATGGCTTCCTACGATTCTATAGGCTTCTTGAAGGCTTTGTCTATAGCTTAGGATCATAATTATCTTGTTCAGTGCCTGTTCGAAGCGTCAGTGGACTGCATCCCGTTCACATTCCACTGTTTCTTGACCTTTTCTGTTTTGTCACATCGGTCAAATAGGAAATCAGCAAAGTCATACTTGGATCTTCTGGCGGGTCTACCTTGATCCATTGGATTCTTTAACGCCCAAGATGTATAGGCCTATAGCATCCACCAAGTTTTCATTTCCTCCAAAGACTTAACATAATAAAGTGAAACCGCAATTTAATGTAATTTAAATATATGTGATTTGTTATTCTAGATAGTGCAAATATCTCATTTTTATTTGTTGTCGGGTTCCAAAGTTGGAAAAAGCAAACATGACGGGCTACATGAGTTAAAGCCCGTGAAATCAGCGACTTCTGGCAGAATCGGAACCAAGGGAAGACCAGAAGATTTGGCGTCTGGTTCTAAGGATGGAATAGGCAAACAAAAGTTGTCCAGGAAATCTATTCCTTCTTTAACAGTTGCAGTATCCAAAGATTCGGCGTCGGGTCAGCAACGCATACAGGAAGAGCAACAACAGTTATTGCCCGTGAAATCTGGCACAGGATCCAAAGAATTGGCGTCGGGTTCCAAAGATCAAGTAGTAATACAGGAGCCCGTGAGATCAGTGATTTCTGACCCAGCCGTACCCAAGACAGAGAGTGTTCCACTGTTGGGTTCCAGAGACGACAGAAGGAAAAATGCAGACCTGCTGCAGTTTATGCGCATGCAATCGCAGCCTGGTGACATAGGCCCAGCAAAGGATATTAATCCTTAAGTTGTCAGAGATTTGTAAGTAACTTTCTTTTTAATATCTTTGATTGAGTTACTTTCACAGTGACTGCTATTCGATTTTCGTTTCAAGAAAACGGCAATAATCAAATCTCGTTTTAGTCATGTCATCATCCTAAAGTTTTGAGTTCGTGCACCAAATGCTTGAGATCTTCGTGTTTTCTTGTTGGGTGGTCAAAATCAAGCCGTGGGTGTCGCTAGAAAGTGTGCACTAATAACAGAATTTCCGATCAAGCGATGTTCTTCATGATAAATATGTAACTATGATATATTAACATTTTTTGTTTTAAAATAGGCCTACAATGCATAATGAAAGCCACGCAAGGACTGGGATATTAAATTTACGACGACTACACTCAAATTTATCGTTGCACGTTTTATGATTTGCAATCTCTGCCATTCAGTTATTTTTCAAAGAATTTGATGTTGGTCAATCGGGGATTATAGCTAATAAACTGCTATTAAATGCGTCCAATACAGACCATCTACTCCTTGCTGCATCTCAACGGCTTGAGAAGTTTGAAATGCTAACTCATTATCACATGGTCGATGATTAATTGACCGCTCAGAATGCACACGAAATTTGGCGTAGTATATAATCACACATGGTCTATATACTGCACCTTGTATTGCAATGATATACGGTTTGTCTTCTGTAAATATAAAATTTCTACTTGCATGAAATTAGTCTAAGTAGACGTAACAATTCCATGTCTATACAATTCTGCTGGTTAATGCACGTAAGTTCTGCTGTGTTGATTATTGCAATTCTCTTCCATGTGGTGTGACAAAAGTAAAATTGTCAAAGTTGCATGGAGTCGAGATCTCATTGAGCTAGGGCTGGTACTTCTAAATATGATACAGTATCTCAATTTAATCTCATCGAGAGGTTTTCTATCAGTACAGACACTTACACGAAAATTGAACGATCGTGGCTGATTATGGCGCTGTCTATTAAACTGCATTTCTCATCGGGGCTCCTTAACATTGTGCGTACTAGGCCGCAGTCCAGGCTGCTCGTTTATTAAAGTTCGGCGACTGCATTGGAGATCTGTGAATTATAATCAATGGCAATTTGTGTCTTCTACTGTGCAAAACTCATGTCATTAGTACATTGTTTAAATGTTTCTGCTTTTCAGAGTTCCCGGCGAGCCTTCACCATTTGGGAGACCATAAGTAGTGACTAATTGCTGATAACAGTTTCAATTTCTAAACCCTATAGTTTATAAATATATAAACATGTTTAAAGTGCATATCTCTTTGTCAGACAATAGGATTGATTCATTTACATATCATTTTAATGATAATACAAACATTTTATGTTCTTTGTGTGGCATTCAGTAATTGTCAATAGAGTTTCAAATACCAATCAAATATTGCAACTGGAAACTAACTGTTTCCGTTAGTGCAAATATTTATTCTAATCTCACCTGTAATCGAAATTACTCTCACCGACCCGAATCTAGGCTAGTCTTAATAAAATCTACTCTAATCCAAACAAATGCAAAATCATCTAATCCAACCCAATGTGTTAAAATTGTATTTCACCGTCATTGTAATACACAAATCATTAACCAATGATCGCCTATAAGAGAATGCGCATTCTGAAATCGGAAACAAATGGACAGAAGATCCAAAGACTTTTAAAACAGTACGTGTCTGCTTCAGTGAAATGTAACAGCATGCTTTTTTTTACCTGCGTTGTTACACAAACATCTTTAATATGGCGTTTATTTACGACTCTGGTTTATTCGCAGCACCATCGATTGTTACTTGATGGTTAGACAAACGTTCATATTTGTTACACTCATCTTTCACTGGTGATTCTCAGAGCACTGATCCTCAGATTGGAAGTGCTTCCATGTCAGGAATCTACCGACTGGAAAGCCATTTCTGGGGTTTCAGTGAATGATCTTTAGGTCCTACATATGGCGCTCTGAGAGTTAAAGTCCCGACGCATCGTAGGTATTTATGGTAAGCGTTATAACTTTAATTAACATATTACTAAATTAAAATTCTTAAATGCCGCCAATTAGACAGTGTTCAAAACTGCAGTAACAGAGAAATATTACGAAGGAATTATGAAAAAAATGAAATGAATACGAAAACTAAGACAATTTTGTTTAAGTGTATCTTCGTAGTACAAAACCGATACGTGTTGAAATGAAAAAACCTTGGAAGAAGATAAACAGTTATAAGCAGCAGAATGACACATTAACAAGCAATCTAAATATTTCTGTTTTCTGTATACCATAGGTCTATATAAATTTTTATGACTTGCCTCCCAACACCTGCGAATCCTGGTGACTATATTCTCATTAGTTTTCTTAATCTGCATTTTACAATGCTGATCATAGTATCGTGTGGAATAACAAGTTACCGTACTCCAAGTGTTTCGTAGACCATACAACGAGAAATCGTGTGACCCGTTGTCTTTGACTGCACTTGATAAGGAAAGTGTATGAGCTTTACTTCGGTTGAAAAATTGGTGATCAAGGTCCACATATTATTTGCTGTGCAGCACAAGCTGTCAGTCTGAAAGGTTGGCTGAGAGATTCTCATTTGTAAATGCCGTTCTCAGTCCCAATGATATGGCGAGAGCAAAAGGATCACGTAATGAGCTGCTACTTCTCTACTAAAAGTGAGAAATCTGTTGCATACCGTAATATGCCTTCAGCTACGAGACCACTGCTGTATGACGACATCATTCCAATACTGAAACCGCAAGAGACAAAGGCAGATGAAGATGCTGCAATGCACGAGTGAGACAGAGAAAACTAGATGGATACAGATTCTGAACCGTTTCAGATTCTGTCCGGTGAGCTTCATCTGATAACACAGTCAAAACCAAATGATCAGGTCAGGGACTTGCGTGTGTCTAAAACAAAAGCAAAACTACTTCGTTGAAAAACTTCAAGGACCTTCTGTCGCCAGGAACGAAAATGTCTGTCTTTCGAATAGACCAAGAAGATATGAACATTTTATTTGCACAGGTTGACAATTTCTGCAACTGGCACTGACATTGATAGTTTCTTCACGGCTTTCGGTTGTGAGCATGGCCACTGCAAAGGCGTCTTTTACAAACACATCACTGTTATTGTATGTTGGTGTTGGACACTGAAGCGAGAAGCATGACTTGCTGAAGAATAAGAAGAAGATGAAGAAGAAAGAGAAGAAAGGAAAGAAGAAGAAAACGAAAAAGAAAAAGAGAAGAGCAGTCTCTTAAGCTAGCCTGAGAGGCATCCATGCGTATTCAGTGTTAGCCGCTTCATTTTTCTTAGACTCAGAATATAAGGGCGGGTTTCCAGACCTCTTTCTCCCCGTCTGATCTCCCAACTTATAGTGTCCCAATTTATAGTGTACAATCAGTGTACTCCTTATAGCTGTAATATGCTATTGGGTAGATGGGGTAGAAATCTGGAAATAATTTTTTTCTCTGGCAAAGATTTGAACCCTCGACTTTCTCCGTTGGCAGTTCAGCAGGCTAACCACTCCACTAGACCATCGCGTAACGTAAGCCATAATCAGTAGCAGTATACTTTTAGTTCAGTCGAGTTACTGCAATATGTCAACAATATTGTGTAGTTAAACAAACTAAATTCAATGAAAGTAAATGCACTTCATGATCTAGCACTTAGTCACCTTGTTGAAATAGTTCTACTCACGTTTACTTCTACCAGGACAAGCACAAGATCAGTTTGCTCTGCCTATCATTTATTCTGCCCCACCAAAGAAAGACTTACGATTTCTGTTCTCACACTGTTTCAAATCTAGGTAATTCACTGCGACCAGTTTCCGGAATTATTCTCTTGTCTCATTTAGCAAACATCAGAAGACTTAGTTTTCCAGGATACGGGCGCTTTTCGGTGAATTAAACAATTAACACTGGCATAGCAATTAAATATCTGACTAATAATATTTATAAGAAACTGAGGCGGTTACACGGTTGGAAAGTATTTCAGATAGCTGAGTATAGGAAACGGTTGCTAAAATATTATGTTTTGAGTATTTAAATCTTCAGAAAATCTTGACACAACTGCTTGCTTTATGTATGTACATAAGAATATGGCCATTTTGTTCCTCCTTTCAGGAATGTCACAACGGCGCTTCTTGTATTACACTAGTGGATATTAGGTCTATTGAGGTTGTTAAATGTGACAGATAACAAGCTAACATCACTACTCTGGTTGTTGTACTTAATGTTGTGTTTGTTTATTGGTGCTCGCAGCGGCGTTTTTAGTGCCTGTTGTGATGGTGCGGTGGTGGTGTCGCTATTGTATTGTTGTTTTCATTAGGTCTATCTAAACTTTAGTGGAACATCAGAAAGGTAGCTTTCCTAAGTCACAACAGACGCGCAAGCACGTCATCTTTTAGTTCCAATATTACCTAGTATTTAGCCTATGCAACGTTTACAATATGATAGGCCATTGGAACAAGGTTTCTTCTGAGTCTTACAAGCCATCTACACACGATTTCCGTTGCTGGTAATTGGGCCTACTAAGTGTAGGCCTATAGTAGGGTACGGTAAATCGCTGATACTACAAAGATAGGCCTATTATGATTATAATCCGACTAACAAATGATAAACAGTTCACCAAATTTGCCTCTTCTCTGCGTATATCTTTTAAGTATCGCTTTATAAATTTTGAGTTCACGAATATGATTTTCTTCGATGCGACGCCTATAAATAAGTGAATTCAGAGGAACGGACATTTTTCAAACGTGAACTGAAACAGAAAATAGAAGGATAAGTTTCAGTGGCGATCTGCTAATGCACTTTGGTATGGTATCTAAACTTTAAAATAACTATCTTATAATGCAAAATTCTCTCCTACTTAAAAAACCTCATTCAAAGCTTTTTTCTATTAATATTGCTGTATTTCTTACTGCTTGACTTCTAAATATAGACTTCGAAAATAACGTCAGAGTGGACCATAACAAATTAAACCAGCGTCAATAGGTTTTCCCGCTACTTAGTTATTTTTACTAAAAAATTCCTGCTATTAGGCCTACGACTGCGAATACTACTTTGTAATTTTGTTCAAGAAATGTCGCGTTCTAATTTTTTGGAGTTTAGTTATCAGAAAAACTTTGTTTAGTCATATGAGCAACATGACCGTTTAATAAAGCCACAGAGAAACTTGTATATTAGAAAAAGATTAAGTGCTATTAGTCTATCCATTGGTGTGACATATTTGTCGGTCCACTAAATAAAATTAGATTAATTAGGTTTATGTTAACTTAAACAATAATTATGGTACCTACTTAAATTTATCGATACAACAAAGAAGGCCTTCTAATGTAATGCAATGACGAAACTTTTTACAACATCGTCGATAGCGAACTTCCTTCTGTTGTGTTTTATAGTTGTAGGCCCTGTTCGCTAGCGCAAGTACTTGTTTACAAAGTAGATGGGAATTCAATGGTGTTTTGAAAAGGTCAACAGTTTTAACTTTCTGAATAAACGTAAGAGGCTCAGCGACCAGAGAGGTCCGATCAGCCATTTCAGTCTTTTCTGATGACACGGTGACATTGACAGACGGATCGCAGCCAATCATTGTAGTTTTACACTTGTAAACGAGAAGGCAGCAATGTGTTTATTAAGCTGGTCTTCTACAGCAAGTGCGAAGTTATCAAACTCTTTCGATTCGCCAGACGAGCAATCGCTACTCGTTTGGCCGTGGTGATGACCGCCTGAATGCGTGTATTATTTCGAATTATAATTATGTGTGTGAAAGAAATCAGTTTGTTTCATTTGACAATTGAATAATTGTCTCACGAAGGAATTATATAAACAGTTGAATTAAGATATGTATTTATGCTGATGACACTAACATTTTTTATCTGTCAAGTAAGTCCACTAATGATGATATGTTCAAAATGGTCATTTGTGGACTAGAAAGAGTTTCTTAATGATCCTCAGCTAATGATAATGATGATATTCGTTTTATTGATTCACCAGATGACAAACCGCACCGTGGCTTAGAGAAATGAGTCAAATAAGTTCAGATATGCAAGAAAGAGATTTAACTAAAGTGCTTAGAATGTTAAGTTTTTAAATTGTTGTTGGCTTAGATGGTTTAAATGCTTATATAAAGCCCTTGGTATGTAGTTTTTATCATCCTTGCAGGGCAGTTCAAAACAGTGGGCTCGCGGTCGGAGCGCATATTGGAATTGGGTTAGTGGCGGGAACAGGTGTCGCAAGACATGGTCTCGATTCCCCTCGATGGCCTTGAGGAGACGGTCCTCTGCCCCAACCCGCATCTCCATTGAGGCACCTCCTTCACTTAAATTACCCAACCGAGCTGTTTTGGACAGGAGCCGTTCCAGTCGTTGGTGGTCTGCTGCTGTCACGTAGCCCCACCATGCTGGGGCTGCATACAGTAGTCGCGATATTGTTGTTGCTTCAGCAACTACGTGCAATGCCTCCCGCGAGAGACCATGTGATCTGAGTGTTCTCAGTGCATGCAGTGAACCAGAGCAGGCGCCGATGATTTCTTCCAAGTGGGGAGTGGCGCTAAGGTTGTTCCTGAAGGTTACTCCAAGGATCTTCATCGATTCGACCCGTTGAACGCCATCCAGCAGTGGTGGCTGTTCTACAGATCCTCGCCGCATTACCAGCATCTCTCTGGATTTATTTGCATTTAGCTTGAGGTTGTTTGATGCTCTTCACAGACAGTGGCTGTTGATGTTGATCCAACCAACAGATAAGTGTCACCTGCATATTTAACCATCACATTGGTGGAATGTAGAGGCTGCAGATCAGAGGCATCGATGGAATAAAAGGACGGTCCATATTTCAGACGAGTGTGTTTCGCCAGAAACACGTATTTTTCTTGATTTCTACTGTTAAAAATTCAATGAATCAGTATCTATGTTGGTCAGTAGGCCTAATCGTACAGCTTGGAGATAAAAACATAGCATTGATGGAGATCTAAGTCCAAGATTGTAACGAAGTTGTTTTATGCGCATTATACCGATCACATAGGCTCAAGATAATGCAATTTTTTATATCAAGATAATACATCAAGATAATACAATTGTTGATATTCTATCCATCTAGTTGTCTGCAGCTCCTGAATTGATCTACAACAGCCTAAACCTACAGACTGATCCTTTATGCATGCGTCTCTCTATGTGTGAATGGACGTTTGCACTAGCGCTCGTGTATAGGCTGGTGCCCTGCGCTTGGCCTTCGAGTGGCGCTTTAGAAGTTTGGAGATTACGATTACAATTACGATTATGCAATTAGCCTATATATAATTTTATATATATATATATATATATATATAATTTTATATATATATATAGGCCTACGCGCATAAATGTTATGTGACATTGCAAGTAGATATGTATGTATGCATGTACGTATGTATGCATTGTACATTAGTATTTATGTATGATGTGAGAGTAGGCCCCTGATCGTTTTATAATTAGGGAACGTACAGTTAAAGTCATGGAATTTAGGTATGAACTTAACGATAACACGCCAGTATTAGCTATAGGCCCCGCTTTGTTTGGTCACTCAATGAAGACGAAAACTTGCGTCATCGTTCGATCGTCGTGAATAGTTTCGATGACATTGAAATAGGCCTACTTTTTTACCAAAGCAATGGAACAACGTTCTTGGTATGCGAACAGTCTCCAAAATCTCCTACATTGGCCTACTTTAGAATTGTTAAACTTGCGTCATCTGATTGTCGTCAACGTTTATAATGACGTCGACAACTTTTTATCCAAACAATTGTCTTTTCTGGAGCCTATTATCGAAAGCGGTGACATATCTCAAAATGGTTAGACTTTTAGATGTAAGTAGGCGTACACCAGTGCAATTCGAAACTAAAAGCAATTTTTTTGTAATTTTGTATCGAAACAACACGCAGAATAAATTATATGTGATTTTAAATTGGGATGTTGTCTAGGCTATAAGTACCGTTTTTGACATCTTGGTGATTTATCTTATTAAGAAATCCTTGTATGAGAGAGGAGAAAGGCATCACTAACATTTTGAAATGATGCATGTTTCAGACTGTCCGGAATGTGGTGTACAAATGGAGGCTGATGTTTTTAATAATTCAAGTTTATATCTGGCAAAACGCATTTTGGACTGTTTCAGAAGGCTGGATTTGTAAGTAAATTACGAATTTAGTAATGCCAGAATACAGTTATAATTATGTTTTGAACTAGTATACGCGTATTGATGCTGTTTGTGAATATCCCCTATACCCACGGTAGATGTCGCCTTGGAGCCCCCAACGGTCTTTGATCACGGCTGATTGTGTACTTTGGTGCACACTCTTCACTACTTGTAGAAGTCAGATGCTGAATATAGAAGTCCCTGGAGGAGAACTACATGTCCTGGTTTCCACTTGTTTCCGAGCCACTGTGGAAACTTATGAGAATAGTCACGAAATTTTAAGGTTCAGGACAAACCTCATGCAGAACACCTTGTAAAGTGCTCTCGACACTATGCAGTGGAGCACCTCTGACATTTTGTGACTTCACATAACTGTGAAGTCACGATTACGATTTACTATTAACGTTGCTTCTTGGTAATTGCTTTCAGTCAGTGCACTTCAGACCTTGCACAGGGTGCAAGCTAGACCAAATATGGAAGTGAATTACATGGGATCCATAATCCATTAATGTAACATAAAGTGGCATAGGCTGTCAGCATTGGGTGTTAGAAAGGCTAATGCACAATGCATAAATCAATGACCGTCTAAAGAGAAGTCATAGTCATAATCAAAGTCATAGTCATAGTCATAGTCATAGTAAAGCCATAGTCATAGTCAAAGTCATAGTTAAAGGCATAGTCAAAGTCATAGTCATAGTAAAGTCATAGTCAAAGTCATAGTCATAGTCAAAGTCATAGTCATAGTCTGAGAAATCAGAAGTCCAGCTACGGAGGTTACGCAAGCTAGACCAAATGAGTTTTAACTTTAGGTCTGAATATTAGAGAAACTAGCAGAACTAACAACACTTGGCAATGAACTTCAAATTTTCCGACCATCAACTGAGAACACACATTTGAGAGCAAAGCACTGTGTTGGTGACTGCAAGGCACAACAAAGTCAGGTATTATTCATTGCCTGAGTAGGCCTGCAACATTTGTCAATGGCGACTTATGTTTTGTTATCAGTGCCGAAATTGGACGTTGGCTATGTACAGCCTGATTCGACAAAAGAAACATCTTTTGAGCGTTTGCGAAAAGTTCCGCGATCTGTTGCGAACGAAAGCTTTGAAGCAGCACAAAATGCTGGTAAGCAACCTTAATCTCTTTAAAAATCATATAAATGGTAGGTGCCAGTGGGAGGGGGGACACAGTCAACAATGGTCGTTGTCATAAGTCTTGTTGATTCGGACGTCTAATTTAACTAGTGCTAGGTTGTTCGACTATCCTCATATACCCGCACTGACATAAGTTAGCTGAGTGCGTATCTTAAAGATAAACCGCATAAATGTTTTGAATGAGTAACAAACGTTTTTGATGGATTCCCAAAATGCGCTTTATAAAGTCCGCATACATAAATACTGTCATTCATACGTACATATAGTGTGCATTAATAATCATTTTATCATCCACCTGAAACTTTCTACCTTCAGGCATCACCGTTTTACCTACCTGCACCAATTTAACAAAATATTAATAAATAAATCCTGGAACAAAATGCACGCTCTTTTTATTCCACTGCTTACTTCTGCACCCTTATGCGAGCATTAGTGAAAGTGCAATTATTACTTGAAAATATTACTACTGAGGCTCCTGAAAACAGCGGGACATTTGATTCCTACGATGCTATAGGCCTATGCATTAATCTGGCAAATTCCATATTTCATTATAGTCCTTGTTGTTCAATAAATAAATAAATAAAACAAATGAACCTCGCATGCAGTCTAGCATGGCGAAACAGTTAAGCACAGTATATTCAACACTTTGACTTGCTGTAGGTATAGGTCCATAACTTACAATTTTACATTGTTAATAATTAGATTAATATAACGATTCCAGATCTACATTGAGACAATTATGTGAATTTAACTGATAGAGGCCCACTGTCTACCAACTAGGCCTACCAATGCCATACTGAATCCCATGATTTGTTGGTAGAGAACTAAACATGTACATGCAAAACATATTATTTTATCAGCATCTGGTAATACATCCAACTCAAGTGGTGGTGGTGATGATGATGATGATAATCCGCGTTCCTACTCAACTGCCAGTCTCATCAACTTGATGGTCTTAGTAATGACGTTTATCGGCTTTGTCAGCAGTGCTTTCAGTTTCCTAAAAACGCGGTAAGGATATAGACACAAAATATATTCCGTAAATACGCTTGCTTTAAATGTTTCTTTGGAAAAAGTTGGGTTCGAATTCAGATATGTAGTTATATCTAACTTGTGAAAAGTGAAATGGACGCCAAGAATTGAGACGATTTCACAAGATGAGACCAGGGAAAGAATTCCAACCGGAAAGCTCGTTCGCTGAGCACAGTTCTAGATTTAAGTGTGACCAAAGAGAGGCAATCAGATGACATTACTGACGAATATGTACTGCCTTGAGATACTTTTGTTGGCTAGAGTTCAGTTTCTTATAAACCATGAGCCCCAGTTTGACATAGATTCTTCGCTGAACAGGAAGCCAATGCAACTGTTTGAGTGCAAGGGTTGTATGCACAAACCTGGATGCATTTGTTGTGGCTTTAGCCAAAGAGTTCTGAACCTCAGGAGCTTATATGTAAATTGGACTTGGTAATACAAGGAAGAAACTGGTTACAGTAATCTAATACTATGCTAGGGAAATTCCTGTTACCTTTTGGTCATTCGTATCGCAATTAAATTACCGGTACATCATATGGACACAATTTAGAAGCGCTGTACCAGTGCAGCTTTCGTTCAAATAAATTATCAGTCTTCTTGGCACTACTAGAGAAATAATCTGCTTTTATGATACTATAGAAAACAACAACATTTCTATGGCATTTTAACCATTTTTACCATTAAATAAGTCTGACACCGTTGAGCACATATTAATTATTTGAAAAGGTAGATCTCCATTTTCTGCGTGACAGAAATCTAGAATAGGTTCCCTTAATTATAATAAAATGGTATTTGCTTCTGTGCAAATGCTCCTATATGCACATCTTAATCCTGTCAAAGTACAGTTGGTTGGGAGATCTTCTTCACATAATTAACTTGTTTTAAATTGCTCTTTTCAGACGACAAAACGAAGAAATTAAGAAAAGAGTACGAGGGGCCCGAATAAGGCTTTAAAACAGAAGCTGCTCGACGATCCTCTCGCAATGAATATCATCAGAGGTAATCTATCAAAGGCGAGGCTCATAATATTAAGCCTCATTTCAATTTACTTTCAACAAACCTGCATTCAACGTTTCCAGGAAAGCTAATCTTTACGATTCGAGAGAAAACACGAGAGAAAAAGGAAGGCGGGCTGAGAAACTTTTAATATATTGCACAATTTTTCTAAAGGAATCATAATATTATGGCCATAGACTTCACTTATTTGTCAATTAATTAGTCGGGTGAGTTCCTTCACGGCTGCTGCTCGTTTGAAGTTGACTGTGCTAGCCTGAGATTAAAATCTATGAAATAATCCACCATCGAAACGCGACCGCGGCGACCGGGAACAGCGCACACAGGCGCACTGTACGGACGCTCTAACCCAGTGCTTCCCAATCTTTTTAGGTTACGGAACCCCTTCCTAAACAAAGCATATTTGGGTACAATATTTTTAAACAGTATTCCAGGTAAGTACAGTTTAATCGTTTAAAGTTAGACTAGAAAATGTTCAAAATAAAATTTTCCCACGGAGCCCTTGTCTTGACCTCGAAGTCTGATTCGTAATGTAACAACATATTCAAACAGCAATTTCTTCACGGAACCCTTGTCTTCCCCTCACGGAACCCTAGGGTTCCGCGGAACCCACTTTTGGAAACACTGCTCTAACCAATATAGCGTGTGCGGCGTAGGCTACTATGACGTATGCAAAGGTACATGCAAATTGGAACAGGAAAGAGACGTTAAGAGACAAATTCACGAAACTGCTGACACCCTGTCGTGCCAGTAGGAAGCAAGAAAATAATAAACTAACTCAAAATAGCAAGATGAAAATCTGAACCGCCTCCGCTTCGTCTTGTTCCGTGTCATATTTGGAGGGGGTAGGGAATAACAGGCAACCAGAGGAAAAAGATAGAGGAACGGAAGGACATATGCAGGATAGACAGGTCAATCCAGTTTTAAAGTAATGCGCTAAAATGCATTGTTCGTTCAGGATGAGCTGATTGTTCTGTATTTCTTTGTTTTTTAGCAGACGAAAATTGTCGGCGTGGCATTTGAGCACGGTGTCTGTAAAAAGAAATTAAAGAATGATTGCTGATCACTACTGCTGCTTCATATCCGTTGCTCTTGAAAACCTATTACGATTTCTAGCACTAGACTCCTTAATTGACATGCTCAAAATTGACTCTTGAAGACAGACCAGACCTTTATATTTATATATCAGTCCTTTAGCATTAAGAATTCTGTAAAATAATAAGATACTGAAGCTGCGAGTTTATTTAGTTGTGTAATTACAAGTCATCTATCATTAATTCGCTTGGCCGGGTTTAATGATGTTCAATGGAAAATGATTCAGAGAATCGTTTTCTGACTAAACGCATCTATCATCTTATGCCCGCGCCTGGACTTTCACGGGTCAGATAAACTATCCACCGCTCATCCAACTAACGTCAAGGTCAACGAATAGCAGAAAACTCAACAACTTGGTGTTTGCTCTAATTGGAATAAATTAATTTCGTCAAGAGCATAAGCTATAATCTTGTATCTAAACCGCTGAATTGCCTCTGTCAGCTGATGTTAACACTTGGCGCTGTTGCTAGAGTATCCTAATGCGCAGCGCCATAGTATTTAGACAGAGGTGCTTGAAAGTCAGAGTGACCATCTTCATGGCCAGCAAATTAATACCTATCATGACACGCACGTTTGTTAGACCCACACTAAGCCTTTATTTAATTTGATGTAATTCACCGGCCTCTTTCTGTCTCCTCGCATCGTCCACTTCGCTCCTCGAACAGATTTTATCTTTCAGTTCCTCATGCTAGAACAGATATGGTGCAGTCCCGATCTTTTGCCTCAATTGGTCCCTCTCTCTGGAATACACTGTCTCCTACTCGCTCTCAAATTTTAATAGGTAATCCCTCGTCTTCTTTTGTTTTCCTCAAGACTTATTTCTTTTCTCTTGGTCTTGCACACTGGGAGCGCCTCTGAACCCTACTAGAGGCGCTTTATAAATGTTTAAATACAATACAATACAATACAATACAATACAATACAATAGATGACCACCACCGCTTGATACCAGTAGAGGAATGAAGGATCATCTGCGAGTCAAATGAACGTCGCTGTCAAGGTAGCTGAATCTGTATTTCTGCTAATAATGGCCAAGTGGGCAGAGCTTTGTGGACTGACAATTGCGAGTTCCATCCAGCTGAGCGAACTTTCATACAGGAAATGTAACAGGCGAATGCAACGAAGACATTAATGATTTTAAGCGACCACCAACCACTCTGCATCGATCGTGTGTCTCTTCTATAAGTATGATCGCATGTCGAATTTTATTCCTACAGTGACTGGGCTACACTTTTTCAGATTACTAAATGGCTAATAGCAATCGTAAGCTCGGAAATTAATAAAGCCTTAATGTAAACCCTTTTCTACGACCGTCTATAGACACGGCCTCTTAAAATCGGAGACCTTATCTGCAGCATATAACTTCACGTTATTATCCTTATGAGCTTATATAATTTCTCAGCATAGTAGTTGGTGGCACTTACTTTAAATTCAAACACTGAACTCAAGGTTCTTTTTAGTTATCTTACAAGCCTAATCTCATCGACGCAATCGTGAGAGTGCGACAATTTATCAGGTTACACAAGCAAGAACAATAAAATATGACATTTGTTAATCCGACATCTATAACAGTCTACAGCACATATTGGATATAATTCTCAATAACCATCAAAACATTCTGGATCAGAATTTTGAAGTATCAAGATTAACTTGTTAATGTAGCTGTTTTTTGATAACATTTATCATCGCTTTCCCATAGAAACCATCGGCGTTTCAGAACTCATTGTCGAAAATCAATTTCAATGCACAGGTAAAATATGTAAAAAGTTGTCAGTTAGAAACATAAAAGCTTAGGATGCCTGACATCCTATGACCTAGACAGCTTACCCTTTCAGTATAAGTTTAAACAAGGTTATATTACTCATTCTTATTACACAGTTTACAAGGCGGTAGGCTTTCTGGGAAATGGGGGTTGGATTACATACAGACGTTAGGCCTACTGCTGCATTTCAGCAGTACTGTTGGCAAACTTCTTATAATTATGAGTTAAAGTATTCAATAACGAATTGTAAGATTCCAAAGATGCACCGAACTTAAACTGGTGTCGTATCGATGAAAGGCAGATGCATTAACATTCTGCCACCGTCCTTCCTTTTATGTAATCAGCTGCAGTATATGCAATGTATGTCCATTGTTGCCTGCGCTATTAAAACCTTTGTCGAAAGACCTTGCTCGCTGATGTATGGCGTGTGTGCATCGTGTTCATTGCAGTCGATTTGAAGAACTTGAATTCCAACGCAGGCCGCGAAGACAATCAATATCTGCTTCATCCTGTTTGTGGTGCCAGAAATTTGTTACAACCTCTACTGCGACTACAAGATGTACGTTGCTTTGAACTACGACGAAGCTGGGGTGAAGAAGGAGAAAAAAGAACGAAGAAAAGAAGTAAAAGATATAGAAAAAGTAGAAGAGAAAGAAGAAAAAGAAGATGATGATGACGACAACGACGATGATGATGATGAAGAGTGACGCAAAAGAAACTTGTCCTTTGAAAGGTGCTACACATTAGGCCTACGATGGAAAGGTTTAGAGACGGATCATCGACGGATCAATTATTGTCACAGCAAGTCAACTAAATGGAGCGTCACAATGAATCTAAGAATTGGTTCATTGTACATTGCAAGGCTGCCAATCTATTGATATGATCTGGTTAGCGCCGTAATCGTGATGCCCGCTGTTTAACTGAGAGTAGTACATTGGTATTTATATGTAGTAGTAACTCCCTTGAGGTAAGGGGCAGTTCGAGATTGTTTTGAGGTAAAGAGACATCTGAAAATGGTTGACTTGAAACATTGCTTGATGTCATTTTGTAACTTTTTATTAGCCGATAATGTATTCTTAAGCTTTGTAGCTCTGCATGAACGAATAATTCACATTGTAATTCGTACATAAGTTGAAATGTTAGGTTTAATTTAAGATGTTCTTTGCAAACTAATTTGTGATACATTCAATTATTTTATTTGTTTAACCATGTACAATCGTAGTAGGATTATATGCATGTGCAACGACGATTATTCTCTATTTCATATCACATCTCCTGCAGTAGAAGTTCTAGAATTTTAAAATGTAGGTCTAGCTGTCGGAAACATTCTTTCGCACGATCAACTAGACAACCACGCTGATAGTAAGGAAAGACCCGAGAATTGTAGAATGCATTTGTGAGTGTATTGTGTTAGCGCAGAATAAACCGACGATGGGAGTATTAAGAAATGTGTATCATTGATTGACTGCAGTTATCTCTTTATTATTAATAATGGGCGTGTCTTACAGGCCTGGTAATGACTTGTGAGTAATGAATTGATTTATGTGCACTTCATATTATAATGGAATTGGTCTGAATTGGTTTGGAAGTAGCTGAATTGATAATGTGAAAGAGAAAAGAGAAAAGGCGAATGCGGCAGTTATGTGTATGCTAAGAAATAGACATTCAGGGCAGTTGCTGTAATGAGTAATTTCGAAGAGATTTGTGTTGTGATTTGTGTTGTGTGCATAGAAGAAATTAAAGTCCAAGTAATTGTGATTTGTTTATAGTATTTCGGAGCATCGTTTGCTTGTTTGCAATTTTTTTCTTAATGAACTTCAACATCGCGTAAGCTTGGATAAGCAACGCTTTTGTAAGATACTTTAAGGCGCTATTTGAAGTGTCCAGATATATATATATATATATATATTATGTATATATATGCATCATGCCTCATAAGTATTTTTGTATTGCTTCCTTAATATACATGTACACGTGCCAGCAGACAAATGAAAAAGACTTTTAAACCACTCGCAGTCACAAAGTGACTCCGCAAATACTCCACGAAAACGGCTCATACTAGCCTCTATAGTGCCTCTATGAATTTCTTATATTATGATTCCATTTAATTCAACTTTGACTTTTCTAAACGATTAACCAATCCATGGCGCCCTTAAAGGCCTCTTAAAACCGAACTCTTCAAGCTATCCTATCCTGATTCTATTCCTGCACCACCACACAACCACCATCATCACCGATTACCACCGTAGCACCCTGCTGTCTCCTCGGCTTGACCTCCCCGGACTCTGACCTGGCACCGGAACGAACAAAGCAGCCTGGCAACTGCGGACTTGATTTGATATAGCGCCGGGGAAAAAAGCTGGCCCCCCTGACGTGGCTTTTGTGTGGCGCTGAGAAATATTTCGGAGATTTACATTTACATTTTACATTTTACAAGGTGCTCGAACATATGACTGAAAGATCTGGAAGAAGAAGAGCGGCCTCTTAGACTAACCTAGCAGGTTGCCATTGGTACGAGTGTTAGCGACTTCATTTTTCTTAGCCTCGGCGTACCTGTCCTGTTCTTTGCTGTCTGTTCTTCATACCTACAGTTTACGTTCAATGTACTCATTTTAGCTGAGTTGACTAGGGGGCGCAGGTGGAGTCGAAATCTCAAAACAAATTTCTGCTTTGCCTGGTTTTGAACCTCTTAGATCTCAGTTGACAAACCAG
Organism: Allolobophora icterica; assembly: GCA_963556255.1. NCBI lineage: Eukaryota > Metazoa > Annelida > Clitellata > Crassiclitellata > Lumbricidae > Allolobophora > Allolobophora icterica. The sequence continues at coordinate 21,140,415 of OY744606.1, forward strand.
TGCGCTAATCACTAGACTATCAAGCACGTCTAAAAGATCCAAGAAGGTGAGAACAGATTAACGGAGATTCTGGGGAGAGACGAGAAATATCTCGCGGTTGGTGCCATTAAATTAGACTAATTATAGATGACAATGACGTCATAATTTATTTCGTCATCAACTGGTTATTTCGGAATTTCACTCCTCGTCTGAAGAGTTTTATTGTGGGTGGATTTTATTGCAGCGATCGGAATTATGGAATTAAGCTATTCGCTCTTATGTGTCATCTATATCTGTAAGTATTCGCAGTCAATACGCACCGTGTATTGACTGTATTGACGTTAACTCCTAATTCAGCAACGGGTTATAATAGACTGCGCAGAAGCTACGACTGACCTTATTATCGACCAGTCTTTGATATATATCTAGGATTAAGACAATGGCTGCTATGTAAATTTCCTCAGACTAAGGTTAGGCTCGTGCAAAGTACTTGACAATAGTTATTCAGGATATGCCATATATTTGTTTCGTTAATGGCTTCATTGATTCCTCATTTTGGGCGCTAAATTTGAAGATGACCCGATTAAAATTGCAGCTCCCCTTATTATAACATACTAACGTAGGTCGACAGAGATAATTCGATATAAACTGAACAGCTTCAGAGGTCACAAGTGCCATGTTGAATCCAATCAAAGTAGATATACCTTAAGTTCTGCGACTTCATTGGAGTCCTTTAAGACCAGACTCAAGACACACTACTTCAAGTTGGCTTATAATGAGCCGGGTTGAACTTGTCAAAGCGCCCTTGTAACGGCATGTAGAAATCGTGTGAAAAACACTGAACTTCTATCTGTGTATCCTTTTAGTTTCAAAATCAGTGAATTGTGCGAGAAGTAATCTTCAATATGCGTACTTGGGGTGTTATGTGGATACGCCAGAAGAGAGACTGTTCAGCGCTGGAAGCAAATTGACATCACCTCAAATGACTATATCAGTGTGTCGAAATTTCTGCATGGAAAAAGGCAACACCTATTTCGCAATTCAGGTAATAACGTATTTAAAATGCATCCCACTTTAGAGACATTCCAATGCAGGCTTAAATTGGCATTTCCAATTTTTCTGCTGCCGCTTGGTTATTCTTCAAGCGCAAGTTAAAAGGTTACAGGGCTGCTCCAACGGTCTAAAAGTCTATACGTTTTCTAAAAACACTATAGTTCATGACATTCAAGAACTTTAGGCGAACATATTTAACATTTTTTCTCTTGTTGATTAAGTTTTCTGTTAAATTTTCTTGTATCCCACTGGACAACTTGCAATTTCTGGACAACCGACAGTGATTGTTTTACCAAAATTTCTGAATTTACAGGGAAATGCTTTCTAAAAAAACTCTTGAAAATTTCATTCAAAAATTTTCATTGTTTCAAAAATTAAAGCTGTTCAAATATTCTATTCCGTATTTTAAAAATTAGGCGGAAATGGACATTCACTTGTAATTTTCAATGTCAAATAACATCATTTTCAGTGAAAGTTCAGAAATCTTTTAAACGATTTATCATAAAGCATGTTCGAAGTGTCGACCCCCAGCATTCACATAAACTCGAAGTCTTTTTGTGAGGCTCAATATGGCCTTGTTGATTCAGTCCTGCAGCAGCTATTTCCATATTAACTGCAAGACTTTCTTCAGCTCATCAATGTTCTTCGGCTTGGGATGAAATGTCTTGTAGCGTTCAATCAAGACGATTAAGGTCCGGAGATTTGGGTGGCCATTCGACTTTGCCAGTGAAGTCACTGCAGTTGGTGGCAATATTTTGGACAAGTTTACGCCAGTGGTGACCATTCAATAAAGGCTTTGTTGCCAGTGAGAGATGGTAGTCTGAGTATCTACGTTAGCACTTTCGGCCAACTTGGCTTCTGCTGCGAGCACATTTCAGACGTGCATCTTACCAAGGAGTCGGCTGAGATAGCGCGCGAACGCAGGAATTAAGCACTCAACGCTTGGATGGCCCTGACAGAATGATGTGGAACCACTAAAGGAATCAGCATCTCATCGTCAAAACGAGTGAGATTTCCGATGTATGAAATGTCTGGATGGGCCTTCTTGAGTCTAGCAACGCGTTCACTTTGATCCGGTGCACCTATTGGCATCACGAGCATCTTATTCTGGCGATTGGATGAAAGCTGCTTCTGTGAGCGCTCTGGGCCTGAGCCTCTGAAGCAAGGGGTTACGGATCGCGGTGGGATGGAGCTAGGAACGACACTTGATGAACCGCATTGATGCCACCTCTACAGCCCGACGCTCATCACTTGGTCACATGGACGGTGGTTTGCATAGAACTAGTACTGTACAGTGTACACCTACACCACTTCTAATCAATCTCACACAGCGATCAAAGAGGGTGAGGTACGCTGCCGTCACTTTGTATCCATGCCGTTGCAGCGGTCGCTTTGATATTCAGCGGTGTGTGGAGCAGGGAAGGACTGGAATATTATCAATCGGAGAAGTAGGAAGCCGGAAAACAGATGCAATCCATGACTCACTGGATACCTCCTACTTGTTCCAAACTCCAAAGGATTTAAAGACAGGGTAACGTTATCTACCTCTGCGGACATCATCACCATACGCTGAGCCTTCCTGAGAAGGCGCTACGGACAATAAAGACAATGATTATAAGAGTAGTAATATTACTAATAGTAGTTGCAGCAGCAATAATGGCACTGGGTGTAATGTAGTAGGATTAAAAATATTAGACTCATATTAATATATATTATATATGTTGTGGCGTGTTAGTCTAGAGAGAAACTGGAATACGTCCCGGGTTTAGGATAAGACAACTTTATTAGCAATGTACAAGCGAAACTATAACTTAGCAGAGACATCAACGAACGTCAAACCAACTAGAGTAAAAGCAGCGAGCAAGCCTAAACAAGACTTCTAAATGCCGAGTTCGAAAACGATACAAGTGTTAGCCACAAAGGCGACCAAAGGCAGCAGCTACACAAAAGATTGGCGCTAACAACAAATCCTAATTCCAGTCTGTATCGAAATGCACTCAGGTCGAATTTATAGTACTACAATCTTGCGCCAAAATCAATCAAATATTCGTTTATTACAAGTTCCCGTCGACACAGACAAAGCACGACAAGAACAGATATGGCAATTGATTATAAATCAGAAAAACAGTTCAGTAATGAAGAACTTCAATAGATTAATGGATAAAGTATACAATAGGGCCTACATGTATATTGTATAAAAGCATTAGGCGTGTAGCGGCTGTAGCCCATCCTATCTCACACCACGTGCTAGCTCCACACACTTGCACGCAGCAACATGTATATATATTGTAAGGTCCCATTATATATTTAATGAAAATAGCTCAGTCTAGTGGTATGATTAAAATGGTTTTATTCACAAAATAACGTATGAAGTATAGTCTACCTTTCAACGCAGTTTTCGTCAGTTCACCAAAGAAGTACCAACGGTAGACAGACACGTGCAACTTCTTCGTCAGCATAAGAAGAAGTGGCACTCACAATAACTCTTCTTCCACGAAGAAGAGCACTCCTAACACGAGCCTCAAACGTACACGATAAACAACAGCGCTGTCGGCCTCACAGGGCAAAGAGACAACGAGCTTGAAAACGAAGGAGTTTGCCTTAGGCTCTCCTATACAAACTCTACATACAACTGAACGCTTGGCGGCCACTTAACTGCCCGAAGATCCACTTGGATCGGACACCAAAAAGCCAAGCCTTATTCCTTCTCGAATCTTCCTTTTATAGCTTAGGCCACTCCTCTTTAAGGAACTGGTCAGGCGTATCGAAGGAAATCCGAGAGCATAGATGAGACAAGAGGGTACATATAGGGCATATATATATATATATATATATATATACATATAACTTAATTCTTAATTGGATGTTTTTTTCTACAGGAGGGCAATGACTGTCGTTGCGGTGAGGTATTGCAACCGCCAAACGCCACAAATTCGAATGATCAACGGTGCGACTACGCTTGTGCTTCGTCTACAAGACATAAGTGCGGAGGATTTCGTGCCAGCAGCGTCTACTCTGGTGCGTTCCGACATAACTCAACCTGTTCAACGGTCACTGTCTTTCCCATTAGATAACGAATTCAAATAACGTACCTGCTGATTCATCTCTCGCCAGGGGAGTCATTAGTGCACAGAGTCGTTCTTCTGCACTTGAAAATATAGGGGCCATCCATATATTACGTACGCATAAATTCTGAAAATTGGACCCCCTGTTCGCAAGCGTACTTTATTCCACCCCCCCCCTGCGTACTTACGCTTGACGCACACCACCACTCCTGAAGACCAGCTGCAGAAAGTGTCTCGGCAGCGACTGTCTGCACTTTATGCCAGATTGAAGGATGAGTGAGGGCCAATATAGACAAATTATAGGTGTCTCGTTCACAGCACAGAATAACTGCACGTGGCTTTTATATAATGTAATAAAATGCCATCGGACGACTATAGGACAATACAGAGTTATAAATAGGCTAATGTGGACGTCATAATTATAAATTTATTTTGCGTACGTACACATTTTGTCCCCCTCCTCCTCCCGTTCGCACCCGTACGCAAAATCGTCTAAATACGACCCCCGACCCCTCATTGCGTACGTAATATGTGGATGGCCCCATATCAGTTCAAAAAATGAGAAAATTCAGTGAAAAGATGGGTGACCTGAAACAGAACTGCCAATCTAACGGAGTCTGACGCTGATTATGGCCAAGACAAAAACATATATGAAATTTATAGGGTCGATGTGTTCATCACAGTTTTATATTCGTTATAGCTAAGCATTGTGAAGAGGCGATGGTTTTTGATGTTACCTGGTATTAACAGTTTTATCCTGCGGTACCTGAAAATTGAGGCTACTACAGAATATGCCTTTTTTAGGACCGACCGAGAATGTGTATTTTGCCCTTCGCATATTTCTTTCCACACTTTAATGTTAGATTCTATTAAAAGTTAAGTCTTGTAAACGCCTGTTAATTCTGACTCCTCGGTTGGGCTCTACAGCTGTGAAGAGCCCTCTTTTTGTGAATTTTTCTATTATCTGAGCATACTGTATGTCTGTATATGGCGTTGGGAGTTGCTAAAAATAAACTTTTGTCTTTAATGAGCTTGAGCAACACTCAGGCTGGCGAGCGCAGCACTTGTGAGTGCTACATACAAGGCACTTAATAGACACGTACATACAGTGTGGTGGAGAAGTTGAAACTCGCAGGATTATACGTTCATTGCAGCAGCAGCAGCTGGTCTTAGGTCAACCAAAAACCTTCAGAAATAACTGCCACTGTAGTTTTCCACTTGGTCTTACAACTGTGCATTATTCGCTGGAAGTTTGATCGTAAAACGGTTGTTCTCAGTGTTCCATAACTGGAATATTCATTCATTCATTCGAGTATTGATATAGCCCCTCTTCAAGGGGGCTACTCAGAGGTGCTCTCGACCATAGGCGCCGACTCCAGAGGGGCAGCAGGGACTTTCGCCCCAGTACTCACCAGTACTTTTTGGCCATTCAAATATCAACTGCTATCAGATTTGTTAGTGAAAGTGAAAGTAGTTAGTTAGTACAAGTTAGTAGCTATTGACAACTGAAATGTTTTTTGGTAAGTAATACTCATGGTTGTAGTGTGTTTGTCTTTATGATTTAGCAAAGAGGAAGCACTGTTGCATGGCATTACAGTTAGTCTCTTCCCAGTTGAAAGGGCTTGAGGAAAGGGGGGACTCGGGGAAAGGGAATACTGGGCAGGATAGGCGATGGGATCATCCGATCACGGGATCATGGGAATGAAATTCTTGCCCCAGTACCTTTTACTAAAAGTCTGCGCCTATGCTCCCGACTCCAGCATGGCCATATAGGACAGTTTTCAGTCTAGTGTAGAACGCATCAGAGGGAGTTTCACGATTCTAGTATCCAGTTTCTGCCACTGAGTTTTGTTAGTTTTGTTTCAAATTTTTGGCATTTACATTATTTAAACACAGAGTTCAAGTGGCTGTACAGATTCTGGATACAACATGTTCTTATAAGCCTCTTACTTGTCAGTGCAGCCTGATGTAACTGGGTGTAACGAATGCTCACGCATGCAAATGTTTCTATTTATTTTGCATCAAACGGTTTGATCCTAATGATCACTTCTTGGCACCAGCAGTAAAGCCTGTGTCTTGGTTCACAGAGGAAAGGAATCGGACCGTTCGGAAAATGTCCTCTGCTTGTGCAAACAAGCAAGATAACTGAGTGATCGTCAAAACAGCGAAAGCATCTTCCTACTATTTTGTGTTCTTTCAGCCTCATCTTCGAATGCCTACTAATACTTTCTTTGAGTGACTGTAATATCGATTGTTATTGTTTGTGTCCAATAAACTGATTGACTGATTGGCGAATACGAACAAAATCAAAATTACTGTTGGATTTCCGAAAGTACGTAAATAAAACTAACTTGAAATAGGTATTCTTACGTGAGACAGTGCAAGATAAATGAAAATAGATTTGGAAAGTCATTCTAACGAACCGGGTTAATTGGACTGAACTTTGTATAGGGAGGTAAAATTGACCCCAGGCTGATTATTTACCATGACTGGCAGTTAATATTTGGCTTAGATGGGAGAACCAGACAAAAACCCGGAGAGTCCAATCCTGTCTTAACCCTTTCCCGCCCGAATTGTTTTGATACCTATTGGGTTAATCGGGTCACGGGTGACCCGGTCGGGCGGGAAAGGGTTAAGAAGTCGTCCTTTCGTCACATTTTTATCATGACATTTAGGTGGTGTCACGACAAATAGTTCACGGACAGATGGTTCACCGACAAATGGTTCACAATCTTCCAGCTTCTAGTTTAAGCTATATTTTCCTCGAGAATCCAGCTTTTACTCTTTTGTCTATTATGATCGATCTTCCAGCTTCTAGTTTGAGCTATATTTTCCTCGAGAATTCAGCTTCTAGTTTGATGAAAATAGAGCTAAACATGCTTCTTCGTAGTCCAACGTAAAAGAACACAAACTAGAAGCTAGATGAGGGGATGAAAATGAAGCTCAAACTAAAAACTGGATGAGCGGTGATGAAAATATAGCTCAAACTAGAAGCACACTGACGCTGGAAGATCGTAAAACATTTGTCGGTGAACCATTAGTCGTGAACCATTTGTCGTAGAACCCATTTTGGTATTCATTGTCCACGGGCACTCGACCAATTAATGCACCACACTGACGCCAACTTCATAAGCATTTTAGACTAAATTTGTTGAAATGAATTGTTTTGTACGCAGTGTGTCCGCTGAATACTTATGTGAAACTTAAAGCTAAGACGTGTGACGGTGTTTGCCATTGCCAAGTCCTACAGTGCTCTTTAATGCAAGGCATTTGTCTCATAGAAGGATGTAGAGAAGGATGGGCCGGGCAATCGTGCAGTGCTCCAGGTATGTAACTATTCACAAGTCAATCTGTGTCAGGTATGTAACTATTCACAAGTCAATCTGTGTCAGGTATGTAACTATTCATAAGTCAATCTGTGTCAGGTATGTAACTATTCATAAGTCAATCTGTTTCAGGTAAGTAACTATTCACAAGTCAATCTGTTTCAGGTATGTAACTATTCACAAATCAATCTGTTTCGAACGAGTTTGCATATATGGATCTGAAGTTTCGCTTACAGCATCGTAGAAAATATCGAAAGCGCCATGAATAGCACGGGCAAACATGAAGTAGTACACAATGTTTTGATTAAACAAAGATGTTGCATCATAGCTGATGCATTTATTTGATACGAGCAATCATCATCGTTGTACGAATCGATGCCAATCACTGTCAGGGAGGAAGACAGCGAGACCTTTTACGACGTGATAGACATGGTGGTGACATGGACTCCGAGAGGTACATACTGTCAATGTTGGTAGACTTCAATGCCAAGGTCGGAGCCAAGGAAGCGGGCTTCGTGACAGACATAGTAGGGTAGTACGGGTTAGGTGAGATTAGTGATGCAGAGTTTTTTGCTGGATATGAGTCAACTATAATAATGAGTACGTGGTTCATGCTTCAACTCAGTCTACTTACTTACTATGTCTTATTTATTGAAAATAGCAGAAGACCGAAACGCTTACTGTACATCTTAAACAACGAACGCAGATATTTGACAGATAAAACCAACCTCAGCTGATCATGATTTTTTACGAACTGCTGCAATTGCTTTCTTGAATGAAGCTTCTTGTGTTGTTATACCCTCTACTTTATGTAGCAGTTTTTTTTATCTTAATAAACTATTCGTGTGCGTTCACAAAATTCAAATTTATCTAGTAGTGGTGCGCGATAATCTAGTGGTTATCGTGCTGGGCTGTCAATAGAGATGTCGGGGGTTCAAATCCCCACTAGGGGAGAAATTTGAGTCGAGATTTCGATTTCACCTGTGCCCCGTAGCCAACTCAGCTATAATGAGTACACCCACCGTGCACTGTATGTGGGAAGATCAGACGACGAAGGAGAAGGCTGGCCACCCGCTCTCGTATGCCGAGGTTAAGAAAATAAACTCGCTTACACTTCATACCTATGGCTTGCCCCAGGGGCGCCCGCAGGCTTAAAAAAATTGGACGCACACCCCAAAAAATTTGAAGCACATCCCTCCTTCTCGCTGCTCGTAGTCATACACTGAAAATGACTCGGAATGACTCATAAAAGTACAGTATAACATTTGCATAAAAAAATTATGATATCATGTGATATTATACATACTGTATGGTAAATCAAAATTAACACAGTAAAATTTAAAAAATATCGATGCAATGCCTATTCCTTGTGTAGATTTGATTTCGTGGGTGGACGCACGTGCGTCAAGTGCGTCCGCCTGCGGGCGCCCCTGGCTTGCCCCTTTGGCTACCTTAAGGGACTGCTCTTCTTCTTCCATTAAGTGGCCATAGTTTGCATCTGATAAGTGTATATGTATTAGTTACATTGTATTGGACGACTGCATACGTATTTGAAATAGATCATAACAGAAGCAGGTAATATAAACATTACATTTACATCTAAATATAACTAGAGATGCATCGATTCGCAAAACAAATTAAAGGCATTCCTTCTAGAAGACAGACATTTTCAACACTGTATCACGTTGTTTTCAATTCTCCTTGTGAATAACGCATATCTTCCATAAAGGCTTTTTCAAAGGCTATTTTGTTAATTGTAAGAGATAAGAACACAATTTCTTTTGTGAAAATATATAACCTTCGTAAAAACTATAGCATCGTATTCCAATGACAACAACCAAGTGAATTGTGTCTAAGGCATTTTGATTGCCTTTCGTGCCATATGACGTCTTGACTTAAATGTCGTTTCTCAGATCGACCATTTCATTGAAAAAGTCAGACATCCTCAAATGAATAAATACATTTGATCTAAACTGCTAAAAAAACTACAGCAATGCAACAAGAATTTGTGTTAGTATAGTCATAGTGATGCAAACAAATTCAAGTTATAGCTATTTTACAAGTTTTACTTTACACGATTATCTTAAAAATTCACTGCTCGTTTATTTGCAGACGATCGCCCACAGTACATCGGATGTTATGCAAACTCCAACGACACTGACGTATCCGACATGTTAGACATTAAACAAGCATTTCAGAGTGTGGAATGGTGCGTCTTATCTTGCCGAAGTCGGGCGACAACATACGCCGGAGTAGGGGTAGGTCACTTTTCTACTGTTTGCAATATTTCCATCCTGTTTCTTTAGTGTTTTCAAGTACTCTAGCCTTAATTCAACTGAAAACAGAACTGAATTTGTAGATTAGGCCTAACGGCTAAACATTTTGGTCTTACCACTGTAAACTTGTTAAGTGCACAATTTATCGGGAGTTAATCCAAATAAAATTTACCCTGCGTGTTTCTAAGGTGGGAAACAGCAATTTAATTAACAAAAGAGGTAGAGGTAACACACACTTCTTTACACACTGCATTCTCATTTTCAACAACAATGCTAAGTTCTGAGGAGCCCTTTCCTCATCAAATCTGAAACTTCTGTACTACTGTTATCTTGACGCACAACATATCAGCAGATGGTTGCTTCTCACGACAAGAGCAATCAGACATCAGAGTCTATTTACTTTCATTTGCTGAATGCCACCTGTAACAGTCCTTTAAGCAGAGCCAATCGAAATATACACTGCCTCAGACACTTGTATGAAATCTGTAAAAAAAACATGCATCCTGAATTAGGTCCGCGAGTTTTTGCAAGATCCCAGATAAATAGTTGGTTAGTAACAAATATGAATAGCGTCGCCCTCCTTATTTATCCAGGCCTGGGACTGGCAATGACAGAGTACGGACAGTGGCGCAGTTGCCAGGTAAATATGATTGTTTAGAAAATAAGACGAAGAGGCTGAACTTCTGAAATAACTAACCTGCCATTACTAATGTACAGAACGGCAAATGCAAATGTGGTGACAACTACGGGCTTTATAACGATGCGCCGCCGGAATCCTGTAGCAGCGATAATGAAACGTGCGACCCAAACATAGACTACAAGTGTGGAAATGAACTCGGTCTTGCCATCTATCGCAGTAGGCCAACTTTCTTGTATCAGATTTTATTCTAAGAAACGCATCAGTTTGAAATGTTTGGCTATCTAATGTATGCATGTTTGTGTGTATGCAGTGGCGGATTTATCCATTAGCGCGAGGGTGGTTCCTCCTCCTCCTCGTCACTCTTGGTTGTAGGACTGCGCCGCTCAAGATCAGACCCATCATGGTAGGCTGCCAGAACGGCCTGGCATGGCTGATGATTACTTGAAAGCCATATCTATAGTAGCGAAATTGTATGATGTATGTTAACTTTTCCATAATGCGTAATTTTTCTTTTCAGTTACTTGCTAGATGGCTATATTGTATAAAATTTCATATACAATGTTTACTATTACTTAATTTAGCCTAAGCTGTCCACTGACTCTTCTAAAATATTCATCTAAAAATACAGCAGACGGTTCAGCTTCCGGACCAGTGCTTGTTTCTAAACAAAAGCGGATATTCTCTCGATTTAAAAGCGAAGTGTATTTCACAATTTTGGATACTCTTGTGACGCAGTTGGTTGGACGGTGTGCGATTTTCGTAGTATAGTTACTCATTTCTGTTGTCTTGAACCATCACAAATATCCGAAATGAATGAAGACTCATTTCGAAATCTCTACGAAATTTACGAAAACGACATAAACAATGAGGAAACATCAATATTTATAACCGATATTAATTGCGTAGTTTGCAGACTCTGCGCCGATCAAACAAGTAAAACATTTTCACACCTTCATCCCTCTGTCAATGTCAAATTCGCATTTTGTGTCGCAATAGGTCAATATACATGAACAATTGAACATATAATATTATTATCAACTGCGCACTTTAAAATTAAAGACCCCACAACACTTAATTACTATCCCAATTTAGCCGCTGCGTATGGACCTTGGGCAAGTCCTTCACTCGCAATTGCTCGTGGCGCATCGGCGTGAAAATTCCGGCACAGTATCAGTGCTGTAGTCGGGAGCGCCTCTGAGTAGTAGTTGACTTCGACAGGCGCTATAGAAATATCCGGAATGAATGAATGGAATATCCGTCAACTCAGACATTTGCACCTCACTTTCGAACGTCCAAACTAACTCAATATTGCAGCAGTAGACACGTCTAAAATCTCTCTCTTAAGGAAGAAGAAGAAGAAGAAGAAGAAGAAGAAGAAGAAGAAGAAGGAGGAGGAGGAGGAGGAGGAGGAGGAAGAAGAAGAAGAAGAAGAAGAAGAAGGAGGAGGAGGAGGAGGAAGAGGAAGAAGAAGAAGAAGAAGAAGAAGAAGAAGAAGAAGAAGAAAAAGAAGAAGAAGAAGAAGAAGAAAAAGAAGAAGAAGAAGGTTAATAAAACGCTGTCGATCGCAAATCCAAAACGCGTGTTTACATCGTAGGGGCCTACGTATGTAAAGAATACACTGGTAAGAAAGTTCTTAACTAAGGAGTCAGTCTTTTCATTTACTGACTATTACCGAGTGATGCATTATTTGGCTGAGTATAAAATTCTTGATTTATTCTTCATTAATATTTTTAATGTTAGCAGCTGTCTTGAGTTAGCGCAGTTAGTCTAACTTACGCGAGTTTACATAAGATTAATTGCTAACTTTTATTCCCAAATACAAAAAAGCAGGATATATTGTCTTGAACAACAGTCAACAATTTAAGTAGCTGGAAATCATTGCACTGAGTTAGGATAAAAGAGTCGATAGAGAAACCGAGGAAACGTTGTCTGAAAAGGTGTCCGGTTGAAATTCGCTGCTAACTTGTTAGAATATTAATCATATAGCGCCTTTAACATAATTTCCTAGGAATCATCAGTTGATGGTCGCTTTAAGTAGAATCTTGATCAAATGCCCATAATGCGCTGGAGAAGCTAGGTTGAGAACCAATGGGTAGGAGCGCATAAATTATGCTAGAGTGGGTAAGCAACGCGAAGTAGACGATTAGTAATTTCACACATGAATGAACAGAACGAGCTGAACTGGGGTAGCGAGTTCCACATCATTGGACCAGCTACCGAGAACGCCCGAGAACCCAACACTGTCCTGGTGCGAGGTAAAACAAGAGTCCATTGTTCGAATGAAATATTAATGAGCTTTAGATATGTTTGTGGAGCATAGATAAATCGGTTCTGGACTGTTGTGCTCCATCCTACCTCACAGAACTATGTACTTCAGTGTTATTATTACCTGACCGCAAATCTCTTTGCTCTGCAACACAAAACCTTCTTGATCAATCTCGACCTGGGCCTTTTTTCGCAAGCAGTTGCAGACCATTCTATTCAATCGTGGTCTTGTATAGTCAGGTCAAGAGTAACTCGGATGAGTTTCTTGAAGAGGCGCTATAATATTGACGACTTACAATTACAGATCGAATTACTTAAATGTAATGCCTTGTGAACAGTAATACATATTGTAAATTAAAATTATAAAAATTTAAATACCGAAGATCATTCAAACTTCGCCTATCAATATAGATAGGCGAAGAAAAAAGGCAAAGAAAGGAGGAGAAGCTCACGCAGCAAATTGCATGGAAGCCCGTTCCATATTGAGGGCCGACCCTCATTTTGTGAGCTTCTATGTTGCATTGTGGTGGCAGTAAGGACGGAGTAACCGCCCAGGTCGAGATTGATCAAGAAGGTTTTGTGTTGCAGAGCAAAGAGATTTGCGGTCAGGTAATAAAAACACTGAAGTACATAGTTCTGTGAGGTAGGATGGAGTACAACAGTCCAGAACCGATTTATCTATAGCTCTGTGAGGTAGGATGGAGCACAACAGTCCAGAACCGATTTATCTATGCTCCATAAACATCTCTAAAGCTCATTAATATTTCATTCGAACAATGGACTCTTGTTTTACCTCGCACCAGGACAGTGTTGGGTTCTCGGGCGTTCTCGTTAGCTGGTCCAATGATGTGGAACTCGCTACCCCCAGTTCAGTTCGTTCTGTTCATTCATGTGTGAAATTACTAATCGTCTACTTCGCGTTGCTTACCCTTATCCTTTCACGTTAGCTTTTGTACTGCTGAAGCTTTAGACTAACAATCCAGATGATACTACCATTTGAAGCCAGCCTATCTGTTTTAGGTTGTCCCCATCACCACTACAAGTCAGACTGCTCCGCCATCTGCAATTGTGCCGAAGTGCAGTGCAACATTACTAATGGAAAATGTGCGGGAAACGTCTGCTTGAGGGGATACAGCGGCGACCAATGCGACATAGAAGGTTTTTCGCTAACATTTCTGTCTTATAACTCTGTCTGTTTTTTTATCTGTGATGTCTGCGTTCTTTCCTAATTGTCTGACTGGCATGAGAGATGCGCCTCTTGGCCGTTTCTCACAGTACAAAAATTGCGGATCTCCTGTGCCAGTGTATTTTGTGTGTTTTGTACATCATCAGACGCACAATACACTCTCTGTCTGTTTGTCTGTCTGTCTATCTGTCTGCTTGTCTGTTTGTTTATCCGTCCGTTTGTCTGTCTTTTTTACTGCTTGTCTGATAAATACGAGTTCTAAGTGGTTTCTACTTCAGATGAATTGATCAGTTTCTTGAGCTGTTTGCGATGAGAGTTTCAACTTGAGATAAAACTTGCTCCAGAAGGACGATCAGATGCAGAAGAAAATACGGAATGTCTGAGCTGTAGCGCATAAGCGTGGAACTATCAGATTCCTACAGGCTGCTGAATGTCGATCCGAAGAAACAAGGTGTTTCCTAACGTATTCTGAAGAGGGGGAGGAGAGACCGTCAACAAAACAAAAATTTGCCGTGAACGGGTTTCATTGAGAGTGTCTTTTGCATTTAACTTAAATTTAGGCGAGATATTTGGCAAGTTGGTTACCATAATTTATGGCGGAACTTTGAGAACGAATTGCAGAAAGCTTCTCTGATTTCTGAAAAAAAAGGAAAGCCAAGAATATCCGAGAGTTCCAAGACCAAGAAAACTGTCACAAAGCTTACGACTTAACACCTTTAAGTAAATTAAGTCGTAAGCTTTGCATATTTAATTGGATAGTCAGTCGTACAGATGTCTGTATATACTCGCACGTGATTCAGAAGCGGTAATAATAGTCTATACGTCGCAGATATGAGCGGTATTTGAATTTTTAATTACAAGTAGAAGACACAGGAGGTTGATTTATACTGAACAAGCGTAATGGGACAGATGATTTGCATGGGTGGTTTTCTTGTGTTGAATTGAATTAGAAATATTTCAAAAGTGTTCCGACTGTGTTAATATGATTTGACAGCCATGCACTACCAATTGTTAAGTTAGCTATAAGTCGAGACAGAATAGAGAAAGTACAGTTCAAGTAGGTGATTAGGAAGACAAGAGCGCATCAAAAATCTGAAAAGTTCCAGCGATTTCACTGGAGAAGAAAAGTCAAGAACCTGAAAAAGTTCTAGAGATCTCAGCTGAGTACAGAATTGAAGAATTTCCGAAGGTTCCATATTTTTTTCAAATTTTAGAAGGTTAAGAACATTGTTGAAGTCAAGAACCTCAGAAAGTTACAACAGATTTCAGCTGATGAGAGAAGTCAAGAATATATCGTAGAACTATGAACGCTTTGTATGTCGTGTGTCAGATACATCAACGACGTATAACATAAATTTGCCCTGAATGAAGCCAAGTAGTATCTGGCCAAAAGAGACGAGGTGCGCGCCTCGTCCACACAGCCGAGGATCTCCTCGATGAAGAGGCAAGAAATGAGCTAATCAAACGCAATCGATAGGAGACCTGCGCATCGTTCATCAAGAGGCTCTACGCTGCTGCGGGATATCCATCGCCTTGGGTTGTGCGTGTGGGCAAAAGACCTTTGTAGAACCTTCTACTCCGCCGCCCTTTGCCATCTGAACTGACCTAGAACCGTTTCACGCTTTGCTTGACCGATTTCGTAGACGTGGCTGGGTGGGATTAGACTGAGCGTTAGCAGACGGTTCAGTCTCGTGAGTGTGGGCATCAGCCTGCACTACAGCTGGGGTAGCGAAACGGGGTGGCGGCGGTTTCGATAGCTGTGAGGAAGGGGGAGTTGACCCTAAACTCTCATTTTGCATCTACTCAACACTTGATTTCCTTTGCATCTCAGTCGTAGCCACACTTGAAGAGTAGTTTTGTTACACGCACTGCTATGCTTATTACATATAATATAGCGCACTATAAATAGAGATGTTATCGTGTTAAAAGGCTTTATAACGTTCATTATTAGTCTAAATACAAGGTGTGTTTGCGATCACATGAAAATAACTTTGGTCTGGGTTTTTTTCAGACGCATGCATTAACGTACCCTGCCAGCATGATGGAGTATGTAGTCAGGTTGAGGGTGGTAGAGTTAAATGCGTATGTCGACTAGGATATGAAGGAGACTACTGTGAAAGTAAGTCAAAATAAACTTATAAAGTAAGACTAGTTTGCATAAAAAATTAGGGCATACGTTGCTAAGAAACGCCATGTACATCATAAAATCTTAAGCCTTTCTGTAAAGTTAGCATTCTAGAAAAGCAGTCGTTTGCAAAAATGTTTTCAATTTTTCAATTGGCAAGGAAGCATTGAACGCTGGCAATAAAATGTAAGACCGCAAAAGTTACTTCTAGCAGTTTATGTTAACGACAAAAAAGTAAAAGCATCTCTGTGGAAGTCGCCAACTCTTCTTTCACCGACTAGTGCTATTTTTTCAGATTAGATTAGAATAAATTTCTTTAGACTGGACTGGATTGGACTGGATTGGACTGGATTGGACTGGATTGGACTGGACTGAACTGGATTGGACTGGATTGGACTGGATTGGACTGGATTGGACTGGATTGGACTGGATTGGACTGGATTGGACTGGATTGGACTGGATTGGACTGGATTGGACTGGATTGGACTGGATTGGACTGGACTGGCCTGGACTGGTTTGGACTGGACTCGACTGGACTGGATTGGACTGGATTGGACTGGATTGGACTGGATTGGACTGGATTGGACTGGATTGGACTGGATTGGACTGGATTGGACTGGATTGGACTGGATTGGACTGGATTGGACTGGATTGGACTGGACTGGCCTGGACTGGTTTGGACTGGACTCGACTGGACTGGATTGGACTGGATTGGACTGGATTGGACTGGATTGGACTGGATTGGACTGGATTGGACTGGATTGGACTGGATTGGACTGGATTGGACTGGATTGGACTGGATTGGACTGGATTGGACTGGACTGGCCTGGACTGGTTTGGACTGGACTCGACTGGACTGGATTGGACTGGATTGGACTGGATTGGACTGGATTGGACTGGATTGGACTGGATTCGAATGTAATCAGATGGAATCGGATTTTAAATTAGATTTACTAGAGTGAAATTGATTGAAAGGATGGAGCTGATTTCGATTGGATTTCATTGTAGTCGCAGCGCATGGAATTTGAGACTGGATTGGAGATTGCACTAGAGCGGTTAGGGCCAGACTATTGACCTATGAGATCAGAACGAAGAAACTGAGATGATGTCACTTAAGAGTCAAAAATAAGAATAGATAACTACAGCTGTAGCACAGGCCTTTAACACTTCAACGACCAGCTGCATTGGTGCCCCAGTCACTTCTAGTACACTCTCGTCGTCAGAACGTAGCAAGCTATAATTGCGCTCAGTGCCAAGCGTGAATACAACCCCCCACTCCCCAAAGATCAACTTTAACAATAACGACCAAAATTGTGTTATCTCGAATATAATATTTACTATAAATATGGTCAAACGACAATTTTTAAATAAGTCGGGTATCTATTAATACTATATGTGTACACTTTCATTACATTTATTTCATTTTAAATAAATATATATTTCAAGATATAGTAAGTAATTTAATAATTAAATCATTCCAACTCAAAATTTGCGCCCCCTCTCGAGTTGTGCCCTGTTCCATGGCACTGCCGGAACACCCCTCGCTACGGTACTGCTCGTCGTTAAAATGTCAAAAGATCACTAGTGGCATGTTTGGGCGTCTGCTTACTAGTTGGGCACTTCATTTTAAGTACACAAAATTTAGGCTTATGTTGCAGCGTTACAACGAAATAGTCTCTTCATTCATACGAATTTCAGCACGTAATTGCATGTATTGGCTTTCTGTTCAACGGTGAAAGCATAATTTTGTTATACAACTCTTCTTAATGAACCGCTCAAATGTCGCACTTAGGGCGCGAAGTCTGAGACCTGTGCGCAATTGATTTAACAACATCACAGACAGAATGACATGTTTTAGGCGCCATCGACTTTGCCGTTCCAGAGGGACAGTCTGGAGAGGTAGATGTAAATGTCTTCAACAGATCCGAAACAGCCGTGGTGACTACGACGGTTAAGCCTAATGTCCCTACGTACGTCGGGTGCTACACTGCAACTATTTACAAAGACCCAGAACTAGTGGACTGGGGAATGAATACAAGCGAGTCGCCATCTATCTCCCAGTGCGCTTATTACTGTCAGAAGAAATTAACCACTTATGCTGGGATAATGGTAAGTGCAAATTTATTACACGTTCTGCAGTCATGTGCATGATTTTTGTAAGGTGAACTCGATGTTAGATGGCTGTTTTGTTAAAAATATCTTCAACCTCCGATAGAACCACACATCTGATTGATTTGTCGACGGGTATTAAAATACCTAATAACCTTAGAATGCTAACTGCATGTTGTGAACGCCATTTTTTTCTTAAAGCATTGAAATTGATTTAATATGTTGAAGTTAATGTTGATTAGTTTTTACTTGCATTCGTGTCTTTGACGTTTGATTGACAGCAGTGTTGCATAATTGTGAACACTGGGTCCAATACAACGAAGCTTTCTTTTATGGGCCATCCATATATTACGTACGCACTGAGGGGTATACGTGGGATGATCCGATTTAGGCGATTTTGCTTACGGGTGCGTATGGCGAGGGGAAGGGGTCTCGACAAAATGTGTACGTAAGCAAAATAAATTTCTAATTATGACGTCTACTGACCATATTCCTGCTTTATCAAGTTTATGTAGTATTACAACTTTTTTTAATGTAGGCCTAAGTGTTAGTGTTGTTAGAATTTTATTTCTTCATAACAGTTTACAAATTTTATCTAGCAAATATGATATTTAACAAAAATAGAATAGTAGCCTACGGTAAAATAAAATGTCTTATAGATGACTTTAGCTAATTAACTTTTGTAAAGGGGGGGGGTAGAGAAGTACGTACGCATGGGGTCCACAAGATGTATGAGGTGCAACAGAGGAGGGGATATAAAAATATGATTTTTTGCGAAATATATGGAAGGCCCTTACAAGGACGGTAGAACAGAGATCTAAGGCACTTTGTTTATAAGGAAACGAGAATATATGGTAGCAGCAACTATATGGCATGGCTTCCTGGGTAGGTGATGGCAATTACAAGCTCCATTATGATGCCATGGTAAACTGATTTTCAGATGACGTCTTATACTCGTAGGAAACTGTCTGTGCATAGAACACAACTAGATTCTACAGCCCGTTTCCGAGAATTTTTATCTGTTACTAATACATGTATGCTCACTGGCGTAAACTTGTCCAAAATATTGGGAGGGGGACATGGAGTCTGGACCAGTGGTGCCAACAAAAACATTTTGTCAAGATGAAAAGTTGTTTTTTGTTGTTTTTTCGTATTTTTTCATGGTTTTTGTTATTTTGGTTGTTTTTAAGATTTTCGGATTCCGGATCATAAATATCATGAAAAATGGCATGAACAAGGGCTCCAACTTAGTTTAATTCAGTTGCGATTTCCAAAGATATAAAAATCATTAAATCAATGTTATTAAAATAACTTCTACAAAAATAAGAAAATTATTTGTTTAAACAAAAATAAACAAATTTTTTGGTTTTCTTTTATCTTTTTGCTTAAAACCAAAATCCGAAAAACTTCTTTCACCTCTGGTCTGAACAGTCAGCAGAGGCTTCCGATATTACGTTAATGCGTATGAAATGGGGCGTTTTGTTTACATGTAAATTTGTTTCATATTGAAGATATTGAAGATAAAAATAAAACTT
Organism: Allolobophora icterica; assembly: GCA_963556255.1. Lineage (NCBI taxonomy): Eukaryota > Metazoa > Annelida > Clitellata > Crassiclitellata > Lumbricidae > Allolobophora > Allolobophora icterica. The sequence continues at coordinate 21,159,974 of OY744606.1, forward strand.
TGTTTTCAATATGAATTTCTGATAGTATTTCCGTTCTGTGTCTCTGTTTTTCTGTGTCTGAAGAAATTTGTCTATATTGAAACATAATATTTTAATGTTCTCCTAATAAATTCTCCTCTCGATTTTTTAGGGCGGGGCATTGCCCCGGCTCCTCAATTATTGAGGGGGACACGTACCTCGGCTGCCCCTCCTCCAGAGTCTACGCCTATGAATATGCTACCAACTGTTTCCGTCATTCGATGCTAATTAAACGGTTTTGCCAAGTAATGAAATAAATAAGCTTATTCAATTATATTTTTGCAGAAAGAATACCTTTGTCGATGTGTACAAAGCTTCTCTTGGACACTGAAATCAGAAGAGTCCCTCTGCCCAAAAAAATGTCCTGGTGATTCATCGCAGAAGTGTGGCGGAATTACATCATACAGCGTTTATACAGGCAAATTTTTATTTAGGTACTTTTACGACTCCAGGAAAATGGGAAGCAAGAAAGCGCAGCCGCTATGCACGAAGGCTTTACTTAGCTACTATGGCAATGTGCTAGTCAAATAGATTCAATGGTATGACAGTAATAATTATTGTTGCCAAGTGAATAAATATGCAGAGTTTTACACAAGAAGCGCATGTGCACTCCGTTTTGAAACAGACCATACACGTATACGATGATGCAATATACTACATATTTATTATTTATACATAATAATATACGTCGAGCTTTTGCTGTGACAGGTCACTCTGCCTGGAATGGTCTTGTCTCGCCACTAAGAACTAAGCTCATGATGGGAATCTCCCCGGCATCTACTCGCTCGCTCAAGACGTTTCTGTTTCCATGGGGTTCCTGCACTGAATAGTTTTTGCTGTGAGAGGCGCCTTATAAATTACTAGATGCGATACGATACGATACGATACGATACACGAAGTATATATTATATATATATATATATATATATATATATATATATATATAGGCCTATATATTAGGGTGGTAGTGAAAAAAGTTTTTTGAAATAATGCCCGGGACACCCCCTAGTTCTGTTCGTATTGGTAGTATAAAGTCATGTGCAAAATCTTTTTAAAATATTCCATTATTTAGGCGTGCCACATGACAACTCAAGTTTTGCATTTGCATATGACACCATGCATCATTGAAGCCGTAAAAATCAACTTTCTTAGTTTTTCAGGAGCTGGATGAGCATCCAGCTCCTGAAGCATCACTTCTAGAACCTATTATTTGATTACTGTGATGAGTGTGATGCACCATAGATTGTTGGATACCATATTCTCTAATGATTTGTTTATAAATAAAAAACTAAATAATAAATATATAAATTAGAACCAACTGGAGCTGAGGAGTAAATAAATATTTGCAATTTTTTAACAATTTTCTGAACTTTTGTAGTCTGTACATTTAAGGCTTTTCTAAAGTTTAATTATTTATTTACTTACTTACTCACACTATCCCACATTATTCATAATCCATTTCAAATTAATCACATTTGAAAAGTTGTCTTAAAAGATGTTTTCAACCCTCTGGCTGGACCGTTTCCTGGACCTGAAATACCTTTGCTTAAACGATATCAGAATGCATTGCCTTTGATCGTCGATGACATGATTGCTTATGGTTTGTCAGATGATGAAATTGCAGTTTAACAATAACAACGAAATGATGGAAGACGCTGTTGAATTTGAAGTGGAATGTTTGCAGAAAGACAGTCAGCCTCGTGATGATTATCTAGAGCTCTTGGAACTTGCACTGATCTACATAAGTCATGTCCCAGCTCGAGGGTTGCATATTACAGCCTCTGGTGTCATGTCACCGCTCTCTTCGCTGTGCAACCCGTGGTGATCTCTCTGTCCCTTGTGCACACACCGCTACTATGCAGCAGCGCGCTTTCTCCGTGGTTGGACCCACAATTTGGAATGGGCTTCCTCCTGAGCTGCGGTCTCTTCCTCGTAACTTATTCACCGCTTTCTTCTCTGCTCTAAAGACTGTTCTCTTTCGTCGGGGTTGGGCTAGGAGCACCTGCGAGTAGCTTCCTTGGAGGGGCGCTATATAAATGATTGATTGATTGATTGATGCATAGGGCCAGGTGGATGGCCAAGGCCATCTATTCTCACAAAGTATTCCTTTTGCGATCTCAATTGCGAATTACCTTCTGGAAAATAAATTTGCTACGTTCCCTTAACCTGTTCATCTGCTTTGATTATCTCAGATCATGGTTCACAGCTTCACACTCTACTCTAAAGGCACTTTCCGTCATGCTTGTTACCTCAGTGAGGATTTGGTCGATTTCTGTTTTTTCGATGACTGCATTGATGCTGCTTCCAAGGCCTTGTTGGTGCAAACAATGAGAACCAAAGTTGGTGTTGGCATTCCATCCAAATGTCCACAAATTACTGTACACACAGCTTCATGTAGTCGGGAGCACCTCTGGGTAGTACTCCTTGAAGAGGCGCTATATAAATGCTCGTTATGAATGAATGAATGAATGAATGAATGTACTCTTGAGATTTTGTGACTTCAAACATGATGAACACTGTGCATACCCATTGATTGGCTGGAGAAAGAACCAACTTCGTGGAAACAGGACAGCATCTTGTAGCGACATGGTCAGGTTACGGCGCTATAGAAATTGTCCGTGTTATTATTATTTTAATTATTTATTTGGAGCGTCATCAGAAAGGTTGAGTGTGGTGAATAATAGAGCATAAAGGGGTTTGGCACTGATCCAAGAATACAATCAATTACTGACCAAGGATGAAGGTCAAAAGCAGGCTTTGCTCCATGTGGTGTCCGAACATTGGAAAAAGTATCCGGACCCCAAGAAGTTAACGGTCACAAAAATGGACTAATAAATATTTTATTCTTGAATCAAACTGACAGAGTTTAATTATGCTCAAAAATACTCTAAGTATTGTGCCTTAAACCTAGCAATCTGAAATTTACTTTCGGTTTCACAAAATACAAAAGAATATCGATTATATTATCACAATTGTGCTTACATTCCTTGTCTAAAATTTGGAAAACTTGTCATCTCATGTGGCACCCCTAAATGATGGAATATTTTTATAATATTTTGCACACTAGCTTAGTATATCAAAAGGAACATAACTAGGGGCTGTCCCATCCATTTCCACAAAATAACGTTTTTGAGCACCACCCTAATATATATATATATATATATATATATATATATATATATATATATATATATATATATATATATATATATATATATATATATATATATACACCCTGGAAATCGGACTTGGACCTCTTTTGGACTACTCTCTGGAATCCCCTTTGACTTGGTTTGGCCTCCTGGAAATCGGACTTCAACCTCTATTGGACTACTCTCTGGAAACCCCTCTGATCTGACGTAGCGCTCGTAAATAGGCTGGTGTCCTGCGCTTGGCCTTCGAGTGGCGCTTTAGAAGTTTGGAGATTAAAGTAAGTTGAGGTAAGTTTAGAGATAGTCATGTAATGTAAGGCAGGGTCAAATAAGTTTAGGTCAGGTAATTCAGATAAGTTAGGGCAAGTCAAGGTAAGGAAGGGAAAGGTAAGATAGTGTAGGTAAGGTAAGATAATGAGCTGTTAAATGCTAAATGTTATCTAGTTAACTTAAGCCTTAAGGTGAGATAAGTTTGACGATGATAATATATATAAAGCTGCCTCTTTAAAACAAAGTTGTCGTAAGACCCCTGTGTAAATTCACAGGCATCTTCAGTCCATGGTTAAGAAATAACGTAAAGTGCGTTTAAATCAGTGGCTTTATTAAGTCGGTCATCTTAGCAGAACTGCATTATATAGTATTGCATTTTAATGCATTGTGCTGCATTGTGTTTCTCAATCTATAGTCCACCTCTGGCACACCAATCTACTGATTGGATTTTAATCATGCATTCACGATTCGGATTAGATGGCGTTGTGTAAAGTAATCCTCTGAACGAATGAACTAGCGAAAGCGATTACGAATGAAATCAGTAAGCAATCGTAAACAATACCATTGCGGTTCATTTGAAGCATATTTCGATAGGCCCCTACAAGACAAACGTTTGTGTTGTATGTGAGTCTATCACACATAGCAGTAGATCTTCAACCATTCTTACCAGGCTTATTCTTTTCAACCGAGTGATACAATATGTCCAAATAACTTGTATTTCAGTGTGCTCGATGCACTTCTATCTCTACGACAACACAACGTGCGAGTCAAGATGCAAATGTCTCGAAGGACCGTGTCACGCTGCGACGGGAATATGTCCTAACTCACTGTGCCAGGTAGGATGGACCGGTCCGAAATGCAACGAGGAACGTACAGAAGAAAATCTGAAAGGTTTGTGTAAGGTGATTTCTTGAAGTTACTACATGTCATTAGGGGCCATCCATATATTACGTACGCAAAAATCCGGGAAAATTTGACCCCTCTGCCCCCTGTTCGCAAGCGTACTTTCTTCCACCCCCCCCCTGTGTACGTACACTTGACGCTCACCCCCCCCCCCCAAGACCAGCTGCAGAAAGTGCCTCTACTGTCTGCACTTTAGTCCAGATTGAAGGATGAGTGAGGGCCAATATAGACAAATAATAGGTATCTCGTTCACAGCACAGAATAACTGCACATGGCTTTTATATAATGTAATAAAATGCCATCGAACGACTATAGGACAATACAGAGTTATAAATAGGCTAATGTGGACGTCATAATTAGAAATTTATTTTGCGTACGTAAACTTTTGTCCCCCCTACCCCCCGTTCGCACCCGTACGCAAAATCGCCAAAATCCGACCCCCTCCCCCCCTCATTGCGTACGTAATATGTGGACGGCCCCTTATGCGTTCAGTGACGAAAATCACGGAAGCGATGGCGTAATGGAGAGGCTCAGCTTTAGACTTCGCCGACGTACATGTACGTCTTATTACAGCACAAGAATGCTATGCATAGCAAAGCGGTGTAGTGCAATGTAGTGAACACAATCATATAGCATTGTAGGTTCCTGTTAACGTGTTTTATAAGAAAACTTATATTGATTTGGAGTTAGCATCTATTAGATGCTGTTTAGAATAATTAGGCCTAAAATTCGCGTCTGCACGTTTGACTGACACCAGTATAATTGTGTGTGCATATGTAGGGAGTCTATATTCTTGGCCGAACAGGTGTTAAGTCGTAAGTCTTGCACATTTAATTAGATAGTCATGTAAGTGTGACTCTGCTTGCAGCACTCGAAAGAATAATTAGCTGATGTGAGCGATTTGAAATTTTTTACGGAGCAGAGTTGATTTGTGCAGAGTTAGTCTAAAGGTTCAGATTATTTTTATAGTGTGCTGAAATGAAAGAAGAAATATTTGGAGTTTTCGAACTGTGTGTTAGTGTGAACTGACAGCTGCGCACTAGGCCTACAACGTTGAGCTAGCCTACCTATAGGTAGAGATAGAATAGGAAAAGTACGGTTAATGTAGATGGTTAGGAAGGGAAGATCCAAGTTAATGTGCAGTGTAATCCACTGAAATGACATAGAAGACAATTCAACAATCGACGAGGACGCTGTAGAACAAGATTACGAAAACGATCCTTTCTCCTTACATATGAAACCAGTGGAGGACATCTTGCATGTATTCAGAGAGATTTTGAAAGTTTCGGTGGAAAGCGTAACAGATTAGAATTCGTGGAATGATTAAATAGGCTTGTGTGTTTCTTTTAACACCCCATTCTTATTTCCCTTGTTGTTTTACAGTTTGCATGCTAAATAACTCAGATATCTTGCATGTATTCAGAGAGATTTTGAAAGTTTCGGTGGAAAGCGTAACAGATTAGAATTCGTGGAATGATTAAATAGGCTTGTGTGTTTCTTTTAACACCCCATTCTTATTTCCCTTGTTGTTTTACAGTTTGCATGCTAAATAACTCAGACATCTTGCATGTATTCAGAGAGATTTTGAAAGTTTCGGTGGAAAGCGTAACAGATTAGAATTCGTGGAATGATTAAATAGGCTTGTGTGTTTCTTTTAACACCCCATTCTTATTTCCCTTGTTGTTTTACAGTTTGCATGCTAAATAACTCAGACATCTTGCATGTATTCAGAGAGATTTTGAAAGTTTCGGTGGAAAGCGTAACAGATTAGAATTCGTGGAATGATTAAATAGGCTTGTGTGTTTCTTTTAACACCCCATTCTTATTTCCCTTGTTTTACAGTTTGCATGCTAAATAACTCAGTTCGATCAATCTAGTTTCCGCTGTTGAACGTGTGCCATGATTATATGCGGCCTATGCTTTAACTGTTGCAGTCGAAGGTGCATCCGATCGTCTGAAACTCAAGGGTTACATTATGGTGATTATCATTCTGGTGTATGCAGTTGGTGCACTTGGACAAATGCTCGGGTTGTTTGTGTACCTGTTTCGGAGGCAGAGGATCTTACAGTGAGTCAACCATTGACTAAATTTGCTTCTTAGATTATTTTAATACTCCCTTCAGATATTAATGTCGTAGTCATCATCATGTTCGTCGTCTCAATCATCAGCTGTACTTTCAAAACCATTCATGGCTGTCATCATCAATCGTCGTCGTCATCGTCGTCGTCGTACTCATTGTGACGAGGCAGACGAGTGACAAGAACTGGCGCCATTTTCTCCATGGTTTACCCCAACTCTCGACCGCATTCCCACTTAGACATTTGCAAACGATGTTGTCAAAAGCATCATCATTTTCTTCATCAGTCTTCTGAGTATTCGTAATCTAGCCGACCTTAACATTCTCTGTGTCGTCTTTCAGAAGACGAATGAAACCATCAGTTAAGCGTCTTTCGCATCTTTTCCTTTTCCTTTAATGCTATTTTGTTATGCAACAATGCACTTCAATAGCGGTCGCCATTGCTAGGAAGCCAATGGGTGCTCAAGGTGCTCACATATTAATTGTCTGACCTAGAAGTGTTTAACAGAGACAACGACACACCACCGTGTTCAACACTGACCACTTAATTATCCACCTTGTCACACAAACGACCACCGCGTTAAGCAATTGTCTGTTGCCACGCAGTTCATCATCATGTTCCACAATCTGATAGGCCTACTGTATCATTAGACGTACGGAGTAATCGTATTATCAGATAAATTATAGGCCTATGACTAAAAGTTGGTGGTGAACATCTGTTCAGGCACCGGAAACGCGATATCGAAGCGGACATAGCAGAGGCGGCAAAAGCAAAGTTGCTTGCGGAAAAAGAAAAGGCGCTTGCTGAAAAAGAAAAGGCGATTGCGGATAAAGAAAAATCGCTTGCACCAGGGGCGCAAGCGCCAGGGGCACAAGCACCTTGGGCACAAGCGCCATGGGCTCAAGCGCCATGGGCGCAAGTGCCAGGGGCTCAAGCGCCATGGGCGCAAGTGCCAGGGGCACAAGCGCCGTGGGCGCAAGTGCCAGGGGCACAAGCGCTAGGGGCGCAAGCGCCAGGGCCGCTTGCGCTAGGGCCGCTTGCGCCAGGGGCGCAAGACCCAGGGGTACAAGCGCCAGGACCGCCTGAAATGTCGCTTGCGGCAAAAGAAAAGTTGCTTACGGCAAAAGAAAAGTCGCTTGCGGCAAAAGAAAAGTCTCTTGCGGAAAAAGAAAAGCCGATTCCGGCAAAAAGAAAGTCGCATCCGGCAAAAAGAAAGTCGCTTCCGGCAAAAGAAAAGCCGCTTCAGTCTAAGTGAACACAATCGAATAACAGCCGAGATCTAATGACTAAGATCAGTCTCAGACGACAGCGCATGAGCCATGTTTTCAGCGCCACTGATGATTGCAAGGACGATTTCGTGATTATTGAGAAGATAAGGAAATAGACTACAAAACGAAGCTGAGTCTCAGTTAATCGAGCTCCAAGAAACCTTTTTAAGACAACAAAGATCCAGTTCGATATTCCCTTTTCTAAAGTTTAAAGACCTTGGCCTCAGGTCAGTAGGTCTACGCGTGCGAACCAATAGAATCGACAGGCTTTATGAGCAAGACCGTAGCGTTTTTGTTAAAACGCTGCAGAGTTGCAATCTTTATAATTAACTATTATTGGGCGTGCATGATTGCATGAGTAATAGTTAAGTAGGTATCTATTAGGCTATAGGCCTGCCCTATCACTACTACGATGTCCGTATATATAACGCTGTACCGGTACCTGTTCAGTATGCATAAAAATTATGGTCTGAAAACAGGTATACGGCATAAAAAATGATTGTTCTAGCTGCAATTGGATGTATGTTTAATTTTATATATCAGCATTAATTGTGATTTATAAATTGTCATACCTGTGTTATAAGCGATGGCGTGGGCGTAGTAACTGAAAACAATACCCATTGTCGCTCAGCGACGTGGTTTTTGTGAGCCTCCATGCAGTCTCAAGATCTTAATTATTTTGTAGTCAGCTTATTGATCTATTGAACTTTCGCAGACTTTTGTCGTAGTTTCAAAATAACCAATTACACGACCTCTCAACTAATCAACTCTTTGAGTTTTAAGTAAGCAGATATATTCTTTATTTTTGAAGTCTTGCATGTAGTTAGTAGACATCCACTTTCACAATGAAAGAAACTTCGAAGATTGGGAATAAACTTTAATATATTTGTCAACTACTTATCAAATGTAAGTAGATAGGGCAATATGTATGTATGCATATATTAACATCATCTAAAGTGATCAGTAATAAATCTGCTTTAGAGCCATTGTTGCCTAAGACCAGCCATCAGCCTAGCACCAAAACTCATCGGTCCATTTTGGGAACGGAACTACTCAATTTTGGAGGTTCTCAAGAAATCATGTTGAGATAAAACAAAATAAAATCATAATTATCAGTGCATTTAGTTTGACTTTATGTTGCGCACAAACTCGTGCATAGCTACACGCTTCAAAGTAATATAGAATGTTCGATAAGAAAGAAATTGATCCAGTCATTTATAAGCTAAAATTTTAATAATCAATTATAACAATAATAACATCATCAGTAAAATCATCAGGATCCATGAGCCGAAGGCCAGTAGGTGTCCAATGCATGTTTTATCACTTTTTTCAAAGTCCTCTGTCTTGTGCTAATATTCGTAAGTTGTGCAGATCTTGTTTACACCAGTCTTCGATGTCGTCCTTCCACTCTCTGTTAGGTGTGCCCCTCCGCCCATTTCCATCCATTGTTCCCATCATCACAGTATTTTTTATTGTTTTATTGTCGTCCATTCTACATATATGCCCAAATTGACTTAGTTTTCTCTTCATTACTGTTTGCATTACAATAATAACACTAAACGTAAAAGTGATAGGCCCTAAGTTATTCGTCTATAAAACCAAACATTTCGGCGAGAAATTAAAAGTTCGAGCACCACAGGAGAGAGCCTACCAGACCTGGGTCTGAGGCCGATCGTCGTCTGCTTGTCAGTACCAACGGATAGTTAGTTGGCCGCGTTGCTGACAACACAATATCGAAACTCAGCGTTGAGAGTAAGCGTAGGCTACTCGTAAACTCTAAATTTCTAAAGCGCTACTCTAAAGCTATACGATACAATACAACTGTATTTTGATATTGCCATCCTTCCAAAGTTCGGAAGTGCACACGATGAGACGACAGAACATCGATGGCGCTGGGTCGCTACGCAGTGGCATGAGGTAGATTCGAACCTGCGACCCCCCGGTTACAAATCACAGAACAAGTACTCGTCAAAATGTTACTTTAATAAAAGTAAAAAAGTATTCTTTCATACAATTCTCTAAAAGTAAAAAGTAAAAGTACTGATCGAGTCTAGTTTCAATAATTCGATTAAGTTATTTACTAGGCTATCAAAAGACTAAATTCTCAAAATGCTTGCCATTCAATTGAGTGTTTAAGTTATGGTTCATTGTTAAACCGGCACAGCTAAACTGGCGTTCGACTACTGCACTGGTAAAGAAGTGGAATGTTAAATCTAACAAATAGTTTAGCTGAACATGCATTCTCTCAACATATTTCTTCGTTTTGGGGATGGCAAGTTGAATTCACGACATTCAGTGTACTTGGGCGATCACAAGCAGGCAAACCATGGTACAGCATTTCCTTCTATGCTCTATATATGACCATATATGTTCCAAATTGTCAACAGATAGGGCCTACACTTATTATGAACTGAAAGAGTTTAGGCATTAGATGAATAAATGTGCAAACAATGTCCATATATTCGACATCTATTTAAGAAATGTTCGCACTTATTTTCCAAGCGGCGCAGGAATTAGGCCTAAGTCAAGTGTTTTGGGTGAAGCCTTTCTATTGGTCACAGTTGGAAGTTACTAGAGTCCATTGACTTCCAATCAGGTGCTGTATACTTAATTTTTATTAGCTCCTTTAGTTTCGTCCTTTCTAACGAGTTGTTAGATTGCAATCATTAATAACGAACATCGTAATGAATATTACGGTACTTAAATTGTAGCGAAGTAAAAGTACTGAACACATCGACTTACATAATATAATATAGGCCTAAGTCGATGACTGAACATGTGTTAAATTTTACTTCATTAAGAGTAAAAGCATATAAAAATTGGTTAAATTTTACTTTGTTAAAGTAAAAGTATTTCCGTTTTGCGATACTTTGTTACAATAAGAAGTAGGACTACTGAAACTTTTACTTAAGTACAGTAACGCGTTACTTTAACTTCGCGACTCATCAACACAACCAAAAACACTGGTGGCTGGAACCTTACCCTAGATTCCGCTGGGAAGCTTCATATCGGCTTCATATACCCCAGGCATGATATGAAAAAGTGTATTCAGACCTTAGATAAAATTGTTTGGTTGGTGTCTCCTTATGATTAGCTAGAAGTAGAACATTTATTGCAGCACCAATTATGATGACCCCCTAATTCGCCTGGCAATAGCATAGGCCTCTTGGGAAATCCTCTTCCTGCTTAATAAAATCTAACACGTCTTTTTCATCAACCTCTGCCCTGCTTGGTTTTCAATCATCCACGCATATAATTTTGATATTATCCTCCTCACCAATGTTATTAATAAAAAATAGTATTGAAAATAACGGGAAACTAAGGGGACATCCATATATTACGTACGTAAAATCTGTACGCACACGTACTTTTTTCCACCCTCACCCCCCACATGCGTACGTACGGTTGACGCACTCCCCCAAGACCAGCTGCAGAATGTGTCAGTACCACAAGTCCAGGCAGCGACTGTCTGCACTTTAAGCCAGGTTGAAGGATGAGTAATCCATAGACTCACTGCTGAGTTGTGTGATAGTTTAATAATAGTGTTCAGAGGTAAGGTGGCATATTAGTGACACTTCTCCCACAGTCCTACTTCCTCTGGTAGTACCGGATAGCTAGAAAGACTGAACTCTAGCTCACTTGAAGGCCAATCAATTTGAAGCCCCATTTCCTATGCGTTCGTACATTATCAGTAGACCCCATCCCCCACCCAATTCGCAAGCATACGCAAGCACATGCATTTCGGTTACCCTTTCCCTTCATGTGTACGTAATATATGTACGTAATATATGGATGGCCCTTAAGCCTGTAAAAAGTGAGATTAGAACCCATTATATAATTAATATAATTTTATTGAATCAGACAACAAATCAACAAGCAAGCAACAAGAACATAACAGTACATAATTGAAATCAGCATACTCAGTGTCAACAAAATAAACAGATTATATTGGTAGTCTTAGTAATTGTTTATGGGTACATGGTGCATTACTAGAGTCTGATATTGAAGAGAAGTTTCTGTGCAGAAAGTAAATCTGATGAGGAGGAGAAGCAGGATCTGCTTATCAGGTCATCCCCATAGATAGGTACTATAAGATACACTGGGAACTACTTTCATTAAAATAAGATTAATATAAGATGCCGTGTTAATTTAAATGAGTGTGGGTTCATTAAAAGTCAAAATTTAGGACTAATTTAAACATATTGATAATAAGGCAGGATAATCCTGCCAGGATTTACTTTAAGCCAACAAAGGTTCGTTAAAGGTCAAAGTTAAAGTTTACTACTACTATTAACATATAATACTAAGCAGGATTATCTCAAGCCATTATGTTTATTGATTTACAAGGGCTATTTTAAAAGAAGATTTAAAGGACAAAAGTGTGGGAACAGAGCGTATATTAGGATGAATGGAGTTCCATATTTTAGGCCCCATTATGCGAACAGAAGTTGAGCGGGCCGAGACTCTAGATAGGGTAGATCTATTATAGTCATGACGCCTACGGGTGTTATATTGTGGAAAGGCAGAGTTAGTTACGAACAATTATTGATTACTTGTAAAAGGGAGGAGACTACGATGATGTCTAAACATAAACATGGCCATTTGATGTTGATGAATATGGTGAGCAGATTAAGGAACTTAAATAGTGGAGGACTATGTGTAAGATAATGAGCACCCATTATTATTCTAACCAACCTCTTTTGTAGTAAAAATACAGGTTTGAGTCTGTTATGAGAGACACCCAGGTTAGATAAGGCAGAATAAAGGCATTATACAAATTTCGGAGTATATAAATAGGAAGCTTCCATCTAATGGCACTAATAATACCTGTCATTTTAGATACTTTGTTAGTAAAAATTCATTCAACCCACGCTTCAGACGAGACAGATAAGATGCTAAGTTCACTGGGTCATTCGCCACAATTAAAGGCCCTACTAGACCTCTATAAAGTGCATTAATACCTCGTATTAAATATATTTGTTACCTGATAACTACTATTATTAGCATAGGCATAGACTCTGGGGGGGAGCCGAGGCACGTGCCCCCAAAAATTGAGATGAACTGTACACTTAATAATAATGATAATAATAATTATATTCTTTATTATTATTATTATTATTATTATTATTATTATTATTATTATTAATATTATTGATCTGAAATTGTTATATTTCGTTGATCGCTGGAAGCGATTTGGTAAAAGAACCGCTGAAAGCCACAGCATTGAACCGCTGGACAGTCACCGACAGTTGTTGAAACAGGTAACTGGTCTCTCGGGCTTCGCCTGTGATCTGAGTGAGGTGGCGGTCAATGTCTGCAATGAGAGCAAGGCCTCTGTTGTTGATGGGGCCAAGCGTTTCCATGGCCAGCGGAACGAAGAAGTGAGTGTGTAGGAGCGCGTTGTATTTTGCGTTCTTTCTGCTGTCAGCAAGCTCGGCAGCCCCTCCGGCTTGAATGGCTGTAATGGGTAAATAAGATGCCGCGAGCGTGTCCACAACCGTGGCGTCCCACACCAGACTCCGACCTGCCCTCCATGGGACGAGGGTAATGCCGTCCGGTTTCTTGCCATCCGTGCGGAAAAGGCCTTGTGGTTCTTTGACTGCCGGAAAACCTGCTTTTGTTAGGTTGCGGCAGATCAGGTCGTTGAGAGCGGCATGGCGGGCCAATCGACCGAAGCCAAGAGTGCATGACAGGCCGTGTGTGCCTCTAGCAGTGACCAATGCACCGCAGGCGCATGTGTGGGGTTCGCAGATGTTGGCTCCCAAGCGTAGGCCAACCGCCACTCTGATCGCCTCGTCGCTCAGAGTGGCGTCTTTATTAATATTCTTTATTATTTCAAACCGACAAACGCAGTAAGATTACACTGAAACATGAAAGTACAATCAAGATCTTAATTAACACACGGTTTGGCAGCCATGCAAGGCGCCGCCCTAGGGGGGGTTACGGGAGTCGAACCGCGTACCTTATGCTCTCCTGGCCATGAATGTTATCACTACTCTAATCCCCTCCCCTTAATGCAGTAAGTGTAGAAAAAATAACAAAATCCTTCCCCCCTAATATTTTGGACAAGTTTACGCCAGTGATTGTTAGGCGATACTTTTCCACATACAGACGAGGGCACAATTCTGTTGTGCCAATAAACGAATAATAATCTACTAACCAGTTATTTTCTTCTATTTTTAGACAGATTAGCAACCGTAATAAAAAAAATGGCCAGCACTGCCACGTCACTAAAAGATGACGTCAGGATTTGAATTTAGCAGTCGGTTTCAAATTCATGTTTATTTACGTCTTTGTAAGTTGGACGACGCAAAGGTTTCAGGACAGTTTATGTCGTATGCAAAACAGGATTCACTTTTCAGATTAATTTGAAGTTGGTTAGAATAATTATGTCACCGCTGGTTATAAGTGTCGTTTCTTTACTTTTTATAATTAAAGGTAAGAAATTTGTTAATGATTGGTCTTAAAACCGTTTCAGTGAAGCAGTTAGTAGGCCTAATAGACACCAGGTGTCTCTAAGTCATACGCGAAAAAATTCAAACAGATTAGGGCCTACATTCTTAAAATTATATATTAATTTTTAAATTTGTCTACTTGCAAGGGCACTTCGCGCTCGCCTGTTGTTTTTGATCTGACATTTGCTGGTAGTACGCCAACATTGAATTTTTTTTACCTGGCGGTACAATAAAAATAGAGTTTGAAAACCGCTGGCCTAGATGTAGCATTTCGTGTTGCATCCCCAAGGAATGGAATCGACTACCAATGTTTATCCATTGCTCGACCTCTTCTTCAAGAAATGCCTCAAAACTCACTACTTCCCATTAACTTTCAAACATGGATAGGCCTATCTAATTGCTCTTCACCTGGCGACTGACTAACCGCGCCTCAGATTCGCATTTCTGTGTGACTTTGCGCGCGTTAAACATGTTCGTAATATTTAAATAAATAAATAAATAAATATAGCAGAACTCCATATTGATAGGCTACTTCCATTAATACATGGAGGGTTGTATCGTAGTGATTGATCTTCGGAACGACGAAGAGACCAGCTTCTATGAAAATGCTGCAAAGCCGCTGACTGTTGACTAGACGTTGTCGGAAAACATTTCTGTCCAGAGACTTCTACTATCTGATTGTGACTTATGACTAGTAGAGTGGAATACAGAAACGGGATGTTATTTGTTAAGAGGATGGTAACTCCAAGGTGACTGCGGTTGGGGTATAGTCGTCCCGATTGATGAGTGGTCTAGACACCAACCGTGGGCATGCGTGGATATTAGGGTGGCCCTCATTTATATGGCGAAAATTAAATGCAAGGCAATGTTAAGTCTCACCCCTTGATATTATGTTATTATGAAAAAATATTAAGTGCACATTTTAAGTAAAATGTTTTAATATTTACTGGTGGCTCAACGGCCCTAAAGGTGAGCCATAGAGGCTAAATTAGCCATTTAGCCTACATGTAACTATGTCAGTGCTTTCTAATCGTTTTTAGATATCAGTAGGCCTATCTAAAAACGATTGGAAAACAATATCCGACCCTTTTGATCTGAAATTCTTTGATGGAATCTCGACCTAAACAAAACCTATTCCGGTAGAATGTTTTAAAATAGTGATCGGAATATATATGGCTGTAATATTTTAAAGTAAATTAGCTGACGTATCTCTTCGTCACTCTTTCGTCTTTTTCAAACTCAATTATCTGTTACAATCTTTTTCCTTGAGCCTCGCCTCTGTATTTTCCCAACTGCTGTAACTTAATTTCGAACTAATTTCGAACTGCTGCCTTTGCAACTCAAGTTCTGCCTTACGAACATGTTCTCCTTTCTTTTCTTTTTCTCTCTGAAGAGGCAATTCTTCTTGTCTTGCACGCACTGCTTCCTGTTTCTTTTCCCCTCGCTTTCTTGCTCTTCTTACTTTTACACCATACACTGCATTAGCATTTCCATAGACATAGGCCCAGGCGGTTTTCCACGGCCTTTTCTACAGAGCCTCCAACGGCGCCTTCTTCTTCTGCTGCTTCTTTCAACCACTCATCTGCGAGCGCTTGAAGCATGTCCTCACGTGACATATCTTTCAATTGCCTTTCCTTAAAACAAGCCTTTTGCGCAAGTTGTTTTATTCTTTCAGAAGCCGTCTTCTTTATTTCCGCTTGTTTTCAGTACTTAACTTATCTGCCTTAGTTCTTTACCTCGGTGATTTCCATTCTTAGAAATCACGGTTTTTGCATGTGTATTATCAAAGGGTCTGTTCTTTTATTTGTTTGAAACAACGAAGTTTATACCAGAGTCCACTGGCCAGACGGTTCGTTATCGTGTATTCACCAGTCACTATAGCTATTCAGAAAACTCTAATTCGTTGCTCGTTGAAGCCTCATATCTTCAACAGCTTCGACGTCTCTGTAGATTCGTATCTTCAGCAACTTCGACGGTGTTGCAGCTTTTCATATCCGACCTTCGCTGACATCGAAGCGTCAATTCACATTAACATAGTCCGAAAACTGTTCAAATATTTCTTCCTTCATTTCAACACACAAGAAAACCACTTATACATCTCTTCCTATAGACTAACTCAGCACCAGGGACGTCATTTGGCTTGCAAGGGCATCCCCTTTCCCCCTTAATTTTTGGAAAAAAGGAGAAAGGATGGGAAAAGAAGAACACAGTTGCTGCCAACCAAGTCAGTCTTATATTATACGCTTTATCAGATATATATATACATACATATATATATATTATATATATATGGACTCTTTCATAAAGCGCATCTATGAACCCTCAAAAGCGCTTGATCCAGGCTCAGGTTCATCTAGTCCCCGGCGCCGCCGTCATCCGCCGCCGCTAAGCCCTCAAGTCGAAACCAGTCGCTAAGCTATCGACTGCTAGCGATTTTGTTCACTTAATATGTTGCTTGTTGTTTTAATCGCGGTTTCCAAGTTTCGGTTTCACGAAGGCATCAGCAGCAGGACATGAGCAACACTTACAATACAATACAATATTCGCTGTTGAGGAAAATAAATGGACACACCGCATTGTAATGTAATGTAATAAAATATTTATATAGCGCTCCTTAAGAACCTCTTTGAGAGAGTTAGCTTAAAGGGAGAGGTGTATAAGTGGTTTTCGTGTGTGTTGAAATGAAAGAAGAAACATTTGAACAGTTTTCGGACTATGTTAATGTGAAGTTTGCTCTATCAGTAAGAGGCGCTCAGAGACATGATAAGAGAAAGTTTGCTCTAGCAGTAAGAGTTCTCATAGAGAATACGAGGGATGTAGTTATTGTCTTTTTGGTAAAGTGAATTATT
The DNA here is from genome assembly GCA_963556255.1 of Allolobophora icterica. Taxonomy (NCBI): domain Eukaryota; kingdom Metazoa; phylum Annelida; class Clitellata; order Crassiclitellata; family Lumbricidae; genus Allolobophora; species Allolobophora icterica. The sequence continues at coordinate 21,176,967 of OY744606.1, forward strand.
TTATGCATTCTATTACGAAGATGGTGTTGATAATTACGAAGAGGGGAAATAAGTAGGGTTAGATTTGTCGGGGGTTTGGAGGATTCAACCGCATAGTCTTTCTTATGATCCCACATAGTTAAGTCTTCATTGCATACCCAAGAGGGTCGTTTCCAAAACCTTCAGTTGTGCGATTTAGCATTATTTGACCCTGACTCTCTGAAAAAGTGAAGTAATTTCCATGTTATATCATGTATGCACTTTGAATTTTCTCAACAAAGGAATTGATTTTGATTCGAATTTGACTTGCAAAACTGCTAGGCTAGCGTTGAAATCTGCTGCTTTCAGATTTCACTGGGCCATCAGTTTGCAAAATACGAATAAAATATATTCAACTCCACATGGATCAAGGTCTAACCTCCCGGCCCCCAGTCTTTTTTCGACAATTCTCACACGGATTAAGTGCCGGAATTCATGATCCTCGTTCTCTGATACTGCTTGGAAGAGGCACGCATCAACTGGTTGGCAGTAAGGTCGGGTACTGCTATAAATCCTCTTCGCTTCATTCTACCTCTCAGGCGCTCAATTTCACGAATTCACATTACATTAACTTCACAGTCATCGGTCTGTCCTCTGTCAGCATGCCCACATTCAACGGAGCCCATGTTCCCATATTGGACCCATATAAAGCCCATATGGGTTCCATCTAATGCCCACGGAAATGATGCCTCGGTCAGTACAGTATGCGGTAAAATGCATTATGTTATTAGGTAATCAGGTAGCCTATGTCAAAAATAGACGTACTTAATTACCTGAGAAGTCGACAGCAAGTCGCTAAGTCAGTCGCTAAGTCTAAGCGACTTAGTCAGTCGATAAGCATGCGACTTAGTCGACTGAGTCGCTAAGTCAGTCGCTAACAGCAAGTCAGTCGCTAACATCAAGTCAGTCTGTAACTCCTCAGCGACTGACTCCGGGTACTAGGTTCATCGATACAATGTAATAAGTGTACTCAAATGACGTCTCTGCTCCCTTGAAAAAAGTTGAAGTGACGTCCCTGCTCAGCACAAATCAACTCTATCTGTAATTAATTTCAAATCGCTCACATCAGCTAATTCTTTCGCGCGCCACACGTGCGATGTATATAGTCACACCTGCACGACTAACTTATTAAATATGCAATGCTTACGACTTAGCGACTGTTAGGCCAAGCGTATGCACACTCCCTATATATACACACATAAAACTGGTGTCAATCAAACGCCCTGACGCGAACATTAATTAAGCTAATCGACATGGATGCTAGCTAGCTCCAAATGAATGGCACTGTTCTCAGAAAACATATTCACAAGTATTATAGTAGGCTAAACTTTAGCCCCGTTTGGGCACATCTAAATGCAGATCGGTCTGCTTCAAATTTAAAAAACTTGTTTTGACTCAAATGAAACCATTTGAAAGGTTGAGAGTCACAAATTTCTAAAATGAGGAAATAAGGGCCAACACTATAGTGGATAAACTGGATATATCAAAGCGTTGAAGTAGCCCGAAGCTGTTGATTAGATGTCTCACCTGTCCAGCACACGAGCGTATGGGATCACCCACTTGTACGTTTAAATCATGACCCATCGTGAGCATTCGGCTGTTATATATGGCTAGGGTGGCAACGATCCATATCAATAGATGGTGGCGATGCTAAACATGCCTCAAGACGTTGAAAAGGAATTCAGAAAGCCCTTAAAGGTGGTAAAGGTCTCGACGAGTTCGATCTGTTTTGCGTGGTTAAGTCCACGATATCGAACCCGCATATTCACATGTAGCAACGTCAGCAACAGACTGATGCCACGTATCGTTCCCAGACGTGAAACACCTGACGTTCCACGTTCCGAATCGCAGAACAGACTCTTGCTTGCGTTCATCATTTGCAATGCATGGTGATCGTTCAAATTAGTTTGCTCATTCCTGTGTTTGTGGTCGCCAGATGTGCAACGTGTAGGCTAAGCAAAGTGTATCGAACATCGCGTGGAACTTTTTAATTGACGCAGTTAAGCTGTCTCAGAAATGTAGATGCGTGTAGGCCTACAGGATGTTTCATTATTAAGCTGTTTGGTTATAAAACTGTGCATTTACTTTTTAGAATGCAGACCGGTGATGAGTGACTTGTACTTGGGCTGTTACGCAGATATTCAGTATGAAAGCGCAGGCGCTAAGCATGATATGGCGGAAACAGCTATCACCTATCAGGAGGGCGGCATCATCGGTCCATGCATCAGCACATGTAGAAAAAGAGGTTTTAAATATGCTGGGGCTAGAGTAAGTAGCATCTCAACCATTCAACAAGTCTAATAAACATTGACTTCTCCAGCTACGGAGCTCTGATTGCCTTATATTCCGCATATCCACAATATTGTAGCTGCCATATATAGATGTATAATTATATTGTGATAATAGATATAATAATATAAATAATATATGAAACATAATTAATGTATTTTGCATTAGATACCGAAGTAATTTAATTTACTTTATATTAATAATGATACAATTTATAAATAGGCCTGCAATACATAATAGTATTATGAGTCTGCATTGTATGGCTGAGGGTAATGGAGGAGATGGTTTGAAGCACTCGCGACATGTTTGAACTAGGCGACGTGTTCATAGGCCAGTATATCAGGAACGGATGCACATAGGCTATCAAAATTTTGTTATTTTGTACAACTTTTGGTGTACTTTCTGAGTATGTAAATCATTCAGAATTGAAACAAGTAGTTTCCCACGAATATTGGTGCAAAAGTGGCCAAAAACGCAGTTGCTAGTTTAAATCTGCAATATTCATGGCATTGTAGCAGTGAAGACAACAAAACCTATTGCAAATATTTACATTTCTGTTATCTGCATATATAGTTCACTCGTATGTAAAAAATCTTAATCTTGTTACTTTATGTCTTCATGGTGATAAGTCTTCATAGCACATAAGACTTAGCACCTAAGACTTCTGACACATATATCTCATAAACTGCTTCATCTTCGGCTGCAGGTATGCACATGTGGGACAAAAGACAGAGCAATGCTTTTGACTTATTGTTGTAGAGTGATATAATTATAATTAAAGCCCTGTCTTGTTCTGCGAAACACACCTGCAGTATAACGAGCTTGTGTCCGACGCAGTATGTACAGTTAACATATTGGTTTAATTAGTGTATGTTATATTTAAAATAATTTATATTTTCCGTCGAATTATTTACCCTCAGGTCTTCGTCTGCTATTGTGGTAACGCGTTTGGGAGTAGGGGAAAACTAGACGATAGACAGTGTATGGACGCGCAATGTGGTGGAAGTCGCTGTGGAGGACAACTTGCTAATTCCGTTTACAGAGGTAAACCATTTGGGTCATCACATGGGTCCAAACGGTGTTCATCATTTTAAAAATACAGCTTCTATCTAGGTTGTGGCATCAGGAACCTCATATTAGGGCAGTCATTCAATTCAATGACAAAGGTCAATTACCTGTAAATTGACATATATGACTGTAGACACAAAGTGAAGATATTGGCCTACATCGTCGATAGGAAGGTTAAATAAATTCAGGTACATGTGGTCCTTAAACGAAATATTAGACCAAGAGAGTGCGTAGGAGTATTTGCAGTTTTAATGCAGTTATTGATGTAGGCCCATACCTAACAAATGTAATACTTTTAGTATTAATGTAGTTTTAAAGCAAGCTATATGGTCCTGGCGAAGGACCATATAGCTTCGTTACAACACCCAGGCACCACTTCCCTGAGACAGGCATGAGTATTTATAAGTGTTTGCAAAGTGTAAGTATCTACTTATACAGATAAGCTTAAAGTTCCTGTCATAGTGCTGAAGTATGTTAAGTAAGTAAGTAGGAGCATAGCTAATATGCCGTAATGTAGGGGCCTACTCCATTAAAATGCCACCCAAGAAGTTAAGAGACGTAGGACAGAAAAGAGGATAAGAGGATGAGGTTGGGGATACGCTTCACTGACAAGACTGATCACAGTTAGCCATGTCGCCAACAGCTCCTATAGGAAAGACCTGACGCTGTGCTAATACAGCGCCTCGGGTTTCTCGTATTCGTCACTTTAATCTAGAAGATGCGGAAGATAATGTAATTGATAACTTGCTGAGTGACGGGCCACACCTTGCGAGTTGCGAACCAAGTTCGTCACCAACAGAAGACCATGCACTGTCATTTCGGTGACGTAGTTCCTGATTCGCTTTAGTCAGAGAAAGAGTTCTCAAATGGAGACAGGCTAACCCCTCCCATAACTAAGTCCTCACGTTTTCGCCCCTAGAGAATCAATGTCAAAGTAGGCAGAGGTATCAACCACTACCGTGCCCCGCGGGCTATAGCAACACATAGCTCAGCACTCGTTGTAATAAGTGTTAGACAGTCATAAGAAAGAGTGAGTCGCAGGTTGAGCAGCCTTTCGGAGGGCTGGCTATGATGGGGAAGTGTCGAGGCTAGATCAACCTCCAAGAGGCCTGCTAATTATCACCAGGGTACGATGTCAAGGTTTGACTATGTCTGATAACTGGAGACACTAATATTGTTCGCTTGGGCAAATTAGGGTAGAACCGGTAGATTATGATTCATCGTTGCTGTCGCTATCATCGAACTTAATTTGGTCATATAATCACTTATGACACTGGAAAATTCAAGATAGGGAAAGGAGTGAGACAAGGGTGCATATTATCTCCGATTTTGTTCAATCTATATCTAAAGGAAAATCCGAATGGCAGAGCTGGAAACGGCGGTGGAAGGGGTGAAGATGGCAGGACAATACTAAATAATCTAAGATATGCGGATGACACAACGCTTTTGGCCGGAAGAAAAGATGACTTCGCAGAACTCATACGAAGATTAAGGAAAGAAAGCGAGAAAGCAGGGTTAGGGCTATACTTCAACATCAAGAAGATTAAGATCATGACAACGGCAGAATGGGAAACTTTCGAGATAGACGGAGAGGAAATTCAGGTCGTAACATGGTTTTCGTTCCTGGGCTCAATGATCGAAAGAGAGGGAAGATGTGAGCCGGAGGTGAGACGGAGAATAACACTAGGAAAATCCGCAATGCAGGGAATGGAAAAGATATTGAGAGACAGGCATGTGAGCATGGAGACAAAAACAGGGTTGGTGAAATCAATGATATTCCTGATAGTGCTATGCGGAAGCGAGACGTGGATAAAAACAAAAGCGACAGAAGATAAGATCGATGCGTGTGAAATGTGTATATGGAGAAGGTTGCTGGGAATATCGTGGAGAGAAAAGAGAACAAATGTATATGTAATCCAGGAGATAGGACAACTAAGAGGAGACATGACACTACAACAAAGGGCCATCAGACAGAAATTGATGTACTTTGGACATGTGATGAGAGCAGACGGGATGGAGAAGGAGATGATGCTGGCGTGCGGAGAGGGGTGAGGAAAAGAGGCCGCCCGAGAACTCGATGGATGGAGGAGATACACAGGAGGACAGCGATGAACCCTGCACAACTAAGGGACGCGGTACGGAACAGGGAGGAATGGAGGAGTCTGGCAGTTTGTTTAAATTTCTAATTTAACGACGTCACTATGACGTATTGTTTTAGCGGAAGCCGTTCATAAATTATAAACTTGTTGATAATTATGTCAGTATTAAAACAGTTTTGGAATTTTTAAAATCGGAGCACATTTACTAATTATTTTCATTATTGACACAAGGGTTCTCATTATTTCCGGACACAGTGTATTTTATTTAAAGCATGTTATTACGCGTAATCTCAAGTGCGGTTGTATACCAGTGTCTTGACTAATGATTTAAGTCATAATAGGGAGTTGGCAAATCTGGTTTGACAGATGAATCCAAAGCATATTGTAATTGGTGGGAATCCACAGGTTGATCGTGTTTCAAACTATATGCCAGATGAATTGCATTGATTGCCCATGCAAATAAGCACTGATACGTAACTGCCTGCAGGGCGGTTGTGCTCCATTCTAACCAGTGACACTTTACCGCTGCACATATCTTATGATTTGACCCTTCTTTGCGCTTTTCAGATGACCTCAAAGCCTTTGTTAGGTTCTTAGAACGCATTGAACGAATGCCGAAATACATACATACATACATTACGTCATAGGTTGAAACCATCTTGTCTGCGGTTGGAATGGCGATATTGTGTCTAGAACGAAGCTAAGGAGTTTTGCTTGATACGGCGCTATGCAAATGCCTGTTTGCGTCAGACCAGATGAAATAAAATTAAAGAGCGTCTATGCTGAGTCATCTATGCTTTGCTTTTCTAGTCTGTCTTTTTGGAACATTTGGAACTGGTTGCGAGCAAGCCTGTAACTGTGTCAACCAAACGGTGACATGCGAAACCTTGACCGGAGTTTGCCCCCAAGGAGGATGTCTTGCGGGATGGGTTTCAGAATCCTGTTCAATAAGAGGTATTGTTCGAATCTTTTCTAATTTATCATACTGTATGGTAAACTTCATGGTTTGCTGTCACAAAGTATGCAATATTTTACCAAATGTAGGCTTAATTTTTAATAGATCAGTCATTTCATGCCAACCCGGATTTACAAATACGCTTTGTACCATAGTTGTTAAAACCGTTTTTTCCGTTTTTTATTTTTTCACAAAAAACTCGTTTTTTCTGGGTTTTTTCTTATCGTTTCATTCCATTTTTGTTTGTATGTAACTTTATTTAATTATTTACTGTCTGTTAATTTTTTCATTTTCTGTTTAATTTTTTGCCTGATGTCCCTTACGTTGTCTACGTACTTTCAAGGCAGTGCATATTTTAAGGGATTTTGACTACTGGGACAAAGTCGGTCCCAGCACCAAAAAAACAGTAAAAAAACGTCAAAGTTAAAAAAAATTGAAATGCATTTACTGTGAAAAAGTTTACACTATAATAGTCTATACTTAAAAAGTTATGTTTTAATTGTGTTAGTTTAGTCAGCATGGAGTGGACTTATGTTTACAAGTTAAATTTGAAAAGATTTAAATATTTATTCTTTTTCAATTTCTTATTAAACCAAAGTTATAAGAAATAAAATAATTGTACTGCAGATTGATGTTACTTAGTGTTTACTAATAAAGTTGTGTTACTTGCTGATTAAATTCTGTAAACAAGGTTTTTAATTTTAAATTGCAGTAGGGCCTACAAGATGCGAGAAAGTCCAATTATTATATTTATGCGTTTTTCCCCGTTTTTTCGTTTTGTAATTTTTTTAAAAATCGACCATTTCCCGCATTTTATTTAGTTTCTAACATTTTTAACAACTATGCTTCGTATAGTGCATATAAAGCACAAACACTTTATGTATGAGTCTCCGCACCACCTGCATTTTAATACATCATACACTGATTACAGTAAAAGACTAAACTAGTCGCCATCCCTCTCTGGACTCTCAACAACCGAATCTTATAGCTATTATGTCTCTGAACCCTCCACAATTGACTCATTTTGCTCATAAAAGCTTAGCTTTCAAGCTGCGCTGTGGAAATCTAGACTTTACGATATCAACAGAAATTCAAATTAAACGAGTTTAATCTTATCTATTGTAGAAACTTTAATAGCTCTGACACTGTTTTAAAACAAGCTTCGGAAATCGATGCATTTACGAAATCGTGGTGTAGATGAACAAGCCATTGGATCGCTCAGGTCATTATTATCTAAGAGTGGCGAGGTGCGACTAAGCCTTAACCTGACCTTTCTACCACCGACCGCCAAATGTACGATGATCCGCGCTCCTGTACATAGCACATAGCACATAGCACTTTACCCATGAAATTCCAACTATGATGCAGAGACTCCTCAATAAGCAGCAATGGTTAATATTACAACGTTACATTTTAAACTTACGCATCTTCCTGCCGAAGCATATATATATATATATATAAACGACAGACATTGAACCGTTAGGCGTCAGCTAATTGCATTTAGTAGCTAATTGTATTTAATAGCTAATTGTATTTAATAGTTAATTGCATTTAATAGCTAACTGTATTTACTAGCAATGGCGTTCTCTGACTGAGACGATGTCATGGTCTGCTGGTTGCTAGAGGTCCGCAGAGAGAACTACTAAACATGTTAAATTAAATATAAACACAGATTATAGTATAAGTATATACATGTAGGGAGTCTTTTAAAACAACATGCGACAGACGCTACACTGGCTTTCGGCAGAGGACAGGATTAAGTTCAAGATCCTTCTTATGGGAAGAGCTTCGATAGTTGATGCAGTTCCAGAATACATTAGCTCTGCGTTCCCCTCTCCAGCCAACGGTGTCTACGATAATTGCGTTCAGCGGCTTGTGGAGTCGTGATGGTTCCGCGCTCATTAATGCCGATGAGGGCACAGCACTGTCTAGTGCATTGGACCATCCTTCTGGAGTATTTCATTAAAAAATACGTAATATTGTTAGCTTGATCTCTATCATAGACTTCAGCATGTATACCAGGAAACAATACATAAATGTAATTTAAAAATTAATTTTAACATTAATTACTACGTATGCAAAATGCTGCCAAAATGAGTTATCAGGATCACTTTTATTATTATAAGTAATAATGAACTTGTTTGTAAAATCAGAAAAACGATATCAGGTTACAACTTATAACGTTTTCTTTCTTGATTTCTCAAAAACAAAATCATGAATTGTTTTCCAAATGATATACGCAGCTTATCGCTTTCTGTGCACATAATGCTAACTAGGTGCAGATATATGTTTTGACATGGTAACTCTCAGCTAATGTTCATTCTCTTTAGCTTTGAAAACGACCTTTCTCCTGACCAATTTGTTGCCATGAAACATAGGAATAGTCGTAATATTTCTTCCAGATTAGGGAACACTGAAGAAATCTGATTTCATACAGATCTTTGTGGTAAACTTGTTCTTTTCCTGGATAATTCCGCTTGACAAAAACATGGAAGTGCCTCTGTTCTCCCGCATGGTTAATATCAACATCATTTGGATAATCTTTGATCAAAGTTTCTACTTCTCCATGTTGTTGTGCCTCTGAAGCTTCTAAATCAAAAATGAAAATTTTTTGCAGCATAGTTGTAGACTGTTGCTCTTCTGTTCAAGTTTGCTTCAAGACATCTATCATAGGATTGAAGGATTTCACTCAAAATTTGTCACTCGAAGGAAGCTCTTTATCAGCACCAGGTGCAGCTCCATCGTTGGCTTTTAGTTTTTTCTCACCCTCCTTCCTTTTCCTGCACAGCTGTATTCTACATCAGGCACAACTTCTTGTTCAATATTATCAACATTTTCTCGAATATTTCACTCAGAGTAGGAAAGTGATGTGTACAAATTTGTACATGTGGTAAATGAAATATGTGGATCCTGGAAAGCCTTACTGGTTTTGTGAAACTCCTCCAGCAGACGAGTCCATAAGTGTAACATAAAAACCTGCTTCAGTTCCTCCATTTTTCCAGAAGAGTACCAGCTTGTATTCTTGTATCACCATTTTCATTCTCATTAGTATGGAGATGACGCAGAGGATCAATGATTGACCTGTAACTCTCATTTATGGCAGACACAGCGTTAGCCTGATTGTACTTCCCACCTAGTATTAGTACTCTGGAGTCTGCATTCAAGAATGATAGCAACACAGCCCACCTCCTTTAGGAAGATGAAAACAAAGTGTATATATCTTGCACAACAGGCGAGATAGAATTTGCTACACAAGCCATTTAAAAAGGTTCTACATAATATATATATATATAAGAATTATATATATCATTTTTAAACATGTGGTGGATAATTAAAAAGACAATTGAAAAGTATTTGTATACAGTACACATAGAATTCTAAAAGGCCCCCTAAAAAATTCTGAATTTGTTTAACGCTCCAGCGGATTGTGAGGCCCTTAGCTGTAGCGTTTTTAGATCCGGTGTCACGAAATAGAGTATCCCCCATACATGCGTATCCCCCTTAGCGAAATGGAGTATTCGGTTTAGTTTGCATTTTTGGCGGTTTCTAAGTGTATTCAGTCATACTGTTTGGATTTATTGCACATATAACATTTTTGAATTGCGTATCTTTAGTTTGTACGTCGACCTGAAATCAATTTACTTTGTTTTTGGTGATTTTGACTGGAATTTCGTCGAGGCTATCGTGATGCGTATGACGAGGGGGGATAGAATGGTTCATCCCACCGGATACTCTAAATCGGTTTATTCCATCCGGGGGAATACGCTTTAGGGGTATAGAATATCTCGGGACACCGGCAGTGCCTGTTCGTTAGGGTTGTGACAAACCTAACGAACAGTCAGTGCCAGATCTATGGACCATTTGGATTAAGAATAGGCGCATACAGCATTGTCTGTCGTATTTGAATGTATCTTCTTTTTTTGAAATTGTAGACCAGTGTATGGACAGAGCTGCTTGCCAACATGGAGGAACGTGTAAGGTTGATCGCTTCGGTGTGAACTACATATGTGTATGTCCTCCAGCATATAGAGGCAGCAGTTGTGAAACAAGTAAAATTTTGCTAGTTTGTGTGTTTAAACCTGTCTATAAATGCCCAGTAATGTAACTTAAATACGTCTCCTTTCTCTGTTTTCCCGAAATCTCTGCCGCATTTTACTCTTTCGATCACGACCTACTTCTCCTTCGGCTATCCTCATGGTTTGACGTCTCTGACACTGCCTGGTTCCAGCCTTACCTGTCTTCAGGATCCATCTCTGTCAAAACCACTAGCATATGTTCACAACACCTCTAACTCTCTTGTGGCATTCCTCAAGGCTTCGTCGGACCGTCCTGTGGACACTTCTATTCATCCTTTACACGACTCTTCTGAGGTATTTTATAAAATTCTCTTCAGTTGACCACCAACTTTAATCAAACGACACCCATCTTTTCATATCCTTCTCCCCAGCTCTTTTTCCACCTCCATTGCTCAACTACTCGATGTGGTCAATCTTCTCTCTAAATCCTCCAACCTCATCTCAACCTCTACTTCAACCAGAGCAAGAAAATCTCCGGCCCTTCCTTCAAGCCAATGAAAACACTTGGAATTGCAGTTACGTGTCGGCGTTTGAGAGCTTAAGTAATGTATAATAGCACAATTTACTATTAACTGGATACATTTTACTTGAGAAATATCAATGTTATCGAATTATTACAGTACCGGGGTAGTATAGTTTCAAATGAACAAGTGGGGTGGATATTGTAAAAGCGGTTCTGTATCACACATGGGCCAAATTTCGAAATTTTGAAAATAGATTAAACAAATACAAGATAACTAGGTGGTATGGTCAACAAAGGTGAGGTTTTGTTGAGAATGTCAGGATTGCGGATTTGAGATTAGTAAGGTACAATTGAGGTAGATTCATCATCAAAATGATCAGGAAGTAATCAAATTTGGTTTGTTGAGACAATTTACTCTCCGTAAGACGTTTGAAATTGGTATTACGGAAATGATTTAGCGTGTCACCAAGTGAACGAGAAGAGAAAAACTACATCGGTGTTTTACTGTGATAGAGATGATGATGATGATGATGATAAACAGGCGATGAGGTGTTGTTGAGACTTGTAGAGTAGAAGCAGACTTGTATAAAACGAGAAGATATAAATATATAAGAAGAGAGTAGACACTGCAATTTAGACCAATGAATAGCGAGAAGAGTTTTCTATGAAATTAAGACAGACAATGTGAGCAAATAGAATAACGCCGAAGACATTAATTAAGTTTCTTAGATTTTTCCAGCGATTAAACAATTGTGTGAAATTTCATGTCGAGGTCATTGTGAACTAACACTCACACAATTATTATCTTTACTAATACTATACAATTAGAATTTGGTATGGAGTATTTTATTTGTACTTCTGAAATTGTCGCTCTTATTGGCAATTATAGGTTTGTAGCTACAGGATCTCATGATTTTTTTAATACATGTAAGAGATACAATGCTGCATCGCTGCTCTGTAATGTGATTTCTTTGTGCTTCTGTTTAAGTGTGTCAGGTTGGATATTATGGAGATGATTGCGAAAAAATATGTCAGTGCCGAGAAGGCAGTTGTGACATCAATTCGGGGATATGCGGACCTGGATGCAAGCCTGGCTTCTATGGTGAAAGGTGTGACCACTGTAAGCAATGCACGTAAAAAAATTTAAAATTCCTCCTCCTGTGGTTCTCACTACTGTTGATGATCTCCTTTCTCTGATTGTTTTTCGTTATTCTTCCTCGTCACTTAAGATTCCTGTTTCTTTTCTTTTTATCGTTATTGCCATCGAAACAGCGGGAAAAGTTCATTCTGTTTTTAAACTTAGTAGTCTTATATTGAAGGACAGGATTCGGCGACCGGATGAATTAGGCCTAAACAATAAATGTTAGTCAACCAGTAACGTCAAAAACGACAATGATTTCGAGTCAAAATATGTTAGAAGATTAAGATATTTCTTTTGCTTTAGCATGTATTATTCATTTTATATCCAAAATATTTCTACTTTAAGCATGAAAATTGTTTCTTCAAGTTTCTTATTATCTTGACCTTACATGTCCGGTTTACCCAATAGACAAACTAGGCAGCTGCCTACCTAGGGGTTCCGCTACATCAAAGGCCCAAATACGACGGCGCCTGAGAGTTTTGTGCTGCGTTTGTTGCCAGTTGTTGAAAGTTCATCGTTTAATTTCCAGACAGCTCAGATAAGCGTGACTCCGATTAGCAATAGCAAAGCGGTATAGCTGTGGCCTCGTCAAGGACCCCGCCTGAGGACTCAAAACGCTCCGTGTTCTTCTAGATAAGCCGACGCGGATGGGAAGAACCCCATATTATCATTTGCCTAGGAATCCCAACGCAATATAATCTTGTAATTTCCTCGCATGCGGATTAAATGAGTTTCTTTTGTCGTCGTGAGCACTTAATAATAACAAGCGTCACACGTTTAGTTACTCATAAATTAAAAGCAAAACTTTACTGACAGCCGAGCTGAAAATATGGCCTAGTGTTCATGATTCATGACAATTGCTAGCCAAGTGTTCCGCTTTCAAATATAATAATCCGAATTGCCATATATAGGCCCTATAATTATAGGCTTATACAATATACATATTATGTATGTATATATTTTGCACCGTATGTTCGTTCTATTATATGCAATACGGTAAAACAGAGGCCTGGATTAAAGACTATTGGGACATTATCTGACTAGAGGTTATTTTGGGAAGCTGTAATGCATCAGTGCAAGAAAATACGGACAAAAGAGCTGCAGACATGCAGGCCTACTTTAGATTTATGAGCAAAATCTAAGGTGCATTAGATAACGTTGAATTTACACGCAAACTTGCCTGAATTATCACACTAATTTGCACTTATTTGTACACTAATTTGCAAATATTGATATCTTTGTTGAAAAGAAATGCAGTTGAAAGATGAAAGTTTCCCTTATTTTTAACTTGTAACCACACAAAGAACAGTTCTAAATATCTTTAATTAATTAGCAAGACACTACGAAAAGCTTATTTAGTTGATAGATAGGGCCTACTGTCCAACACCTTCATTTTTATGGTAACAACGACGTGTGCTTTCAATGGTATAGAAATTATGGATATATAGGTACCACAGGAATCTCTAGTCAGATTATGAGACTGCCACTAAGAAAAGCCTTTTTCATAAGACGATCAACCGAGGTTCGCTCTATCTAAGTACTGCAAGATGAAGCCAACATTAAGCCAGGAGCGCATTTGTTCCGATGTAGCAACTGTTTTCATGTTATAAGCACCTGATGTTTTACAGTATATACGTCGACAACAATGCATTGCATTATTACTGAAAAGGTGCGGTTATCGCCATTATCATCATAATTACCATTGTTAAAACGGTCATATGGTCAACGTCTTCAGTTAATATATCTTGAGGTACTGTGTAGAAACAATCATATATAGAACTTGTTGTGAATCTCAATGTTAGACAGTGAGTGTGCGTGTGCCTTCTGAATACAGTAATATTTCTGTTTGAAAATCGGCCAGAATTGTTACAATTACTGGCACCAAACGAAAATAAAATGCGACTTCTGATATATTTAGTTCGTAAGATGTAGCACAAACTAAGTGCGAAATCATAGCATCATGCACTTAGCAAGGCATACCAGAACGGATTGAACTCTTTGCAAGTTAAAGAACACTAAACTTGAAGAGCCCGCGAATCGATATACAAATAAATAGCACAGACCGATGTTTTCCTGAGCTACTTAAACTAACTGCGTTTACTTGATTTTCTTTTTTCCAGTTGATCCGTGCAGTAATAATCCATGTAAAAATGGTGGAGTTTGTCATAGCGAAGAAAACGAGTATGGGTGTAAATGTTTGGGAGGTTTCCTTGGACACAACTGCGAATATGGTAATTTCTAAAAGCACTGTTAATTCATTATCATCGATTTCGGCATAATAATTGACAAAATATCACGCAAGTCTTATATACAAATGACGCTGGAATGCATTGTCTTATATATACAAATGACGCTAGAATGCATGCATTGTCTTATATACAAATGACGCTAGAATGCATGCATTGTCTTATATACAAATGACGCTAGAATACATGCATTGTCTTATATACAAATGACGCTGGAATGCATGCATTGTCTTATATACAAATGACGCTAGAATGCATGCATTGTCTTATATACAAATGACGCTGGAATACATGCATTGTCTTATATACAAATGACGCTGGAATGCATGCATTGTCTTATATACAAATAAAGCTGGAATGCATGCATTGTCTTATATACAAATGACGCTGGAATGCATGCATTGTCTTATATACAAATGACGCTGGAATACATGCATTGTCTTATATACAAATGACGCTGGAATGCATGCATTGTCTTATATACAAATAAAGCTGGAATGCATGCATTGTCTTATATACAAATGACGCTGGAATGCATGCATTGTCTTATATACAAATGACGCTGGAATGCATGCATTGTCTTATATACAAATGACGCTGGAATGCATGCATTTAAACATTTTTATAGATAATAATTTTAAAATGTTGCTTAGTAAACTTCCTGCCAAAATGCAGGGCGTCACAATAAAAAGTTAACCCAGAAGAGTCTTCCGGACTGGAATAATGTCTCCACCAGAGACAGTTCGGAACAAAGTCTCCCCCATTGAAATCTCCCCTATCTATGATACAAAGTCGCCCTTCGTAAAATCGCCTCCTCCACATAATGGTTGTGATGTAGTTTGAAATCAGATTGAATGTATAGAGAAATCATATAGTTGACAGATAATAATAGTTAAATGATAATAATGCGAAAATGTTGAAAATTTTTAGTTCGTTTAATTAGATACAATATAAATTCTTCATAGCATAACGTAACATGATTTTAAAATTTAAAACACTAGGATGTTGGGCGCGATCACGACTTTAAGACGCGGGAAAGTCGTTAAATACTTTGCTGTACTATTTGGAAAAAGGCTAAACCAAATCGGTAAACAAAATGATAATAGGTAACGAACTATTTGTTCACAGCCAGTGTACATTAATTACGTTAACGATTCATTGATTTCTGAATGATTCTTGCGACATGTAGGCCTAATCCCTTTCTCCATTGACATAATCATACTGACTTCTTATACGAGCTGACAACGAATTGTGAAAAGTCTTCTTCATGAATCGTAATAACATATTTAATGCAGTTCCCTCGTGTGCTCGTTTATTTCTTTTTAGATAAAAACTCTGCGAATAATTTCGCCGTATTGCCTGCTGCCGTGCGCTACAAGCAGATGCTAGAATTTTCAGAATTTCAGGTGAAACGAAGGGCGAAGGGGACCATTAGGTCGTACAAATACGAGTACATCGGATGCTTTCGAGATCAAGATTTCGACAGAGATCTCGATGGCGACCTATGGGTCACCGAGAATATGGGACCAGGAGTCTGTGCCAGGCACTGTCTTCGCAAAGGATTCACATTTGCCGGCATACAGGTAAATGTATGACCTAGGAATTAGCACATGACTACTTATGACAATGACAACGGTGGACTCTGACTGTCAATAGAGCGGTTGGGATTTAAATCCCGCCAAGGCAGAGTGTTTTTCCAGATTTCGCTCCTTACGAACTCAGCTGTAATGAGTACACTCACCGTACACTGTCCGTGGAAGATCAGGCGACGAGGGAGAGGTCTGGCCGCCCTCCTCCTCAGTCAAGGCTACGAACGTGAAGTCGGCATCTCAAGCTAGCTTAAGAGGCTGAGCACTCTTCTTCTTAAACATAATAACATAGGATGCAACTGTGGCTTCTTTTTCAGGTGGTATATTGATTAAATCTTACCAATAATGAAATGTTATTTCAAATGAACTGAATTTTATACGCTGAAATATTTTATCGATGATTTTTATGCGTATTCACATAGTAACGTCATTGGGCATTCGCACATTAACCTCGTTAGGCTTTGTACATTTTCGTTAATTTTCAACTTCTCATTGAGGATTACTTGAATGCAGCAAGATACAAATAATTTCAAAAACTAATAAGGGTTTGAAAGGGCACTGATACGAGGTCATTTCCTATGCTACAGCATTATAAAGCTCAGATTAGAACAGATTCTTTATAGGCTGAACTAGCTTAGATTTTTGCGAACAAGTAATTAATGCTCCTTTCGACGTGTAAGGTGATAATTTGCATTGTTTATCGACAGTGTTTTGTTTGC
Organism: Allolobophora icterica; assembly: GCA_963556255.1. Classification (NCBI taxonomy): domain Eukaryota; kingdom Metazoa; phylum Annelida; class Clitellata; order Crassiclitellata; family Lumbricidae; genus Allolobophora; species Allolobophora icterica. The sequence goes on from OY744606.1 coordinate 21,193,630, forward strand.
TGATCTAGGCTGGAACAGATTGTCGCTGTGGAAATGCATTTGGCAAACATGGGATCGTTTCCAATGGAGAATGTGGTATTGTCTGTGCAGATGAACCACTGCAGAAGTGTGGCGCTGAAGACTTGAATAGCGTCTATTCAGGTTGGCATTCCTTTGAATGGCACGCACTGTCCTTACCACTAAAACATCAGCCAAATGTAGCCACTTTTCAAATCAAACTAAGGTCATATTAACAATTGTGACCCCTTTGCAATGTATTGTTGATTTCACAATCGGATAACTTAACAATGAATCGTTGCTGCCTATTCATTGTTGAGCAAAACTGTACTTAAGTTTATCTAATTGAAAGTTTAAGTAATGAGAACTAGTTCTGGTTCGAGACGACAATTCTTAGTCAATATTGCAGAGCATGGATAACGATTCAATTCAGTGTTCCAATGGGCTCAGTACTCAGGTCGCTTCTGTACATCTTATACAAGGCCACCCTGAAACATTTCACCAGTGTTCTGAGAGAGCCCATAAACCAATACACCGACGAATCCACCGTATTCTACTTGCTACTCGTCTGCCTATTTTGCATTCAGATTACCGTAACTCAAGCACATAACTAAATGTCTTAAATTCGGCTGCAACGTAATCAGCGAAATAAATTGGCTGGACACACGCCAGCCAGACGCGGCTGAAAATATAAATATTTTAGTCCAGGGGCGCCGCCAGGCCTAAAGAAATTGGACGCACACCCTCCCGTCTCCTCCCATCCACACCCGTCCCCTGCCTGCCACTCGTAGGCATACACTGAAAATGACTCAGAGTGACTCATAAAAGTACAGTATAACACAACACATGCATATGATATCATATGATATAATTTATAGGCTACATAGGCTACTGTATGGTAAACTAAAATTACACAGTGAAATTGTCAAAAATATCGATGCGATGCCTAATCCTTGTGTGGATTTGATTTGGTGGGTGGACGCAGGTGCGTCCAGTGCGTCACGCTGCCGGCGCCTCTGTTTTAGTCGCTTTTCTAGTCGCTGACTAGAACAGCAACTCTTTCTTTTACTGGGTGTGCTTCTGGACCGAGGCTGATCAATAGCCGATCACGTGCAATTTCTTTACAATCTACGTATTCTTTGTTTGCAGACAATCCTAACTATAACTACGTATTCATTTATGTGAATAACAATCGTTACCATATCTACGTATTCTCTATGTTTGAAGACAATCGTTACCATAACTACAGATTATCTTTATGTAAAGACAATCGTAACCATGTCAACGTATTATTTTGTTTGAAATCAATTGCAACTATATATACGTATTCTCTTTGTTTGAAGACAATATTTACCATATCTACGCAATCTCTTTGTGTGAAAACAATCGTGGCAATATTTACGTATTCTCTTTGTTTTGAGCCATTTTTTTATTGTTACCATATCTACGTTATCTCTTTCTTTGAAGACAAACGTAATCAGGTCTACGTATTCTCTTTGTTTGAAGACAATGGTTACCATGGCTGACATCAATATCAGCTGCATCAGACTTTTGTCATAAGGCAGAACTGTCGTCCAATGATCATAACTCTATTTATTAAATCCTCATCTGCCTGTTCTCTTACTGTATTTCTTAGGTTCTTAAGCGAGTGCTGTTGTGTATGGCAGAAAACAGACTTCTCTTAAACCATTCAAAATTGAGTTTCTATTTTGATACCACATACCAATTGAAAAAATGTATACAGTTAAATTCTATACACGGGCATTTTTTAAACAAAGCAGCTTCGATATTAGAATTGCATGAGCGGTAATGTAGAAGTGGTCTCTCTCTCTCTCTCTCTCTCTCTCTCTCTCTCTCTCTCTCTCTCTCTCTCTCTTTCTCTCCCTCTATTTCTCCCTGTTTCTTTCTCTTTCTCTTTCTCACATTCTCTAATTTTATTGTAACAGTTTGCCCAGCGGGTCGCTACGAACCTTCGTGTAAGCCCACATGCAACTGCTTGGCTGATAAGCACTGCGATCTGATGACTGGAGTTTGCCCTAATCAGTTATGCAAACAGGGATGGACAGGAACAACCTGCAATGAAGGTAACCTTCAACGCTAAGATGCATTCCGTCGATGTTACTAGAGCTCCAAAAGCAGAGGGATAATTAATACGACTCATTAACTCGATGCAGTTATCTGGAGAGTGCTGATAGAGTGCTGCAACGACAGGAAATTATATTGTATTGTATTTCAACACTTATAAAGCGCCTCTACTCAGTGCCACCAATCAGAGGCGCTGCCAGTGCGAAAGTCCTCGGGAATACAGGCAAGTTTTAAGACGACGAAAAGCTGTGGCAAGACCACCAGAGAGTAGTGCAACCTGGACCAAGGGAGGAATCTGATTCCACAATGAAGGGCCAATGCTACAGTAGCAAGTGAGAGTGAGAACGGCCATGGCCCAGTCTCGTTCAGACTGGGCCATGGCCATTCTCACTCGGGGAACAAATAAGTCAAGTCGGTCAGAGGATCGAAGAGGGCGATGGGAGCCAGCTGAGGTGAGAAGACATATTGAGTCAGATTGACAAATTGTGTGCCTTGCCTATTTTAGGTTACTTGTATTGTAGAGGAATAGTTGTGTAGTCCTTTTAAGTTAACAACATCTCGAAGACAATGGCTGAGTCAGATTCGAACCTCATATGCGTGCGTGGTCCAGCAGTGTGCATGTGACGATGAACGCTGTAGCTATCTGCCGAATAATATGAGAACAAAAGGTTTTATTAATTAAAAAGGCGGTATGCTGGAATGGTGTTCTAAAAATCGGTACAGTTTTCGGCAATTGCTTTCATCGTCAATAGGCAACGGCGAGGTTACGGGATATTTTGCCCTATGCACATTTTGCAAACTAGCGCATATGATCCAAGGTGCCGAGGTGTTGTTAATCACGGGGAAGAGTGATTTTAAAGAAGGATTGCTTCATAAAAAGTTGAGTAGTCAATCGACCCTTCTCCTTCGCTGAAATTCACCTGAATTATATGCGGCATTTGGGTAGCAAAATATTACTCGTCAATAACGGATGTCTGAAGTAGGCTATGCCTGAAGGAAAGTCACTTTTCTTAATAACATTGGCAAATTATTCATTAAGTTATTTGTAGAACAAATTATTGTATCCATTAAGAATATTAATTCTAAATAATTTGTCAAAGAGTCTGAAATAAAAGTAATCCATACTGTGGCGTGTCATCGTGGAACACTAGCCTGCTAGTAACACGTGCATGTTAAATATGCGCATGTAAACATAATTCTATAATTATTTAGGTATTGTCTACGACGAATGGAAATTTTTCACAAGTACGCTGGTAAAAGCTCTCGGAACTTACGCCGTCTTTGTTGCAGCTCTGACGATTTGGACGGGATATCAGTGGATAAACAGGTATGAGATCAACATTTAAACGCGCGAACAGCATACTTTTCAGCTTGATCTTTTTGTTCCCAGGGCTAAACCTGCCTTGGCCCAGCACCGAGCGTTTGCTGTAGTGAGTCCCACGATCTGGAATTACCTTCCCCTCTGCTCAAGGCCAAACTAATGACTGGCTTTTCCTCATCGGTCTCGCGTTCCCTAAAGGTATTTTCTGTGCTGAGAGCGCCTCTGAATAACTGCGAGAGGCGCTTTAAAAATTTCTAGATACAATACAGTACAATAAAATACTTCTAAATGTGACCTCAGCGGTGAAAATGGACGACTTTTCGCTTACCGAATCAGCCGGAGAGTAACTTATTTCTTGAGATCATAAATATTCGCTTGTAAAAAAATTAATAACAATGAAAAAATGTAGCTTGAACGTGTTACATTCTCCTTAGTTGTATTCGCATTAGGTGTGATGGCTTGTTTGCATTGGTTTTATGATGCTAATTTATTTTATGATGCTAGTTTAGAGTTAGATGTAAACATATATATATTATTTATATATTAGGTCGGTTATTATTTTCATCTTTTGGAAAGATGAAACAGATTGCCTTTTTTTAGAAAATAAATTCTGCCAAAAATAACCGGGTTTGTTCCATCAAGTTTAGGTTCAATCAAGCTGTTGTTTAACCAAGACGTTTTTGATTCCCAATACTAATCACATAATAATAATTGAATTGTAATTGTATTTAACTTCTATTGTACGCACCGGGTCTAACGCACAAGACGTGAACCGATAGCGCACCAAAACCAAGCCGTAGTCAGGTCAAAAATATTATCCAAAAGATCAGTCCGAATGACAGAGACGCAGTCTATTGTGGATAAGCAATTTGATAGAGGCATGTCTTAATAATTGTAATTTAACTTATAAACTTAATAACTGTACAACACATTGCGTCGCCTGCACCAGCTGTTTCGATACCCAGAACTTCTTGAGACTTTGAAATTATCATGTTTTAATTTGAAGCCAGCATCTCTGAACAAGAAGACTATTAATATATGCAGTATGGAGATTGTGTAGCATGACGATCGCTAGGGCTCCTAGAGCCGACAGCACAAAGAGACAAAGAGAGTATTCTTGCCATAAACCACGCAGTAAGTTTAATGGAAAAACACTTTAGAAGACACGCATTCCGACGAAATCCCGCTGTATCTGACACGTCGACCAACTGAAATAGTGTCTTATGTATTTAGTATGTGGGCAAATTTGACGCTAGTTTAGGTTGGGTGCCTTAAAATCGCGAAATACGTACGTTTATACATGACAATGTACAATAAGAAACAGATCAGTATTGTTATGCATAATTAAAAGACATGCAAATGTCTGTTTTTGTTTCAGAAAAAGTTTCAGAAAACGTTGTAAAACTGCAAGACTCGAAATGGAACGAGAATTTATGGAAACGTTTGTTTAGACGAGAGTTTCAAGTCGTACGAATATCATAGACGAACTATAAAACTACGTGTACGTTCATTGTTAGTAGCTGCAACACTCATTCTGTTTGGGTGCGAAACGAAATCAGAGGGTGAACTTGGCACATAGCTGGCAACTTTTAAGTGATAAAAGGTGACAAAGACCTCTTCTAGTTCTCCTCGGCTCCGCAGTTGAGCCCTTGAAGACTTATGAAAATAATATGCAAGAGTGAAGTTTTATGTTATTTGAATTGAAGTTTAGTCCTAAGCAAGTGCTGATCTCAGCCAGGGCATATTTTAACTGTATAACTAGTGGGACAAATGTTCCAGTAGTCTTAGGATTTGTCCCAGTAGTTAGACTGATTTGTCCCAAGTAATGTGTGTTGAAACTGTGCTAGTGGGACAAATGTTGCAGGAGTTTTAAGAGTTGTCCCAGCAGCGAAATGATCAATAGTAAAAATGCATTACTCAAGAAAGTTATGAAATTGTCAAAAAGGTCATCAACTTTTTAAGGAGATGGTTTCCTAAAAAGAGGTCATCAACTTTTCCAAATTCCCAAAAAAGTCATCACATTTTTTCAGAGATGAGTTCCAAAAAAGATCATCATAGACCCACGGCCGACTTTGTCCCAGTAGTCTAAATCTCTTAAAATATGCACTGATGACCTTAAGGACTAAATTCTGCGCCTTGGTGTCATCTAGTTTGGAAATGGATCATAACGGAATCCTGGGTAAACGGACACTAACCCCCCTGGATATATTCCCCCTCGGACATATTCCCCCCGGACAGTTACCCCCCGGACAATTTCCCCCAATACTAGGACATTTCGCCCCTCAGTGCAACATACACAAAGCTTTCTGTTTTAATGATCAAAACATCCATACATACGTACATACATAAATGTATACATGTATACATACATGCATACAAACATACATGCATAAATAGTTACATGCATGCGTACATACATGCATATATGTATACATGTATACATGCATGCATACATGTATACATACATGCATACATACATGTATACATACATGCATACATACATAGATGCATATGGCATATGCATGCATGCATGCATACATACATACATACATGTTTGTATGTATGTATGTATGTATGTATGCATACATGCATGCAAGCATGCATGCATGCATACATACATACATGCACGCATACATACATACATAAACGCATACATACATACAAAGTCATACATCATACATACATGCATATATACATACATACAGACATACATACATACATAAATCCACAGAGAGGGGAATTTGTCCGGGGGTGAAAATGGCCTACTGAAATTCGGGGGGAAGTGTCCGGGGGGTTACTGTCCGGGGGAATATGTCCAGGGGGTAACTGTTCGGCATTCGAATCCTGCTACTTCGAACGGTCGCCTGAATTTGCCAGTTTGCCTTTATTTAGGCTAAGTCGTTTCTTCAAAAATTTCAATCTGAACATGTCGGTTGTTACTAATCATGTGCCGATGAACTTACTGACTTAACCTTATTAGGCCTATATATTAACGTCCGCGATGAAGGATGGTCGCAGTTGACACCAAAGCTAAAGTTAGACTGAGCGTGATAGCCAACAATACGATTATAGGGTATGCGGACGTTTGGTCAACCGTCAATGCACGGTTGGTCAACGGACGGTTGGTCAATGGACGATTGGTCAAGCGGACTGTTCGTCAAGGGGACTGTTGATCAAGGGTCCTTTCGTCAAGAGGACGGTTGATCATAAAATCGTCAATCATTGAAAATAAATTATAAAATAGTTAGGCATTGTTATTCCTCAAAATAATACACTTTAATGTAGTAGTTTTTATATTAAATGTAGTCAAATAGTTAAAACACGAAGGTACACAATTGTGAGACAAATGTGCAATAGCACGAAGATATATTAGCACGAAGATATATTAGCACGAAGATATATTAGCACGTTCGCTGTTCCATATCCCCCAACTTTTCCGACCAAGTCACGATATTTCTTGGTACCAATTTCCTGGACTCCAGTTGCTCCTTGCAAGAACGTCCCCTTCTGCTTCTGATAATCCTTCTCCGGCCCTTCGATCAACAACCACACCGTTGGATGACTACACACGAGGAGCGATTGGATTCCGCGGTTCGTCTGTCTAGGGATAATTAGTGGTCGTCGATTTCAAAGGGTTATTGTATATCTGTCCCAGTGCAGTTGTTTGTACTGATAAGAGAACTGACATATTTTAAAAGCGTCTCCAATATCTAAAATTAAAATTTCTGATCAACCGTCCTCTTGACGAAAGGACCCTTCTGCTTGACCAATCGTCCGTTGACCAATCGTCCGTGAACAGCCGTCCGTTGACCAACCGTCCTAGAATCGATTATAGTGAGGTTTGCGTATAAGTGTGCTGCAAATGTAACAACCGTTTCTATTTTATATCTATCCAAATACAGGTAGGCCTAAGGTATTCGTTCTTCTCTTACATGCATCTGTCAGATTTAGCTTTCGTAGGCGCATTTTTAGGTTGGAAGGATTGTTTGGCGGACGCAAGAATACGACAATCATACAAACTGTCATTAATGCTGATAATACTAAAACACGCAGGCACCTCATTCACCTTTAGTGAAATCGAGTGCATTGTACATAATTATCTGATTGTCAGCCAGAAACAATCACTTTTGACAATGGTGGGTTCTTGTCCTACACACACCTGATGGTCTTAGGGATATCCAGAGACAACTCTGGATAAGTTAGCTTATATACCTTATGCTACGAACTCTTCTTTCACTTCTTCTCATCGTCAATGCAACAAGGACCAGAAACTCTGAACTTGCAGTCAGCTGTCACACATGAAAGTGACTTCGTTGGTCGGGTGTTACATGTATACGAGTGCCAAGCGTTGATGACTATTCCAGTTATTTCATTATTATATCTTCAAATATGAACTTCCAGTTCCGATTAAACTTTACCATGAGGCTAATTAAGATAGCCAGCAGCGCTTTCATAGGTGTCCGTAGGTTGGTATCAGAATGGTCCGTAGCAGTACAAACTGTCGTAATGTATGTATAGCCTATGTCTGTGGATATCAATAAACTTTTTTTATTGCACTTTTCATATGTTTAACAAAAGTAGCCTACTGTAGAGTTCAACAAGAATGTCGTGTTCATATTATTTGGACTGCTGCTCACATGGCTAAACAAAATTTAGTCCAAGTCCTTAGGACGTGAGTCACGTGACAATGGTGTCGCCTTTCCCTGGACACAGCCATACCTCCCGAAATATGCAGCCCTCCACATTCGTCGATTCCACGTATCCCAGATAGGTGTACTTGTACCTAGAGAATTCGTAAGGTGTGGTTTTAGCCTAGCTTTGCACCTACACTCATCCATTAATGTTGCCAATCATAGGGACACCATTTGCCAATCCTAAACACCAACGACTAAGATTACAGTTTCTTTACACCAATTCGCGTATAATATCGGATAAAGTAATCTGGAGCTAATTAGATGCGTAATTACGTAATTAAAGTATTAGTCAGTTTCAATCGTGCTAAGTTACAGCAAGTGAGGCTCATGTTGATGAATGAGGACACACTTTAAATATCAAGCCAGTACCCAATAATTTAGCCCGCTAAGGTCAAGCAATGTTTTATTACTCTGCGTTAATCTACTAGCATTAAAACCAGACAAATCTGGATCTGTTTTGTTGTATCACGCCAATGTCTGCATCTTCTCTGACCATCGACCTTGCAGGCGCTGCTGTCCAGCTATAGAACGTTATATCAAAATACTTTTAAGGGTGACATGATAAACTTCGTAGTGACGCATCAGACTCTCGCGAAATATTAAGTATTAATATTAATATTAATATTAAGATAGTAAGTCATATGCAGGGGCGTCTATTCCCCCCCCCCAAATCAGTGGAGCAACTTCTCCACTACTCCCTCCTCTTCCTCCTTCCCCTTCCTTCCCCTAATAATGATGTCACATACACTGACAGATCCCCGCCCCTTATTTTTTTGGATGGAGCATTTGCTCCAAGATTTCTATGGAGTAGACGCCCCTGGTCATATGTAAGCCTTGAGCCTGTAAGCCTGAAACTTTCCGGCTTCCAACAGTTATAGATGTAATCGGTGGTCAGTCTGTTGCAGTAACACAGGTCACAACCAAATCGCTGTAGTCTCTGTGAACGTCATCGCAATCATCGAGCTAAATATAGAAAACGTCGAAGTAGAGTGAGCTCAAGATAGGTGCCAGTTTAAGAATTACAATGCCTTGTGGGCCAAACAAATCATACAGTCACCTATCCGGTTGAGTCACTTATCATCCAAAATAATTGGTTAAGCAATTTAATTACAACAACGGCAATCACACAATTCTAAAGATCTGTAGAGGCATAAACATATTTACTTGAACTACATAGGTAAGAACTGGTTGTTGTCTTCAAGTCAAGCAAGATATTTTATTACGTCTCAATAACTATAGTGATTTTACAGCCGCTTTTTCAATTGTCTCAGAAAATAAAAAAGTTATGGTTGAACAAAATGATCTTCTGTGACGTAGCCATGTGATGACGTAACGCCATCGCTTTTGTTTATTAGTGAAGACATCAAGGCAATTACGTAGATCGAATTTAGAATGGAACTGTTTACAACAGATGAAAATCTTGCTTTAGATAGATAGAAATAAGGAAGTTACCTCGTACGTAGTATCATGTGACTAACCAACTAATGGAATACATATATAGTGTTACATCTTCTATATGGCTCTTCTTTCAGCTGTTATATTACGGTAAGTTGCTAGCCCAGGTTCAGCTGGTGAAGCATATAAACTCGGATCTGAATAAATTAAAATAAATATACACGGTTTTCGGCCCTTCTCATAGAATTGATCAGGTGATATCCTTCTCTGCCGCTGCCCGTTTTAGTGGGCTCCACGCCATTTAATTAGGTCCCCGTGTACGGACCATGTTAGCTAAGTCTTTGAAATAAACCTCTATCGATATGCGAATGTGAGGGAGGAGTCAAGTGTGACGCCCAAGTCATTGCGAACCGGCATCCGGAAACAGAGCAGCGCATGAGACGTACGCATTAATCGAAATCGTAAACTCCTAATTTCTAAAGCGCTACTCTAAAGCTAAGCGCAGGACACCAGATTATTCACGAGCGCTGCGTCCTGTCAGACGGTTTGTCCAGAGAGCAATGTCCAGCGGAGATACGAGTCCGGTTGCAACCAATGTATCTGACCATTAGACACAGCATGAATGGAATCGTCTCCCTTGGTGGTTATTGGTAATGTCGACCTGTCGTGAGACTAAGCTAAGCAATGAAATTATTAGTTTAGTAACAGTCTCTTAGGCCTATCTGTGTGAGCTCTGGGGCCCGGTCTCTGATTCAGTTGGTCGGCGTGCTCTTCGGTCTTCTTCTGGGAAAGAACTTTTAGTTCCTCGGGCTCGCTCCACAATTAGGCAACGCCGGGCTTTCTCTATAGCTGGGCCCTCCATTTGGAATGGTCTTCCGTTAGAGATTCGCCTTCTCCCCAGGGGTAACACGTCTGCTTCTTACAAGCTGCTGAAGTCTAATCTCTATTGCCGTGGCTGGGCTGGGAGCGCTTCTGAGTAGGTTTCTTGAAGGTGCGCTATACTAAATTTTTGAATGAATGAATGAATGAACAGACTGCAATTCAGGGTATAAACTCCCAAAAGCCCACAGCTCCCGTCTGTGAATCAAAACGAAAGAACAAAGGTTTTCCCACTGGAGGGCGTGGAAGAGGGTCGTAAGACACTATAGCGGAATATGGAATTGTATTCAGACCGCCTACGTAGCTCTAGATTTCATTAAAACATTTCTTTTCAAAATTGAAGTTGAAGGGTGATTTTATTTATTAATCTTCCCAGCGGGCACTGAGTGGAAGTCAATACTAACAATGGATTTAGAGCGCGTCTTTTAAAACTTTGTCATAATTCACTTAAATAACGGTGATCGTTTGATATTTAGTCCTACCGATCAAATGCTACTGTGGCTTTTGTGACGCCCGACGAGAAGGACTGAGATGACTGACGTTTGACGTAGACCTAATCATTAAGCTCTATAGTACCAATGACTTGGACGTCACACTTGACTCCTCCCTCACATTCACAGGGCATATCTCCAACCTGACTCGCTCCTGCTTCTTTCAACTGTGGCGTTTCAGGGCCATCAGACTCTCGGTATCTCCTTCTGTCTTTACCACCATAGTTCACGCATTTGTCTGCTCTCGCTTGGACTACTGCAACTCGCTCCTCATGGGTCTACCCAAGCAGCGTCTCTCCCACCCCTTCAATCTGTTCTAAATGCTTCTGCTAGGCTCATCGCTCGACCCCCCGCCCCACTTTGCCCATAAATCTACTTACATGCTTGATTTCTTGCACTGGCTCCCTATTGCCTCGCGCATCCGTTATCAGATCCTCCTCCTTGTCTTTAAATCTCATAGGATACTACCCCGAAATATCTATCGAACTAGCTATCTGCGAAAGCCGTTATCTGCATCTTCTTCTCGCTCATTGCGCTCTTTGAATCGGCTTGATCTTTTTGTTCCCAGGGCTAAAACTGCCTTGGCCCAGAACCGGGCGTTTGCTGTATTGGGTCCCACGATCTGGAATGACTTCCCCCCTCTGCTCAGGGCCAAACTAATGACTGGCTTTTCCTCATCGGTCTCGCGTTCACTAAAAGCACTTGTGTTTACCCCGAGCTTCTGTGCTGAGCCTCTGAATAGTTATTCTGCGAGAGACACTTTATAAATTTCGCGATGTAATACAATTCAATCTCCTACTCCAGAAAAGTTAGGCTGGAGAATAATAATAATAATAATAATAATAATCTTTTCTTTATTTAAACGCCTGCTAACCGCACTGCGCTGTACAGTGAACATACATATAGTAGAAACGGCAGCCACGCAGGACGCCTTACATGCATGTAGGGCCTATACAGTAGAAGTACATGAAGGAGAAGGAGCGGATATATGCGCATATAATGTTTCATTTCTCCGCCGAAAGTGTCTGCGTAAGTGACCTGAGCCTATTTGTTGGCTATGCATGTAGATGCGCAGAGATATAGCTTACATGTAAAGACAGCTTGGCATGCCTGTGAAATATAGGATTATGTTTCGAAGTGACCAATTACGTGGGCTGCTTTGAAGAAAGAGCGAATGACGACACTTTTGTGCTGAAGGACGACGAAATGACGTCAGCACGATGCACGAGCTACTGTTTCTACAATGACATCACTTACTCCGTTCTCAGTGTACGTTGGTCTATTTCTTCTTTACAGGTCTGCTATCTATCTGATCATTCGTAGCAGCGGAATGGTGTTTACGTTCAACCATGTAGCAATGCCCATATTGGAGACATACAGAGTTCTTCGATCACTCACAAAATGAGATCGAGCAATTAAATTAAAGCCTGTGTAATGTAATCTGAGGCAAACTGATGTAATCCAATGGGAAATATTATGCGTGGATGATATAATTTATCCCATAAATTTAATATATAGCGCCTCAGAAAGCCCCAGCAACATGTCACAAACTTGTCAATGGCATTACGAAGACTAACGATCATCAGCTAAATTCCACTGATCCTCATGCGACACGTGTTTCGATCCTAGGTAGCCGTGCCGGAGCGCCCTTGTGAGTTACTTATAGGGCGCTACACAGGTGCTCTGATTGGCCATATACATATATACATGTAATGCCATCTTATCTGACATGAGTACTGCAACCAGCGCTCCGGCCCGTAACCAGAGGCAAATCAAGACGAGGCAAATCGCTCCACGACCCCTGCCCTCCCCTACTGTCCGTGAGCGTCCGGAGTGGAGGATCAAGGGGGCATTTGCCTCCTGGATTTTGCAAATAGTTTCCAAAAATAAAATCTGTTGATTATTATGATTATTACAACAGTCCCAACATGATTTTAATGCGAAAAAACACTTAATGAATTTTAGGTAAAGTCCTTGATCATTATTTATTTTTAACAGCTGATAACATATAATCAATTGTTCGTCCATGTTGTTGTCTATCAATGCAAATATATCGATGTTGAAAATGATACTGAAATTTGTCAGTAACTGAAACGAAAACTTAAACTGTAGGCCTACTAAAAACTGAATTATTTCAGAAATAGAAATTACGAACTCAAAACTGAATTAAACTGAAACTGCAATTGTTTTTAAAGTGAAATATCACAGGCTTGGACTTAGTAGTATGCTTTATTCCTTTTATCAACACTCAAATACGTCACAAATTCTCATTAACATTATTGTTTACAGTCAACGGCCTGTCCTCTGTCAGAATGCCTACGTGAAGCGGAGCCCATGTAAGACCCATATTCCCGTATGGAGTTCATATGGACCCCATCTAATGCCCACAGAAATGATGGCACGCTCAGTACAGTATACGGTAAAATGCATTATATTGTTAGGTAATCGGGCATATCCAATAGACATACCTGATTACTTGAGAAGTCGATAGCAAGTCGCTAAGTCAGTCGATAGGTCTAAGCGACTTAGTCAGTCGATAAGCATGCGACTAAGTTGACTGAGTCGCTAAGTCAGTCTCTACCCATCAAGTCAGTCGGTAACTCCTTAGCGACTGACTCCGGGTACAAGTATCAGTCAACAGAAATGGAGGATTACATTACAACAAACCAGTGCAGCTTTGAGACAAAGACGATTCAACCACAAGCATAGCCATAATTGTCCTTAGACGTTCCGTTGCGTTACTTTCCTATCTACAGTCTCATTTCAGCTGCAACTCCAACTGTGCGTAGCCTACAATCATATGTGTGTAGGAGCATGTACGTTGTACAACCTTACATAAAACACATCTATGCGTCTCGCTAAATTGACTTCCCTTGCGGTTCAAATCAATAACACAAATAACATATTAACAACACTGATTGCCGAAACTTTAATTACATACAGGTATGTACAGAGACCCTACAACATGTTATGTCACAAATCAGTCTTTGAAATAATTAAAACCCTACGTGTAGTGTCGGGGGAATGCTAATTTGTCTGTATAGCCGGAGAAAAAAGAAACTGATACACAGAAATAAAAAAGTGAAAATTCTGGTAACAGACTGCTGTCGCTTTTGAAACGCAGTAATAAGACAGTGGTTTTCTGCCGGAAAACTCCGGAACGGCTTTCCGGCACCTTTTTCAGCTATTAAAAGTAATTTAGTTATTTTAATAAAAGAATAATTTAGTTATTTTAATTTAATGTGATGTCAAATATTTTCTTGGGAGGGTCTCACCAAGACGCCTTCCCAATCCCCAACCGCGCTTCGCCCTCGATTTAGCCCTTCCATAATTATTCAGTTCCGGAACCTGTTTTTCTATAAAAAAAAAACACTGAGTAGGCCTAAGAGTGCGCGCTCTGCACTAACCTGCATAAATTCAGCCGAAACCAGTCGTGAATTATTATCATTATTCGTTTATTATCAACTCACATTGATAAACCGCAACCTGTTACAAATACATTAGTAACGCTAATTGTCTCCAAGCGCACTCAATCAGTCATAATATATCTGACATCGTGATTCGATCATCCCAAGTTTCTTTTAGTCGAACATTCGTTTACAGGGCGGAAACGAATGCCGTTGCAGCGAGACACTTCTAGGAAAGGAATCGGAAGAGAGTGAGTGTCAAGAACCATGTGGTGGAGATGCAGGAAGCGCCTGCGGCGGCACAACCAAATTTGGATACTTTTCAAGTGAGCATCTGACTGATATTATCACAATCAATATGTCTTCATAAGTAACTAAGAGAACAGCCGAGGATTGATTTCTGGGTGATTGGCAGTGAGTTAGACGAGACGTTAAAGGACGTCGGGGTGAAGTGTGAAGCAGTGCCAAGGTTGTCTCTATCGCAAGCAGAAGACGTCATAATGCAGAGTGTAAACTAAACTTTTACTGCGCCATTATGTTACAATATTACAAATGCAACAGCATTGGACGTTATAAGAATGACTGGTACGTTGCGAGCTCCATTGTCCAGCACTGAGTAGAAATTCGATAACTAGGGCCTATGGAAAGATTTGACTCTATGCTGATGATGATTGCTCACTTAAATTATGTTTGTTTCCTCAGTGATGTCGAAAACTGACGAACAACAAATACTTTCTGTTCATGATCGTGGGTGCTGCTATTTAAAGAGTATATGATTTTGTAGAGTGTGAGTGGGAGATACCGTAGTTATTATAATACTCTATTGCAATGCCCTGTGATTTAATATGAAGTCCTTTGATGTGGGGTGATATAAGGTTATATAAAGCAGTGATTAGTATATGGTTGCTGTTACATTGTTGTTTCTATTCAAATATATCTTCTGTTGCGCATAACGAAACACTATGGCGTTAACGGAAGAATATATTGGGGTTGCTCCAGTAATGGTTTGCTTCGTATCTCTAGCGATTGAGGCTCGACCCTAGTTGCCTAGCAACAACTAGTCTTGTGCTATTTGTCGTATAATTACGTTTATAAGTACTTCTATAGCTATTATACTGGCCAGACACATCCAGAATGTAGGCCTCTATTACAAACATAGTCTTGTTTCTTGTGCTTAGCTGAGGTGTAACTCCATCGAACATGTTAGCTGCCTATGACCAAGATATCCCGCTGCTGGTTCGTGTATTGGCGTATGTTTAGACAGGAGAATCCTGCACGACATATAGGGCATCTGTCTGCTGCACAAGTAATCCAGTCGCATTTAAACTATGGATTTGTCCGTTACGTTTGAATAGGTTGTTCACGAGGCCGGTGGGGAGCAAGGTGCATGTTTCCTTGCCATTGCCTCGAGCAAAAACAATGTCCAATACTCACTGGTGTATGTCCTGGTGAAAAATGCGAAGATGATTGGGAGGGAAAACGCTGCGACGTCAGTAAGTACACACTCCAAACACTGCTGAAGACTTTCTATTCACTGTTGACTAGTGACAAAGTAAGGCATGGACAATGCCAGTTAAGACTGTCAGTTGCTAGCGACAAGGTATGGCATGGAGACTGTCAGTTAAGTCTGTCAGTTGGCTAGTGACAAGGTAAGGCATGGACACTGTCAGTTATGTCTGTCAGTTTTATGATGTTCAACTGAGAAAAAATATGGGAACTAGTCGTATTTTTGTGTACCCGCCTAGCAACGACATAATGAAGCGAACAGTTAAACGACACAAAGTTCCATTCTCAACGTTGCTCCTTTTAACCATTTAACGACTACAACTATTATTATTACTACTGCTGCAGCTAGTACTACTACTACAACTATCATTATTATTTAAAGAGTACAATAGTGCATTTGTTAAGCGCCACTATCTAGTGACCAATCGTCAATCATACCGCTGAGCATTTTGTTAATGAAGGACTTGCTCAAGGTCCTATACAGGAATCGTCTCAGGGAAGGTTAGAACCTGTACTCTGCGTTACAAGGCGAGCTGTCTAACCAATCGGTTACCGCGTCTACATGGGGACCAGCTATGGCCAGGGCCGGATTAACCACGGTGCTGATTGTGCTGCAGCACAGGGCCCCCAAATTGTAAAAGTAAAAAAATAAAGAATAAAGGATTAAGGAAAGAAACAGTGCAAATTGCAATGCATTATGCATAGCAATCATAGCAATGACTAAATATTGTTCTTTGACAGACTATGTTCTTTCCATGTCAGTGCGTGAGTCGTGATCTCGTGACAATCGTTCTATCTACTTCTCATGTGCTGTAAAGTATAACAAGTTATGTGTCGGGTTATTGTATGTCTGCCTTGCTTCTTAAAATTGTAAGGGGCCCCGTCATTCGATCAGCACAGGGCCCCCAAAAATGTAGATCCCTGCCTGGCTATGGCACAATTAACGTGATTGTCTGGGTCATGAAGCCATCTTCTGGAGCGAAGATGACTGAGGACAAGTCAAGGGAATGTCATATAATTAACCGCTGTTCGGATATTAAAACAGATTCTCTCAATTTGTTACCGACATTCAAATGGCCTCCCAGTCTAGTCTATCGGGACAGTTACATAGTGATCTTGCAAAGTGATAGGAAAGAACTTTTAAAACGAAATGCAGTAGTATGTAAAGATTATAGTAACCTATCTAAACGGAGACAATAGGCTCATGTACTGAACTTTGTTTCTAGTCGCTGACGCTTAATCTGGTTCTTTTTTTCAGAAACTAGTGATGGAAAAAAAGCAGGTAACAAGTAAAAAGTAGCTAATACGGTATTAGTTGCATTTTATTACATATAACTTATGGTCTGACGCTTATCAAGGTAAACAAATACCTCTATAATTTTTTTAACGCTCGAAATAAGAAAATGATCCCTGAGCCTTAGAAACTATCCGAAGAGCTTTGTCGTTTTGGAGTAAGCGGTCATCTTCACCGGTCAATTTTTTATTATTATTCAGGGTTTAAAGCGGAGTGGGAACGGTGGGAACGGCGTTCTCAGTGCTCTCGAAATTATTTACTTGCGTTCCCACTGCTCACACATTCATTCCAATTAAACTCTTCTTTAGAGTTCTCACTGCTCACCGAAACCACTTTAACCACTTTAAAACAAATCCGCGTCAATGCATCAATGATCAAAAGCTCAGAAACTTCGTCGACGCAGGAAATCTTCTTCAATCTGTGTTGAGTTTCAAAAGAACTTAACTTACTTGACTGATAGATTTTGATTTTCTGAATTTTATTACTTTTTGGTTTTTGCAAAGAAAAATGTCAACCATTATTTTCACAAATATCTAGTTTTACAATAGTTATCAAATTCAGCTACTTTAATTTATCACTAGCCTAAGGTGTCCAACAAGGAATAAAGTCTCGCGGGAATAGTTTATTTCAGAAAGAGATAAAATAATTTTTCCCCGGATACTTTTTTCTGAATAATTATTTCCTCGGGGAGCGAATTTATTCTACGCCGGATTCGTCTGGAAGAGAATCCGTTTCGAAACATATCCGCGTTGATATACTTTTGGTGAGACCCTTTTGCGATAAACTGGCCTGAGTATGTAAAATCAAATATGAAGAACGGTTGTAGGCTACACATCGGCTGTCGTACAAGGCGCTACTTGTCATCCCATCACTCTCAACCTGTAACAAGTGGAGATCACGTGACAGAATCACCTGAAATCGGGTGTTTGGAATTATAAATGGGCAGAATACTCGTGCTATAATTTCCATAGAAATATGTCGTTTCCTATAAATAGGCCTAGGCAAATAATCATAATCATTATCATCATCATCAGTTTCTGACGATAGCAACGGCGGATATGGATACGAATAATGATCTTAAACTGTCCTCGATTCGGGGTTTGGATTTATAATGGGGCATAAAACGCGTCTTTCTATAATTTCTATAGTACTACACAATACCATCACCGCGGATCAGCTCATCATTCTTACCTTTCTGCCCATAGACTGGCCTCAAGTGTGGAACTGTAGCCTATTAATGTTCGCCATGTTAGCTACGATGGGGAGGACGTACACCAATGCGCCTCTCTGCCCGAAGATGTATAGGCAAATAGTCGTTAACAATAGGCGCTATGCCGCTATATAAATGTGCAATTACCATTACCATTAGATCTAACGTATTGTTGAATTGTATTGATAACCATGACGTGATGCATCTTCTGGTTTGATAGAATTGCCGGCATGTCCTCAAGGACGCTATGCAAAAGGATGCACATATGAATGCCAATGTGCCGATGGTTCGTGTGATGTCTACAGTGGCCTGTGCACCAGCGCTCAATGCAAAAGTGGATGGCATGGTAGAAGATGCGACTTTCGTAAGTCTCGTTGTGGCTAATTTTTTTAATGTTTGTGGCTAACTGGTCAAGAGCCAGTTGCAGTCAATAATCAGACAGATTGCAATGCAAACAGCGCTTTTGCGAGTAGCCTAAAAGTCGCAACATAGGCCTTGATAGCTTAAATAAACTGCTTTAAACTTCTTGGAACTAGTTTCTCCTAGAGACCCGACGGATGCACATAAAATTGTGTAGAAGGCTTTCACATGAAATAGCCAGTTTTCTGCGCCTAAGAAGTACACGAGGCTTGTATTTAGAGCAGAGTTTTTCAAACTGTGGTCCGCGGACCCCTGGGGGTCCGCGAAGGATATGGCGGGGGTCCGCGAGAGCGTTCTGAAAAAATGTGATGCTTAACATTGCATGGTTTTAGCATTAACAGCCTGTGTTTTCAAATTCATACGCTACTTATAGTATGCCTGTAACTCTATGATCCACAAGGATCCAATTGGGTATTCGATCACACCAGTTTTGTGATGCTGCTGATAGTTATTCTTTGCGTACTAGGGCCTACAGTGACGTAAATAAGATGTAGGCTTATGGTCACGTTACATTTCTAGCCTAATGAAACGTGCGTTTTAATAAAATTTAATATATAATTTCCGCTAATCGACTGCTAATCATTTCTGCACCCAATGTAAGCGTGATATATTTGAAGCCTTCATCAGAAGTAGACCTACAACTAGATTCCATTAAAAAGGTTTAAGATCGACATTCACAAAACAAACTTTGAAGGTCTGCAAGTGTTTCATTTAGAAAATCAACACTGAATATGAGTCTGGTTGTTTTTTCCATGGAAGAAACACTGAAGCTCTAGCTAGGACTCTAGTTGTGTTTACATAAACGCTATATTTTCTTCTCATTGTAACGCTAGACTGACTTGGGTTTTCTGAAAAAACACACTTGCTCTATAGTCTGTAGCATTAAGTATTATAATTTGTGGGGCGTGGTGGCTCAGTGGTAAGTTCGGCGCCTTGTGACCGGAGGGTTGCAGGTTCGAATCCCACTCTATAGCTGCTGCGTACGGACCTTGGGCAAGTCCTTCACTCGCAATTGCTCGTGGCGCTTCGGCGTGAAAACTCCGACACAGTATCAAATGCTGTAGTCGGGAGCGCCTCTGAGTAGTAGTAGACTTCAAGAGGCGCTATAGAAAATAGGCCTATCCGAAATATAAAATAATTACAGGACACAGCTAGTTAGCTAAAAAAAAGTCTAGTGGTTCCTCCAGTGAAGGCTTCATTTGCAATATGCTGGTTTATTTCCTGATTGTGTAGGCTACTCTGGACTTGTAGAATTAGAAATTTGTGGAATTCGCCTGATTTTAGCCTTTAAATGAACGATAATACAGAGATTTGCAAAGCATATCCCTATTTCGTTCACGTTCGCTGTTACATGCTAACTATATAATTTTGCTGTTTGTATTATGGATAACTTTCTGAAACGTAAGAATACAGTGCTTAGGCCTATCCAAAATAGCACCAATTATGGACAGTTTTTGCAAAGCAAAACAAGCACATCCCTCTCGCTGACATTACTGGTTTTTGGCGAAACCAATGTTATTAATTTCTTTTAAAAATGACTGTGTTCCATAGTTATTGCAGGAAGTTAATAACAATTTATTTAGTGTTACTTTTATGTTATAATAGTCCTTAGCGTCACAAATAAGCAAGCGTGTATTGTGGAAATAGTCTGTCTGCCTGTTATTTTTTTTATTAAATTTTAAGTGATAGGGGCCTAAATTTTGCTTTGTAAATAGGGCCTACTGAGGTACGCGAGCTATGCCTAGAAAAAAATAGGGGTCCCTGGTCCAAAGAGTTTGAAAACCTCTGATTTAGAGTAGGCCTACGTTAACGACCGAGGAACGTTCTTTTGAAAAGGCTCCTATGTGACTGTGCATAAGAAAACCTCACAAGGTCAAAACGTTATGTGCGAAAAACTGGTTCAAAAGGCAGATAAGCATAAAATTGGTGATTCTTAACATTTTGAATTTTATGTACCATCTATCAAAATATAAGTCTTGACGTAGAGTTTCGCTGAGTATCATTATATCAAATTCTGTTCTTCTGTTGTTGTGTCTTATGCTATGATGTCCTGCACCATCTCTATTAACGTGTCCCTTTGATGCTCAAGATTATTTGAAGTCGTGTTAATTAATTTCGATTGTTGTGCAAATGACCAAGTCGTGTAAAAATTTGTCTTAACCAATTTTATAGAGGTTTAACTTGCGGCAGCTCAGAAATGTATGAATATTGAATAGGCCCTATGCTCAAAATTACTACACTCATGTGCATTCACTACCAGTTGGCGCAGTGAATTTGGTGGGGGTCATACTTGCTCTTAACTATTAGCCACCGTGAGACTGAGAGCTTTAAAAAATAGCAAGCTCTATCTGTGTTACTATTTGTGATAGAACCTGCGGTTTTTACCAAATTGTTTGTTCAGCAGTTCCAACCCAGTCCAGTGCAGTATAAATAGAGTTTTGCTGTTTTAAATATTGTAAGCGTCCTGACAAACGATCAAATAATGTCACTATATGAGTTAAGTTTACAATAATGGCTGTACTGCTAGCAAATGCATTGCGTAATTAAATGTTTATAAGCATTATAAAACTTCAAGGAATAACTCATCAGCAGCGCTCCCGACAAACCAAAAAGAACCCTCGTTCAAAAGGGATAGGGATTTCAAACGCTTGCGGAACAGAGAAGGAGATAGGGTAACTAGCTAAGCTCTATACCCCGTGATCGATCGAGTCGAACTGCTACGACCGACGTGGTTCGGCCGAAGATCGACTCGATCAACTTTGTCGACTAGTCGACCCCTCGTAGACTCCATCGACTTGGCAAATAAACGATCGACTTGGTCGAATTTGTCGACTTGGACCTATAGTCGTTTCGTCAAAATTGCTGACGACTGTTGCATTCTTATATGCCTTTGCCTAAATTATTTATGAATTTCAATTGCACACTCTCCTTCAATCTGTCAAACTGTTATTGAACTGGTAAATAAAATTTCAGGCATTACCGTGATATCAAAGTCGAGTCATGTCGAGGAAACAACGATCTTGTCAAAACATTTGATCGACTCGACTTGCAAGTCGATCGAGTCGAAGATTTTTCGACCGACTCGACTTGGCACGGTGGCCGACTGGTTCTAGCGGTTGACCTGTAACGCCGAGAGTACGGGTTTGACCGTCGTCCGGGGTGGTTTAACTGTGTAGGAACCTTGAGCAAGTTCCTCGCGCACAATTGCTCTGCAATATAATTGCTTCTGCGCCGCCGAGGCGTGTGCACTTCTGAGCTTGGGGCCACCTTAGGAAGAAGGGCGATATCAAAGGCAGTTGTATTGTATTGTATTGTATTGGTCGAGTTTATACCAAAGTGATCGACTGACTCGATCACAGGGTAGCCTATACTAGGCTCTAGTTTTACGAAGAATGTTGTTCAATGTCACAGTACTGACGAACATAAAGCTTCTGTGTTGAGTTGTAGACGAACGAGCCCGGGGACAAGAAGAGCACCCTGTTCTTTATTCATTTTGTGAATCGGATGCACATTCTAATTTTCAAGAGGTTCTCTCACGCTACGGAAATAGTTAATAACTATTAGGTTAGGCCTATAGTATATAGAATAAGCTTGTGCCAACTATTAACTGTTAAAGAGAAACTACTGAAACAACCGTAGTGTCAGAATTGATCATTTACCTCATCATTATCATATCATATCATATCATTTCATATCATATCCTTTTATTGTTCACCGTAAATATAAAAGACACGAAAATAATTCAGTTGTGATTGTCTCTTTTTCTGCTAGGCGATGCATGTGCAAGCAAACCTTGTGAAAACAACGGTGTCTGTAAAGGTTTCGGAAGAGAATTTCACTGCGATTGTACGGCTGAATTCAGTGGTGGAAAATGTTCTTTCAGTAAGTTTTCTAAACTGGGCGAATGATGAGTTTAGTAAGTGAACGATCGAAAAAAACACTATAATCTGGACCAGAAAATGAACGCCTATTCTTTGCCTATTTTTGCCAGTGAGATGAATGAATGGCAACACGCTGGCACGAAGATTAGAAGGACGCGGGTTCGATACCCGCTAGCCCCATACAGGTTGACTCAGCCTTTTCACTCCTTACACTTAAAATGAGCAGTAGGACAGATCGGCGCCTTGCAGGCTGCCAAACAGTTAAATCGACTCCTGTTAAACTTATTATCGTCTGTTACTGCTATATCATGTAAGCTTAATTTTACTAAGTAGGGTTACTTGTCATTTTGAATTTAATAAACGATTACTATTTCTATTATTATTATTATTTTCATTATTACATGTTCTACCACTTATATCCGTAAGCATTCACATTACATTAAGTTATAAAACCGTTTTCTCGAAGTGGTTTGCTCTTTTCGGCGTTATCTGTCGCTAGTCTGTTCTTGTTTATTTCGTTGGCGTCACCCGTAACTCACTCATCCAAAAAGAGTGTAATAAGCCAACGAAAGAACGACTAACGGAATAAATACAATTTATTTGACGTTGGGGACAGTCTAGTCGTATTTTAGCGTGTGTTACCTACGAGCCATAGGTTGGATGTTAAAATCTCCGCTATGGCAGAACTATGTCTTGAGATTTCTGTTCCACTTGCAGCCGTAGCAAACTCTGATCTACTGTCAGTGTAAAGATGAGGCGTCAAGAGAGAGGGCTGGTGTAGGCCTGCGCCAACCAGCCCTCTCACAGTCAGCGCCTAAGGGACTGTTTCCCTTGTTAGTTCATAGAATAAATATGCGATAAATGGGACACTTGCACTTGTTGACTCCGCCATCGTCATTTGAGGCTGAAAGATTATATGTAGGCCTATTGTAAGAGCTTGCTTTAAAACTTCTTGTCGTACGAAGCAAAGAATTATGGGAAACATTTTCAAGACCGCCCAGTTATTAACTTATTATTCAATTCACACTTTTAGACAAAAAATCAATATTTTGAAAGGCTCTGCGGGCCGGATGAATCCACTCGGTGGGTCGCATTAAGGCTCGTGGGTCGTTTGTTGGACAGCCTGTTAACGCCTAGGGCTAGCCTAAGGGACTGTTTTTCTTGTTAGTTCATATAATAAACGAAATAAATGCATTCAACCTCTAAATTCTGTTGGTACTCCGAATAAGCTTCTGCCAGCAAATACAAATTCTAAGTAAACGTCCATATTGAAAAATAGACGTACGTCACGCTCAGCTGATGTTCATGTGAAAACGACTACTTCAGTATCAGAGTGCTGTTCAATAATAGAGACTTTATTCTAATGAGACGAGACAAGGCACAACGGACATCTCAAGGGGCTGCCATAGCTCTTAATAACTGCGCTATAGAAGTATATCAGATTAGCCATTATAAATAAACGACAGTACGGTGACATATTAATACGTATACGGTAATGAACAATTTCTGTGCATTAAAGTTTCGTTTGCATCTGTCGCTAGTTAATCCTTGCTTGTCAAATCCATGCAAAAACGGAGGAACATGCCTCGTCACCGGAAGTATGTTCGACTGCTCATGCAAGATCGACTACTATGGACCAGTCTGCCAGACATGTTAGTTTTCCTCTCGCTTCATAATTTCCGGTAGCTGTCTACATCGTTGACGCGATCTAACGTTAAAACTTGTAATCACAATCGTAAACTCCAAACTTCTAAAGCATGACTCTAAAGCGAAGCGTAGAGCACCAGTTTATTCAGTTCTGCATGTACGACGGAACCCCATGGCTGATTTTTATAGTCATACGAGCACTGGTGGCTTGCTAATAGACTGATTGTGCTTACTGAAATCAACATTATTCATTCATTCATTCATTCATTAGGACATTTATATAGCGCCTCTTCAAGGGGGCTACTCAGAGGCGCTCAATTATATATTCCATAGTGTAGAACTCGCTTACTATTAAGTTCTCTGAAGAGGATCTTAACTAATCTTAGATTACAATCGCAGAGACCGTTAAAATTATTAGATCAAACACGAGCTTATGATCCATTAATTTTATCAATTGACCCACTCTGTCGTTGTTATTATTGGTATCTTCGTCAGGCTATTATCATTATTTCAATGACATGCTCTGCATTGTTTTAGATTCCTCTAGTAACAGTTCTGCAGGGGAGATCACGTACATCGGGTGCTTTAGGTACCTGACCGAGGAGAAGTTCCTATTGAATAAGCGCCTTTGGTGGGGATGGGAAAAGAAAATGACCATCGACAAATGCATCCGACACTGCAGGGAACGCCATTACACATACGCCGGGCTACAGGTCTTGCTACCAACATGATGTTTTCTTTTGATCATTTAATTGCCAAGTAATAAGAAACACAGACACTAGGCCCTATTGTGCTCCAGCTCGCATTGGTCAATTCCTACTGCTATGGAATTTTTACACTTTATCGCTCTTTTATGAAATGTAGATCTAAGGATATATACGGAATTTACAGTCAATCTAAGAATTGTTCATTAGTTTACGAACAGTTTGCATTGTTTGCTCGTTGTAGGCATCATTGTTTTAACGATATCTTATGCTGCATTCGATACAACTGCTTCTAGCGTTGCACTTCACCAACTTAGTAATGTGCGGGTCTTGCCGCCTGCTGTTGTAAATTTCGACTAATCAGCGTTAACGTTCTGAAAATTGAGAATCAGATGGACATTCAGCGGACGATCTGTAGATATCGGATTACTAAATTATTGCCTTATAATTATGGAGTCGTTGAAGTCTTTACTCGTGCATTAATTTGCCTTTTATAAGAATTGGATACAGTTTCCCTAGCAGGAGATTTTCGACGGCGACATTGAACGTGTGTTGATATTGGATAGGTAGAGAGTGATTGTGGCTATCATTCTTGTAGCCATGTTGTAAATTATCTGCTGTAACTGTGATTAAACATTTATAAAAGCGCCACTCAGCGATTCAGGGGCGCTCCAAAACCAAAGCACTGCTATCACAAACAAATTCAATGAACTTCAGGCGTTTCCGGAATAGAGTAAGAGAAAGACTTAGGAGTCGAAGCCGCATATCTTGCGGAAGACGGTTCTTGCTAGAGGGTCTAACATAGGCAACACTTCTAGATTGCACAGTAGCCCCGCGCATGCGTAGAACAACCACACGTCCTCTGGCGGCCGAGCGGAGCGACCATGGAGTGAAGATACCGAGGTACAGAAGGTATCGAGCGAGCTATCCCGACATAACAGTTGCTGTTTATAAGCTTTTCGAGCATTACTTTTACAAGCGCTTGATAAAAATGTGCTTATTGTAACGTGTCTGTATCGGCGACAACCGTTAGATGTTTGATTCTGAAAGTGAACGATCCAAGTCACAAGTGGCAATACAACGCATATTCAACAACCAGAAAACGCTTTTGTACAAAAGATATTTGAAATCTATGTAATATTGTAGAAACCATCCACCGCATTTAACTTGCACGTGGGCCCCTACTTATCACATAATGTAATATAGGCCTAGGCCGATATTATATCTATTACATGTAACTCGCACAGACCTAATTATAAAAGAGATACATTTAAACTGTTTGATCGTTATTAATTGAAACCGTAAAATAATTGGAGATACGAATATGCGTTCTATAAAAAAAACTAGTTCGTATAAACCCGCATCAGTTTACTAAAGACAAGACAAGCCATTGTTCTTTCATGAAAAACGCATTGGTGGCCTACACCTTATAAATCCGCGCCTCAGAATCACATTTCAGTGTGACCATGTGCGCGTTACAAATTTAATTAATAATAATAATAATAATAATAGATGATCATTCCGTGATTCACAACAACTCTTGTATATCTAATGACGAAACTGCTACTGAAGGCACTTTTACGGATCTGGAACAAAGTAGATCTGCGCCGAAAATGTGTCATGTGCTGACTGGAATTGTTTTTGTCGAAATTTGATCAGTTTGGTGCTGCCTGTTGGTGTGGAGACTCGCAGTTCAAGAGCGGAGCAGTGGGTGAACGTAACTGCAACATGACATGCAACAAGGACCCGTCGAAGAAATGCGGTGGCAAACTGGTTAACAGCGTCTACACAGGCAAGAAATCAAATATTCACGCGAGTATTAAAGCAAGGTCGTGCAAGTTAAGTAAAAGGTAATTTAAGTTTAAGTAAATTGAGGTAAGGCAAGTAGATGTAGGATAACTTAAGATGAGATGAGATGGGACTGGGCAATGTAACGTAAGATAAAAGAAAGGTAAGGAAAGCTGAAGTGAAGTAAGGAGAGGAGCCGAAGATAAATCTCATTTCCTCAAGATGCTATAATCTCATTTCATTCGACATACTTGAGACAAGGCGGGCGCGCATTGATTAGCAAACAGTCTTAACGGAAATCAGTCAATTGCTAATTAATTATGAGTTTTGCGAAACCGATATGTTATGCTGGTTATTATCGATCGATTGATCTAAAGCCAATCAGTGTGAATATTATAGCGTTTGACAATGGAAGAGATTGTTCAGGTCAGCTCCTTTAACTATTCTGTTTTCTGTAAAATTGACAGTTTGTCCGATGGGAAGGTATGCGCTTGGGTGTAAATTGAAATGTCACTGTTCCGGAAGGCAATGCAACGTAATGACCGGCAGCTGCGGAAGTCAGCCGTGCATAGGCGGATGGACTGGAGACAACTGCGACCACGGTTATTTGCAATCATCGTCATCAATCGCCCATTAACTTACTCTATTTCACTTTGATTCACTCTGATTCACCGCTTGTCCCTCACATTACCTCCATCCTTCACTTTACCTCTATCCCTCACTTTACCTCTATCCCTCACTTTACCTCCATCCCTCACTTTACCTCTATTTCTAACTTTACCTCTAGCCCTCACTTTACATTTATCCCTCACTTTACCTCCATCGCTCACTCTACCTAAATTCCTCACTCTACCTCCATCCCTCACTTTATCTTCATCCCTAACTTTACCTCCATCTTTCACTTTACCTCCATCTCTCACTTTACCTCCATTCCTCATGTTACCTCCATCCCTCACTTTACCTCCATCTCTCACTCAACCTCTATCCCTCACTTTACATCCATCCCTCACTCTACCTACATCCCTCACTCTACCTACATCCAGTGTTGGGTATGAGTTAACTCAGATGAGTTTAAACTCACGAGTTAACTCACTTGCTGTGATTTATGAGTTTGAGTTAACTCACCTTAAAGAGTGTGAGTTATGACTTTGAGTTAATTCATATTTTCTGTGAGTTTGAGTTGTAACTGTCAATTATTTTAAACTCAACTCACTCTTCGGCACTCGGCACATATTATGTTGAAACAAGCCTTTTTTATATCGTCGGCTTTCCATACTGGTGAGTGGTGACGGCAGAGAGAGTCGTAAACACGGCCAGCAGCGGCGGGCGGACAGTGTTCAAGCACTGCATATTTTGTATATTGTGAACAGTTAAGAACAACATGGCTGAAGTACCGTGTATTCTTGATGGAAAATATTTTTCTGTTACAAGTAGGCGTGATGGAAAAATTGTGTGAGTTGATGATTTAACTCATTTAACAACTGAGTTTGCGTAACTCATTTCACTTAGGATGAGTTGAGTTTGAGTTTTAACTCATTTTGAGGTGCATGAGTTGAGTTTTGATTGAACTCATTTCTTGTCTGAGTTTACCCAACACTGCCTACATCCCTCACTCTACCTCCATCCCTCACTTTACCTTCATCCCTCACTTTACCTCCATCCTTCACTTTACCTCCATCCCTCACTTTACCTCCATTCCTCATGTTACCTCCATCCATCACTTTACCTCCATCCCTCACTCTACCTCCATTCCTCATGTTACCTCCATCCCTCACTTTACCTCCATCCCTCACTCTACCTCCATCCCTCACTTTACCTCCATTCCTCACATTACCTCCATCCCTCACTTTACCTCCATCCCTCACATTACCTCCATCCCTCACTTTACCTCCATCTCTCACTCTACCTTCATCCCTCACTCTACCTCCATCCCTCACTCTGTATCCATCCCTCAACGATCAAGGTTACGAACTGAGGTAATAGTTAAGCGACCGTAGTTTCTCATACACCTCTGAATTGTTCAAGCACGCGGAAACGATGCTAGTTTTCGCAAATGCTGTGCAAGAAATAAGTAACGTAGGCACATAATATGTACGACGTTGTACGTGTATGTATGGATGCATGCATACGTTCATGTATTTATTATATATGCATAAATGTATCTGTCTATGCATGTCTGTAACTGGACATGTGAATGCTGTCGTTTTAGAATGCTTCATCCAGTTGTTTATTTGGTAAAGCTCTTAGTGTGTGTCCTTCGAGGAGAGGTATAGTGTCGGTCTCTTTTCTCTTTGGCTGGGGTGAAGGTCTCATATGCATATTGGCGATTTCTTTGCAAGTCTTACCACCAAACGGCTAAAGACTGACCAGTTTCCTGTTTCTGCGTCCACTGTAAAGCCGACTACATTAACAATTCACAAGAGGCTTTTCATCGTTTTGCTCTTATCTGATGTGTTGCTGATGTTCGAAGACCCATACATTACTTGACCTTACTGTACCATTGCTTTACCATTCTTTGTTTCACTTTTCCTCGTCTTGCTTCAATCGTCTTCTTTCACCTCCTCACGCCAGCTGTTTGGCTAAAGTAAAGTATAAACTGATGATGAGGCGTGGTGTTTGTGACTCTAGCTGAAGAAAAGTCGCTGCCTCGATCTTACGTGCTCGTCATCCTTCTGCTGGTGTATGCGGGGCTCGTCATCGTTCTGCTCTTATACGACGTCTCTACGCAGGGATTTAAACGAAAAAGCAGTACGATAGACAGCGCGAGCATTGCAACAGAAGATACAGAATCTCTCAACAACTCAAATAAGATTAAAAGAACGCCGCGTGTAGGCATACTAAACAGGCTAGGATTTGCCCGAGGTTCTACAGCAGCAGTCGCAGGTAAGACTCCTAGTAAGGTTGCTAGTAAGACGCCAATACAAGTCGGAGGTTCAAAAACAGCAGTCGCAAGTAAGACTCCTAGTAAGATTGCTAGTAAGACGCCAATACAAGTCGGAGGTAGCAAAGTTAACCTCCAAACTGGTACGGCGTTACAGCAAACAGCCT
Source organism: Allolobophora icterica (assembly GCA_963556255.1). Classification (NCBI taxonomy): domain Eukaryota; kingdom Metazoa; phylum Annelida; class Clitellata; order Crassiclitellata; family Lumbricidae; genus Allolobophora; species Allolobophora icterica. The sequence goes on from OY744606.1 coordinate 21,223,397, forward strand.
CAGCGACGCAAGGGAACGTCAGACAAAGCGATCCAAAGAAAACGTCTCGAATCTTCACGTTGCTCAAGACTATGGAGCGAAGCCAGAAGTCTGTTTTCGACCGAACGGAAAAGCCTACTAAAGGAAAAAAGAAAAAGAAGCCTGAAAAAGAAGTTAAGTACGGCGATTTCCTTGCGGTACCAGGCGCCAAAAAACCCAAGAAGAAAAAGAACGATGACGCCCCGCAAGATATAATACTTCATGTTCCCGACTGGCCACCTCGGCCAACCAACTGAAATGTCAAAGGTTAGTTTCTCCTTTTTTGCACACGTTGTATCTGTGCACATCCTGTGTAAGATAGAGCCGTACAGTTTTCAATATTAAATTATTAATCTTTCATTCTTTCAATAAAAATTGTTATGTCTATCACACTTCGTCTCTTTTTTGCGATGCTTTGCATTGAAGCGCTTCTACTACACACAAGTGTTTCTTCATTGTCTTAGTTCCCAGTAGTGTTAGCAATGCCATTTTGAAATAATCGAGAAACCTGTCGCCTATTGTTTCAATTCTCTCCGTTCGTATAATTTTATTGCTAATCGCTTTTCATCGTTAGCGAGAACACTGCAAATACCAGCTCCATGATAGCGCATTACTTCCTGTTTACGACGAAGACATTTGCTCCTTTGATCAAGGAAAAATCGCGACTCACATATTCCTTAACCTTTCTGCCGCATCCGATATATTATTGTCTGAGATTATACTACTCCACCTAATCCATCGTCCAATTCTCGGACATTGGTTTGGGATTTCGAGTCTCGTTCTGAACTGGTTCTTCTCCCATATGCGCTTGCAATTCATTTAGTTTCTGTCAGACATGCATAGTAGGGTTAGCCTATAACTTTTTTACAACCTCATGTTCCTGTAGCTTAGTTGGATGAACTTTTGCCTAAAAACAAAGTAATGAACTGTCATTTTCAAATTTTTTGAAAAAAGGTCACCCCGAAATCAATAAATCGATTTTTGAATATAGGCCTATGTAACTGTAAAATATATTATGTAAAATGCATGCATAGTGCATAATAGCATGTATTATGATACAGGAAAGAATGGACTAGCAACTGTTATAATACTTTTACAATGGTTTGTACATACGTGTACAGTGTGTTGTACATTGTACAATGTATAATTGTACAATGTACATCACTGCTTATTGCTTAGAATAAATCGATGTTGCAGTTTGTCTTTGTTTCTGCAAGCACCATGAAGTTGCCGCATCACTTTGATTGCGCGTTCTGCGCACTGCTTACATCTTGGTATCTGGAGTACGCATGGCTCCTGCTTCCAGTGATTCTCCAATACCCAAAATGCTTTTTGCAAGGTTTCAATATTTCTGACAAGTTCTTGAAGTCACTTTCATTGTACATCTGATCAGAAAACCAATAGTCTGCCCAGTCATATGAAACGAATCTGCATACCTTCTCCAAAGTCTTCCTGGTTGTTGGGATAAGAATGAATGCAAGGATAGCAAGAATGGCTCTGGCATTGCTGATGTTTGGAATTTTCTTAAACTTAACCAATGGAAAACCCTTTTCCCTCAAATAATTTTAAAACCCATGTAAGATGATATAATGATTTCATGTCATCTCTCCAGCCTGCTTTATCGAGGATTTCTTCTGTTCCATTCACTAACTGTGCTTTCAGTTCCTCATACTTGTTCATAAGTTGAGACATAAACGGATATTCTATGTTTGGAGCCCTGGTGTTACCACCACGTTCCTCGTCCATGACTATCCTGAGAATCCTGTCAACTGGTAACTGATACATTGTGGTTTGCTGACACCCTTGCCTGGGAACAATCGTTGCAATTTGACAATTCCATTCTTTTTCCTAGTGTTAACACTGGTTGTATCAGCCGTGATCATCTTCATTGCATTCCATAAGTTGTATTCATCAAGAACTTTTGCAATTCCTGCAGCAATAGTTTCGGCCTTGCCATCTTTCAGACGCAGTGCATCCACTTTTACTTCGGTTCTCTCATTCTTCAGTACCACAACCTGTTATTTATTTTCCTCAATTTGCTTACCATCAAAATGTAAGGGCCAGTGTTCCATCTGAAACTTTTCAATCATTTCTTCCTTCAATTTAGTAGCCTCTTTGGTAGTTGCACTGTTCTTGTGCGACATTGTATATTGCCACTGAAAATAAATTATAAAAATTAACAAGTTCGGTTGTTTGCCCACAAACCATTCTATATTAACCAATATTTGGATTCTTCTAGAAAGTGCTTAACAATTTTTTGAAGTTCCAGACAGCTGTAAAAGTTCCATAAAGGTTTTAAAAGTGCTACTACTTACGGTACATATACGGTGATTCCAACTTTTCATTTTGGGATGCCATTTTCTCACAACTGAGAAGAATTAGTCACATCGTGCATATTGTATTGTATTCGGATATTTATAAAGTGCTTCTAGCGGGGGGCCATTCAGAAGCGTTCCCAGTGCGAGAGACCCCGAGAGAAAAAGCAAGTTTTAAGAAAGGTAAAAGAGGAAGAGACGTTACCTGAGAGAATAGAAGAACGAACGAACGCAGGAAGCTCATTCCAAAGAGCAGGGCCAATGGAAGCAAAAGACCTAGATTGAGCCAGAGAAGTCCTGACACAAGGAACGAGGAGGGGGTCCAAACGGTCAGAGGAACGAAGAGGACGAAGAGAAGCAGCAGAGGGAGGGTGAAGAATTAAGTCACATAAATATTTCGGAGCGAAACCAAATTGGGCCTTTGAGACAAGGATGAGGACCTTGAATTGGATGAGGGGATAGACCCTTCCACGTTCCGCTCATGACCTGAATGGCCTTCAGATGTCTAGTTATTATATCTACGTCCGCTAAGCGGACGTTTAAATACATGAAAACAGAATTTAGGGGATCGATTTATTTCGATCTTCTGCGTACGGGTTTTGTTGACCTGACGTAGAACATTCCATCTGCAGACCAAATGCCAATGATTTTCACCTGCTGACTTCTTTGTTATACGCTCTTTGATGGAACGACGGAATTGATGAGATGAGTCGCTGAAGGTTTTTCGTGCGAGGTGTATTTGATTCCCGAGTTGATCAGACACGAACTACACTACAATCGTCTGGAGCACGTCAGTCGTCCCAGAAAAAATACGATTA